>JAQPZY010000956.1:0-600000 GCA_029931535.1 Margaritifera margaritifera | reverse complement strand
ATGGCATCCATATTTTATTAATAGAACAATAAATAAATAGAGTTTCGATGCTGACTGTTGTTTCACAAAATGAATGTCCCTGGTTTTTGAAAAAAAAAGGGATCATGTTTTGTTGTGAATCGACAACAACAAAAAGCAGTGATATAATACACAATGTTTTCGTGTACAAGTGTTTTTTTAAACCACTTGAACTAATGTTGTTAATGATCTTTCAGAGGTTGGGTATCTTGAAAATAAAGGTAATTTATACAAAAAGCCAACAACTACATTAGAAAAAAGCTCTTTATAGACAATTATTCCCAATGCAATTATAAAATGCATATTCAGCCATTAAACAAACCCTTACCCACCCACCCCACCCCCACCCCCACCCACCCCACCCCCGCTTTTTTCTCAATGTCCAGCGGGATGGCATCCCCTTCTTAATATTTGGGAGGTCCCTCGGTAATGCGTGCCCTCATTTATAGTGCGGTCTATGTTTTTGGACCCCGTTGTGCGCAAGTTATCGAGGGAGAGGTATACATTTCTACATAAAATAATAAAAACTACACAAACATAGAATATACTCAGTAGACCCAGATCAGTCATAACAACACATAACATTTAATAAAATGAACACTGATCAATACAAAGTACCATATTCATTTGTATATCATGTACACCCAACAATAAATATCATGGACCCAAATTTGCCATGCTTTATGTGATGGTAGATCCAAGTCGAGAGTATTTACACTTTATGTGATGGTAGATCCAAGTCTAGAGTATTCATGCTTTATGAGATGGTAGATCCAAGTCTAGGATATTCACGCTTTATGTGATGGTAGATCCAAGTCTAGAGTATTTACGCTTTATGTGATGGTAAGTCCAAGTTGAGAGTAGTCAATCTTTATGTGATGGTAGATCCAAGTCTAGGATATTCATGCTTTATGTGATGATAGATCCAAGTCTAGAGTATTCACGCTTTATGTGATGGTAGATCCAAGTCAAGAGTATTCACGCTTTATGTGATGGTAGATCCAAGTCTAGGATATTCACGCTTTATGTGATGATAGATCCAAGTTTAGAGTATTCACACTTTTTTGTGATGGTAGATCCAAGTCTAGAGTATTCACGCTTTATGTGATGGTAGATCCAAGTCTAGGATATTCACTCTTTTTGTGATGATAGATCCAAGTTTAGAGTATTCACGAATTATGTGATGATAGATCCAAGTCTAGAGTATTCACACTTTATGTGATGGTAGATCCAACTCTAGAGTATTCACACTTTATGTGATGATAGATCCAACTCTAGAGTATTCACACTTTATGTGATGATAGATCCAAGTCTAGAGTAGTCATGCTTTATGTGATGATAGATCCAAGTCTACGATATTCACACTTTATATGATGGTAGATCCAAGTCTAGAGTATTCATGCTTTATGTGATGATAGATCCAAGTCTAGAGTATTCATGCTTTATATGATGATAGATCCAAGTCTACGATATTCACACTCTATATGATTGTAGATCCAAGTCTAGAGTATTCACACTTTATATGATGGTAGATCCAAGTCTAGAGTATTCACACTTTATATGATGGTAGATCCAAGTCTAGAGTATTCACACTTTATATGATGGTAGATCCAAGTTGAGAGTATTCATGCTTTATATGATGGTAGATCCAAGTCTAGGATATTCACGCATTATGTGATGGTAGATCCAAATCTAGAGTATTCACGCTTTATATGATGGTAGATCCAAGTTGAGAGTATTCATGCTTTATGTGATGACAGATTGAAGTCTAGAGTATTCATTATTGGGCATGGATGATATGTAAGGAAACATGGCATAGAGCCATATCAATAAAGAGACCAAATGACTCTATGCTGTATTCATACACATGTACTTCTTCAATAATAACCTGAAGTAGGGGATAGCTTTTCTTCAGAGTAATATCAAGATTTTGTTAACATTGCACTCAATATAATGGAAGCTAATGTATGGTATCAACTGTCAATAATCCTCCATACATCTGGTACCCAAGTCAATTTCCATAATATGTACCAAGTTTCACAGCAATCCATAAAAAAAACTTCAAGACTAGTTGCACTATCATACACTTCATTAAGGTACAAAATTAAAAGGGCAATAACTCTAACAAAAATGTTGTAAGCACAGTGATTTGTCGATGTAAGCATCTTCAGGTGATGACCATAATATATACCAAGTTTCATGGCAATCCACTGATACCTGCTGGATTGTTGTGCTAACAAGATTGTGTCATACAATGTTACAAGACAAAATGGGCAATAACTCGAAAATAAATTGCGTGAACAAGGTGATTGGTTGCTATACACATCTTCTGGTGATGACCATAATGTTTACCAAGTTTTATGACAATCCATCAAAAAACCCAGAACTAGCTGTGGTAACGAGTGCTGGATGGCAGGATAGATGGTCATAAGCACAGATGGATGGACAGACACAAGGATTACTGTATACCTCTGCCTCTATAAGAGGGCAGTGGTACAAAAAGGGATGATTCTGATGATCACTTCACATGAGCTGATCTGAGCCTCATGATTACAATATAAGTGTATATGCAAACAAGGGAATATATACAGAAAAGAGAAGTATTTGTTTCCTGAGATGCTCCTAACTGATAAATTAGCATGAAGTATCTAACTTCTCTATGATGCAAGCAATTCTAATCAATCATCAACTTTTCTTATTTCAAACTATGGGAAATTATGTTTACCTAGTGAAAAAAGATCATCCTATAATTTATTTCTTTTTAATGCTGAAGCAACATTATAGATATGTGATGACATGAAAGTCAATGAATTCAATTACTGATAACATTATAGCACAATGAAATCTTAAATCTGAAGACACAAAGTCCAATTCTGCATGGATATGCAATGCACTTGAGATTTTGCCAAAATGTCTCCATGATACACATGTTTTACTGTCAGTTAAAAGTAACTTGAAATGTGTTCAAATGACATGCATGCCCCCACAAATATGATGCAACTGAAGGACAAAGTTGTAAATTAAACAGGGACTATAACTCTCCTTTTGTCAAAAAACAGTGAAATCAAACTTGACCCAAGTCTTTTTCATGCAAATTCTAGTTCCAAATTTGGTTAAATTACATTATGTCCTTCAAAATTTATTGAGTGGAAATGAAATTCATGATGGATGGGACCATGATGGGATGTGACAGCATGGTGGACATTGGTAACACTACATGCTCCTTCCATAGATATGGCCCCTCCATTGATAAGGCAGGGCATAAAAAACATTTATACAATCTATAATTTGTTAAAACATTATTAAGACAGATATTCTAATCTCTAAAAAAGAACATAAAGGTATAGCTACATGAAAGATAATACAAGCAAAATTGTTGGGCACAATTATTTTGCTCAAAAACACCTGTAAAATCTCCTATAAAACTGAATAATGACAAAATAAGTTCTCTTACTGGAATACAGCCCATGACCCAGTGGATCTATTCCAGCCCCTAAGGCCACCTTGGGCAATTTGGCCTTGTCTATGGCTATTGTGAGCTGAGCATGGAGGTATTTTTTTGCATTGATGACCCCACCCAACTGCTGCATCAGCTGCCGGAAATGTGGCTGCGGAGGTTCATGACCTCCCAGTTCATGGATCAGATCTGTCAGTCTCCGTTGAGATTGGACCAGGAGGGGAATTATCTGTTCAGCATACCTCTCACTGGAACAAACAATATTATTAACTACTTTGTTAAAATTATCCTGCTGAATCAAATTACTACTGTAAGAACAGATTATCAAAAAACATTTAAACAAAGAACCTCAGTGGTTCTACATCGGTATTTTGTTCTTGATTTTCTAACACAAGGTGTAATATATTTTTTACTGATAAAAAAATCCAGGGCCTATAAAAAAATCTAAGAAGTCCTAATAATTTGCAACTGAGCAAACATGAATGCCTCTAGACATGAATTATCAGTTGGGCAGACTGGTTCCCTGATCTTCATTTCCCTGTTTCAGAAAGTCAGACAATCAAACAGTATTTACCTGCAGTAATTCTACATGTTCTTTAAAACATATATATGATTTCATTAAATTTACCAGTCTGTGTCATTAGGTCATAAATAAAACAATTATAATGACTATTGCTAAAACTAGATCACTTCTTTCCAAAATCTGATAATAAATACTGCACAATCACAGAAACTGAGTTTTACTTACAGAAAGAATGCTATCATTTATGGTGTCCCTACTCCAAAGGTCAAGGTCAGTATACCTACTAGCAAAACTTTTTCGTCAATAAAAGTTAAACCTGCTTTGTTCAAGTTTATGCTGATAGGCAAATGTCTGTTATGAAAGGGTACTTTTGGCCATCTAAATAATAGTTACTTTTGAAGTTAGATATAAAACAAAGCTGAACTTGTATTAGTCCAGCAAGCCATATCTGGGAAAACCAAGCAGCTTGTACTTTAGGTGGATGCTTGACAGGTGTTATCTTCTGATGGTGACCATTTTTGAAGGAGAGTATCTGTCTTGCAACCAAGGAACTAATGTTATAGGAATTCTCAAGAAAACAGGTTCACTTCAGGCATACCCCTACACTGTTTTCCACAACTTATCAGTTTTAGAGCACTTACTTTGAAAGGGCACTGAAGCGTAATCCAATATCAACAAGCTTCTCCCACTTTTCCTCAAAATAAAGGATCTCCAGAACCCGCATCACCAGACGTCGAACCCAGCGTAGATCTGTGACTGTCTGATCATCAAGTGGGTTCTCAAACTTGAGACTGGCTCCCCCAATCTCATCTGTAACTTCCCCATACCATGACTCAAAGTGGTCTCCAAGATTCTTGCCCTTGTTTTTGGCCTGTATGTTTAGCAATGAAAATTTAAAGCTCTTTCTAACACAGCAACCATGTGGTAGGAATTAAATGAAAGCAAATCAAAGAACATAATATTTATATTTTTGGAACCTTATCAGAACATAAGAAGTTAATAACTTTTCCAGAATCTAATACAAAAAGGATTTTAAAGCAATGTAATTCATGCAGATAAATAATTAATATGTATTATGATTTGCCTCATATTTCAAATAACAGCCTTTTTTTTCTTTGACATTTTTACCATAAGAAGGTATACACATGTGTGTTTGACTGGTACTGCCAACCTTTTGACTCTGATGTTCCAATTCCACTTGCAATTGTGTCATCATATCCAGGATACAGTCTACGGCCATGTGGAATGGCTTACATGCCAGTCCATGAAGCTCATCTACAGTGATCAGCCCATCATCTAGGTCACTCTGAGTACTGGTAGTGGCCTGAAGTAATGCTGTGTGGGTACAGTTCCATAAAGCACGAATGGCATTCTGTAGCAGAGTCCAGTGCTGACCTCTATGAGCCAAAACCTACAACAAGTATTAAGTATTATGTCAGTTTGTACATAATCAGGTTGGTTGTGGCTAGTTTTAGTTTATTGCAACAAGCAATGTTCAGATACAAGAACTGTGTATTTCCATAGAGCACAATCTCCATACTATGAAGAAAAAAAACTTTTTTTTAGGGATAAAATAATACAGTTGATTTATCTATTCGGTGGCTGATCATATGAGGAACATGATTATGTCATGTTTCCAAAAATAATATTTGCCACAACATTAAGGAAAGAATGTGAATTCTCAGGCTTTAACAGTGAGTTCAAAATCTTCCCCGATGTTTTGGCAAACATCTTTACCCCCTAAATCATGAATGGTCCCTAAAACAACAGAAAAGACAGCATGGCCTAATGACTGGCTTTCAAACTCAGTATCAAACCCCTCCAACATAAAACACGACATTTTAACTAATAAATGTAAATTAAAACTCAAAAATTTTACGCCAAATTTACAAATGCTGCCTTTTGTTTGGTCAAAATATTTTTATTAAGAATATCAATTTTTCTCAAAGTTCCCTGTGATTTGCTCCATATACCTCTGTCAACATCACAGTGTTTGAAAAGAATTTAGCAAAATGCAAACTAAAAGATTTATATTTACAGCTACTGCTCTGATTCTTTTAATTATCTGAAACTAATGTTTGCATGTAAGTAAAATTTTAAACAATTTAAATTTGTTTGACTAAATACTAAATGAACTATTTTGCAAAGATGTTAACAGTATAAGAATGTACACAATATAAAATTGACTGAATGATGGACAGGTGGACTATGAATTGAAAACCACTAATTCACTCAATACCCATGTATAGCTAGATGGACTGACAGACAGATGAACTGTACATAAGATACAGTATGGCATAACAAGAAACAATAGAGAAGTACTTTACAATTTTTTTTATCAAAGAGATATTATATATTTTGAGACAGAGTCGCCAGTACGACTCAATGATACAACTGTTAAGGCTGAATTGCCAATGTTTTGAGGCAGAGTTAAAATAACTTGCTATGATAAAAAAATTTAGGAAATCAATCTGTAAGTTGAGTGGATTGCAGACAAAATGCTGCATGTTGGGAAGAGAAGAGGTGAAAGGAACACAGTGCAATGAATTCTGGAAGAGATCATTAGAGTAAAGTTTAATGATGGGTGAGGCTGGAGTTTTGAGTTCTACATTTGCCCTCGAAATTGTATCTACCCTAAATCCAGATATTTTTGCGTACTAGATGTATGTTTGGATATTTAGACTGAATTGGGGTATATTTATTTTTGTTTCATATTTGTTTGACAGATTTAGGTATGGGGTGATTTTGTTTTTATTGTTTTCTTTCTTGCATACCATTTGCTTTCTAAGGAAACTAATGTTCTCTTTTTATCACATGACTACTGTGTTATTTATGCTAATATGCACATATCATAATTTTCCGATATGTAACACATGTAATAACACCTTACAATGTCAAAAATGATGTCATAATGTCATGCAAAGAAAAGGCGTAATGACCGAGGCATCCAAATGTATTTCAAAGTCATTTCTCTACCCTATTCTGTGATTTGATGAAATAAATCAGTATTTTAATCATGCAATAAACAGAATCTTACAAATGTGTTCATTTCAAATGAAATTTATGAAACAAACCTTGGTGAGCAAAAGATTGAAATTATTCAACTAATTTCATAAATTTCATTAGAAATAGGCACAATTGTAAGATCCTCTAAATATGTTTGAATTACAGAGAGATAACAACAGACAATGTGATAATTTATTTGATAAAAAAACATGTCTCATGATGTATGGTTAAAACAACTCTGATCAATTAAAAATAGAGCACTATTTATTAGTCCAAAAATATGTATGTGTATAAAAGTGTACAATTGTAAAAAAAAATGGCAAATTATGTTAAAACAATAGTCAGGGTTAAGTTAGCAGTTATATTTTTGAAGAAATATACTTCTGCGCTTTTAATTTTTGTAGCTCTAATAGACATGCAAACCTGCTAAAAAATGTATCTTCAGCAAAAGTTTGCAGATTTATGGTATGCTTATGGGCAAGGTTTTAAATCTTGATTGCTCTATTTAACCTAGACGTAAATAAGTACCACTTGCAGCTGGGAAGCTGATCTGGACTGGTATACAATCCAGGGATAACAGCTTCATGCCATGAACAACAGAATAGGTTCTGAAATTCAGTCAGAAAAAGGCTCAAGATAGACTTTATTCTTGAAGTCAAATAATGACTTAAGAATTATATTCATACCGAACCTATAAAGGCTTTCATCCATTTGTACCAAATTTATGCTAAATGTAGTGAAACTTTTGAAAGTCAACTGTCTATCAGGACATCAGGCTGTCTAGTATATGTACTCTCCCATTATGGTAAACTTTAGGGAACTCTGGCCTGGAATTCATAAATCTCTTCAAGCAAATGATCCAGACTTTTGCTCCAAATGAAAACCATTAGAAATCAAAGTTACACTTAAGGAAAAGCTTTCAAAACTTTGCAGCAATGTTTTATAGAAGCAAAGCAGGAAGGAACCTGATGACAAAATTAAATTTCTCCTAAACGTGAATTTGTTATAAAAGTTACCAAGTCCAATTCTTCAGGACATTTGGACTAGTCTGGAACAACACACTGGTCACAGTGCTCTTCATAATATCTGCACAGACTATAAACTATTAGCAAGTATAATTCTGGATTGTACTGGATGTTCTCTGTGACATTCAGCATAAAACAAAATTGCTGGCTAGAGGCTTGTGCTTTGCCCTACACCATCAATGCAGCCCGATTCTATTATGACAGTGGTGTGTGACCTGTATTAATGATTCATAATAGGTGAGGTTCTAGTGGTATGGTTCTTAATAATAATTTTTGTACACTTTCATATTCACTGTGGATATGGTAATAATTTGTACACTTTCATATTCACTGTGGATATGGTAATCTTTTTTACACTTTCATATTCACTGTGGATATGGTAATAATTTGTACACTTTCATATTCACTGTGGATATGGCTCTCAATAATAATTTGTACACTTTCATATTCACTGTGGATAGTGTTCTCAATAATAATTTGTACACTTTCATACTCACTGTGGATATGGTTTCTTAAAGAATTGGAAGGATGTATATACATACAGAAAGTAGCCAGGTTAAATTTTCATATAATTACTATAATGAAATAGTTCTGAAGATATTTGTTCTCAATATTTTGAGTACAATCTCAGCCTCAGTT
This sequence comes from Margaritifera margaritifera, assembly GCA_029931535.1. Taxonomy (NCBI): domain Eukaryota; kingdom Metazoa; phylum Mollusca; class Bivalvia; order Unionida; family Margaritiferidae; genus Margaritifera; species Margaritifera margaritifera. The sequence goes on along the minus strand of JAQPZY010000956.1, from coordinate 591,332 downwards.
TTAAAAGTTGTATTAATTCCATAGACAATAGTGTAACAACACATCTAAGTTTGTTTTATTGCAAAAATACATAACATCAAGGAAGAGTTCGCAGAGAAAATTGGTTCAAATGTTTTCAATTCACTTGACATAGATTTTATAAATTCAAAATATTTACAAGCAGATATTCCATATGAAAAGTTTGAGCAAATATTTGCTTATCAACCACTAGACTAGTTAAAAGCTTGTACATTCAAGTTAAATTACCGATAAATGAATCTGGCCTGTTTTTCAAATCACTGTCAATTTATTTCACATCATGGCTATCAATTTTTGTGGTTTTGCAAAAAATGATATTTTTGTTGGTACATACATTTGTGGATTGGGGAAGAGTATCCTATTGTTGGTACATACATTTGTGGATTGGGGAAGGGTATCCTATTGTTGGTACATACATTTGTGGATTGGGGAAGGGTATCCTATTGTTGGTACATACATTTGTGGATTGGGGAAGGGTATCCTATTGTTGGTACATACATTTGTGGATTGGGGAAGAGTATCCTATTGTTGGTACATACATTTGTGGATTGGGGAAGGGTATCTTATTGTTGGTACACACATTTGCAGATTGGGGAAGGGTATCCTATTGTTGGTAAATTCATTTGTGGATTGGGGAAGGGTATCCTATTGTTGGTACATACATTTGTGGCTTGGGGAAGGGTATCCTATTGCTGATATATACATTTGTGGCTTGGGGAAGGGTATCCTATTGTTGGTACATACATTTGTGGATTGGGGAAGGGTATCCTATTGTTGGTATATTCATTTGTGGATTGGGGAAGGGTATCCTATTGTTGGTACATACATTTGTGGATTGGGGAAGGGTATCCTATTGTTGGTACATACAACTGAGGATTGGGGAAGGGTATCCTATTGTTTCTAGAGAAGGATAATGATTCACAGGATCTTTAAATTTGTGGTTTGCATCAACTCAAGAAAACCAACTCAAGAAACCAAGAAAACCAACTCAAGAAACCAAGAAAACCAACTCAAGAAATCAAGAAAACAGACTCAAGAAATCAAGAAAACCAACTCAAGAAATCAAGAAAACCATGAAAACTGGTGCCACATTAAAATAATGAATTCACAGTAAGGTGGGGGGGGGGGGAAGTGGGGAACCAAAAAGTCACCATTTCATTTCATATAAAACATAGAAGCATGTATGAAAATACCATGGACTGCACTGGTAAAATTTTTGCCTAGGTAATTAAGTGATGGGAACATGACATTCATAATCTACCTACCTGAAAATTTTCATATATTACTGTGTCCTTCAGCAATACATGTTAACCTGACTAGCACCAGTCAACTCATTTCTACAAGGATAATATCATCAGCTGGAGTAGGGATGTGGAAGTTAACCTATGATGGGCTGATGTACTATTAATGGGGAATCATATGCTCTTATCCACATGATGCCATAAATAAACAAGGATAAGCTGGTCTTATGAACTACTACTCTAAAAGACTAAAATCTCCATCTTCATTTGATAACAACAAAGCAATAAAACAAAATTTAAGGCTTACGATAGCTCTCTGGAGGTAGGCAAATGTCTTTTTGATGCACTCCACAGTATCTGAGGATGTGAGGTGGATATTTTCCTCCTGAGGTTGGGATATGTCTTGAGTCTGCTGCTTCTGTCCTCGAGCTGTTGTAACATCTGATCTGTAGGTACGAGGTGTGTCCACCACCTCAGGGGGCATAGTGAACAGTGGAGGGGGTGGGACACCTAGATAGTTTAAATGAGATACATTGCACTGACATAAATTTCCAAATCTTCCGAGTTATAATGGAAGTATTGTGCGAGACAGAAAAACAGACCTACTGGCAAAATATAGCCCTCCATTGCTTAACACATATGGTTCACCTAAGGACCATTTACAACATTTATATATGAGTAAATTTTGATATATTCTAAACATTAAACTTACGGCAAATGTATAATTTTGCTGCAATGCAGAGTATGTCCAATAGAAGGCTAAGTAACTAGAATCACTGATAGAATCTTCACAGTAGCAAAAGTTTATTTTAAGCTGCATATTGTGATAAAAATGTCTCTCCCAGATTACGTTCAATTGATTATTTGTCTCCTTTAATCTGAGACATAATGAATGAAATTATTTTGTAAAAAAATTCATTAATAAGCTTGCAGAAATTAAATTTGATAACAAATACTATCAATGCATTCATTATTTTTTATTTTCTGGACATAAAAATAAAAGTTTAACACATCTAAAAAAGCCAAGTGTTCTCATGTAATATATTTTAAATACAGTATAATGTACAAACCTGTGGTACGGGCTGCAGCTATTTCAATTCCACTTGTACTGGTACGAGTCCTCTCCTTCAACCCAGCCAGGTCCAACCATTCTGCAGTGATGCCTTTCTTTCTTGACAAATATGTCTGCTGTCTATCACTGACCCGCATCTCATCTTGCTTTGTTTTGTCATCATTTTTTTTATCTTTCCTCTCCTGATTCTGAGATTCAGAAATGCGGATAGACTGACGAGATGTGGCACACTCCCATGTCATCACTAACGTCCCTGCAGTCTCAAACGTGAACCACTCAGGATCCAAGAAATCTGTGCTATAAACAAGCAAAATTCTGTAAATTTTTTTCCCCTACCTACCATGGTAAGGTCACAAAAAGTCCCAAAAATTATATGATTTTGCCCTTTAAGACACAGCTGTGGACTTATTCAGCAGACATGGAAAGTAACCAAGTTTCATTGTCCTATCTCAAAGGGCATTAAAGGCAAATAACAGAAAAGGTTTTTCTTTTAAAAAAGAATATTGATCAGTGACCTTGACCTTGAATATAAAACTTTGACTGTGATACATGAGATGTCATCAAACTGAGAGGAGTAAGTGTACCACAGTTCATCCCTGTACCTCGAACAGCATGTATGATATAAAGCAGAAACAGAAACCTGGAAATATTGCCATGTGACCTCAACCATGAGGATAAGACCTCAAACATACAATGCAACACATTTTCTAATTACAATATATAATACCAAGCTTTAACCATTTATCTAAAACAGCTGTAAAATTTTAAGGCAGAAGGGCAACTGTGACTGAAATGTAAAATATAAACCTGTGACCTTGACCTTGAAGATAGGACCCCCAATGTGGTATGTGACATACCTTTTAGTGATCTCATTTATAGTTATACCAAGTTTCATCCCTTCATCTCAAATAGTTCTAAAATTATAGAGTGGAAAGGAAAGATTATAGACAAATTCAACATATAATACTGTGACATTGACCATGAAGATAATATCGTCAATGTGGGACACAACACACCTGCTAATGATGCCATTTGTGTATATAGCAAGTTGCATCCCTTAATCTCAAACAGCTCTAAACTTATAGGGTGGAAAAGAAAGTGTAATGGAAAACATAAAATCCTGAGCCATGACCTTGACCTTCAAGATAGGAACACTAAAATTTTATGCAACACACCTACTAGTGATGATGCACAAGTATACCAAGTTTCATTCCTTAATCTCAAATAGCTTTAAAATTATAGCGCAGGAGGTAAAGTGTGATGAAAACATACAATATTTAGCCCTGACTTTGACTTTGAAGACAGGATTCCCAATCTGGTATGCAACACACCTTCTACTGATGATGTATAAATATTATCAACCAAGTTTCATCCCTTAATTTAAAATGACTTTAAAGTTAAAGAGCAGAAACAAAAGTGTGACAGATGGATGGATGGATGGATGGAAAATGTGGATACTAAAAGTAAGTCTAGGTTAAAAAAATCTATTATTCAATCTTACCTGCTTTATTACATACAACTCCAAGGAATATATCTTACCCATTTAAGTATCAAAATAACTATGCTTGTAAGAAAATAATAACTTCTGTTTACCTAGTTTTTGAAACCTTTATATGAAACAAATCAACAATGGAACATGAAAAGATATGCAGGCAAGTTCTTTTCCTTTTCAATAATGCAGTGGAATTGTAAAGCAGGTTCTAAAATGAACTATACATTTTTTGTTCTTAAACTCAAAGTCCTGAAATAAAAATCTTACATTATGAGTAGATACTGATACCTGCATATCACTTACATTTATTAAAAGTCATCAGATGTTAAAAGAAATTACATTTTTCACTTTGGATACCATGAAATTAAACTGGATAATTTTATAATCCCATGCATAAAAACAAATTCATTGTTGAACAGAATACAATTTGTAACAGCTTTCTTAACAAAGAGCATTTACTGAAATTTGTTTTTAGCTTTTGTATAATCTATCATGTGTTGAAAGACTGTGACTTTAAATCACAGAAACAATATGAATCTGAACATATATTTAATTAATACATCAAAAACTAATTTTAAGAATACTTGCAGCTACTGTCAGTGAAAATGAAACATTACAGAGAAATATTTCATTTCCAACTATTTATAAAAAGTAGGCACCATATTCATGGCTAATTTTTTCACGTTCACAGTTTATTATACATACATTTCTAACCCATGGTCAGATATAGGGATTTAAGATTGTATTTTCCCCCCCATTTCTTACTGGTGAAAGATTACTAAACAGTGAAAACAAAATACAGTTTTGGTGTATTCACCTTCATTTCTGCAAACCTGTCCCATAATCATCTTTTCATTGAAAGTATTTTTTCTAAAACCAGTCTGGAAAATGTAAAAAAAAAAAAAAAAAAAAAATCATGGCTCTAAGAATTATACACTACTTAATACAAGCTTGTTCAATGGACTGATTAATGAAATAGACTGTAGCTCTCATGCTACATCTAAGTGAAATGAGTAAAATCCATGTATACTAGCTGTACATTTTGCTCACCATCAAGTTCAAATAGCTAACATGTATTTAAGACATGCAAGACTTTTTTTTATTAAAATGGCCAACTTTCTCTGTTTTTCACTTAAAATGGATAAATTTCTCACTTCTTCACATGCCCTGTTCTTATAAGAAATATTAATAATCATGCAGAAATCCCCATTTGTGCAATTTACTTCTGGATATGTTGTTTGGTCTAATTTTGTTCTAAAATGTTGAACCTAGGCCCCATTCTCAATCACAAAAGAAAACTCCTATCTGAAATAAACTGCTTCTTGGTAAAATCCGGATAAACAAGTTTATGTCTAAGTGTGAGTACAATATAGTGGAAGTCGGCAACAACACATAATGTGAACTGTAATGCCCCAAGATTATAAGAACATGCTCAAACCAAGACTCCACTGAAAATTCTGATATTTGATTGGTTAACAGCAAAAAAGTGACTAGTAATCAGACATCAGAATGTCGAGTAACATCCGAATTTGAGCATGCAGAGAAGGATTGAGAGGATGGTGGGTGGGTTCAGTTGAATCACCAACTGCCATGAAAACAGCACACATTTCAGTGGAAAAAAATTAATAAAAACAGAAAAATGACCATTTTAAGCAAAGTAATCCACCCATGTCAAAATCTAACCCATGCAAAAAAATCTAGGATCTGCCACTGGTATAAGACTGTTTTTATAACCTCCAGGCCTGGCAAGTTTAATTGTTACAAGCAAAGTGGCATCACTCTTTCACTGATGCCATTATTCATGGTCATGAAGTCTATCTATCAGATGTAACACCATAAATAACAGTTACCAAATTGACCGTGAAAAAGAAACTTGGAAAAAGAAATGATCATGTGTGTGTGTGTGTGTGTGTGTGTGTGTGTGTGTGTGTGTGTGTGTGCTGAGGGAGGAGGGGGGTTTAGAAACTTATCAAAACATAAGAAGAAGAAAAAGAAGCAGGAGGAGGTAGAAACTTTCAAAGATTATAATATAGCACATCTGGACCAATTGATGTTTATAGGATGCTGTAAACTTTATACAAAAATTAAGACACACATGCAGGATCTTTATAAGCATCAACCGAGCCTCTGAGCAACAAAGTCTGAGTCTAAAATCTTAGAAAGAAAACTCACTTCTTTTCAAAAGTTTACCCATTACTACAGAACATGAAAATCTGTAGATCATAATCTTGGTCAACAGGAGAGCACATTACTTTGAGATCTATCAACTAAGATACATCTGTTATAAGAGATAGTAGAATTGGAAAGGCTATAGACAAATAGTCATGCTGACTAATCAAAAGGAACTTTAATAAGAGCTGCTTATATCTGTCATCTTCCCATACAAATTAGTGTACTCATGAGATAATATGGTACACTCTGTAATGAGTTTCTTGGTAACATTATAAAGTGCATGTTTTGAAAAGAATTCAGTTGAAGATAAAAAAAAAAGAGCAAGAGGACATATTTGGTAAAATAAAACTGAAATCTGTTATCAAATGAATTTCTCATGAATAAGTTTGTTGTAAGTTGTTTCAATGTAGGTGGTATTACCTGTAGGTTTGCTCAGTTCGACCTATCATTGTCTCCTTGTTTTCAAGCTTCTGGAGAAAAAGTGAGAAGCAACTCAGACCCTGGATAATGTTCAACTGAAATGTAATAAATCACATAATTGTATCTTAAGTAAATGTCATTTATAAAAAAGAATCAACTTTCAAACAGCAATATTGTATTGTTGTTATTACATACATGTATGTTGGTGTAGAAAGGGGTCATGCGAACCAGAATTACAATATGGATTATGAATGGCCCAAATGTTCAAGCATTTGTTTTACATCTCTGTGGCCTCAGGTTGAACAAATGGAAAGGCTTGTAACTAAAAGCTACTGAACTAATCACAGGTTAAAATGTGTAGACACAAGTTAGAACAGTTGAATAAATAGAAAGGTGATTACCATAGCATTCCAACATCTCAAGACCCCAACACTATTAACAAAGTCAAATTTTATAAACCTTAAACAGGCAGCATTATTCAAATTTATGAGACAAAATATTTGAACCTACATAAGTAACAATACAACTATGAATTGACATATTCCTATAAAACAAAAATATATTTTAAGAAAAAACATGGTATGCCCCCTCAAGATGAGCTGTTGATATATTAGGACATAACCTCCTGGCCCCCTGGCCCCTAACCAGAAGCATTATATTGGATGGTTGGTTGGTTTTTAATGGATGCGTGTAACCTATTATTTGCAATATTATGCAAAGAAAATGGAAGCTTAAAGTGCCTTTCCCAAGTACATACTGAGGCAGCTAACCTGGAGTGGCTTGGGCCGGTATCCAACCCATGACCCTTGGATTAAAAGTCTGACACTGTACATAATAAACTACTATGCCTCCTTCTCTGAGCATGACCCAAGGGTAGGAATGCTACAGGAAGTAATGGAAGTACAGTCAAACCTGTCTGAACATTCAATTATATATAGCGGTCACCTAGTCTCAACGACCATTCTAATATCCCCCTAGCAAATTTTCTATATAAATGTGACATTATAAAATGGTCACCTGCTTTCTGTGGTCAGCAGTCAGGTGTTTCCTAACCAAATAATGGTTTCTCCCTGCTTTAAGCACTCATTGGAGCCTATCCACAACTAAACTTTTGCTTCATGTGGAAGGCATTATTTAGATAAAAGAATATCACATTAATCTATGTCCAAACATTTCTTTTCTCGATTGTACTAACCATATTCCAGTCACATTGTCAATGTAACTCAAAGGTGTCAATATGTTAAAATCGAAAGTGGGACAGTTTTTATCATTATGGTAGAGGGTTGAAGCAATTCATTTGCTGGATGGTGGGAAAAGTAGTCATGTTATCACAGCAGAAATGGAAGTCACCTTTTGTGCCAGTGTGACAGGAATAGTTCGATATCTTCATCTATCTGCCTGTGAATTAAAGCTATCTCTAATGAAAAAAGTTCATCTTTGAGCAGAGATATGAGTTACATCCCTTTTCATTAGGGTCAGAAGTCATTCAGTACTTAAAAACTTGCCCATAACGGCAGGCAAAGTTTCAGTTTATGTGTCACAAAGAATAGCCATATGTGACTTCATTTGATTCCCTATTCACCACAAGCCTCTCACATAACTAATAATAATAATAATAATAATAATAATAATAATAATAATAATGATAATTATATTTGGTGCATTGTATTTGTTCAAAAACCAATTTTGAAAGGTGAGCCTGTATACAGAGGTCACCTGTGTACAAAAGCTAGTTTTGCCTTTTTCCATGGGTGGCTGTTATTGACAGGTTTCACTTTATATGATGTTATATATATTCCAAAAAAGCCATAAAGAGAACAAATAACTACTGAAATGTTGCCTATGTAAATAAAATCGTAACCAATTAAATGCATCCCACTTCTTGACCCAATAGCCACATCTAAGGACATAAACAAAGAACAGAAAAAGTACATGGCAACATGTACAAATATGATGTAATGTTCCAAATATGCATTGAATTGGGTACGGCTTTACTGAAGTATTGTAATTGTAAATAATTAATTAAAAAGTGTCCTACTTCTTGATCCCATACCTGCACTCAGGGGTATAATACAGGGGCAACAGTGGTACAGGGAGAAAGGTAAGTATGGGACCATAAACAAGAGACCCAAGTGGACATGATATCATTCACCTGTCTGGCATCTGCCTAATAGTCAAATGCAAGAGCAGTTGGCTGAGAAATCTGGGTTAGTTGGATTTTTTCTGTACAAATTTCTTTGATGCTATTCTTTTCATGTGTCAAGAATATAACCCTAACAAGATTTCCCTGGGTTTTTTTTAATCATTTTGTTTCTTCATCCATATCTGATGGCCCATCAGAATCATTTGTCCAATTTGTCCAGTATTGAAATGCCTTTGTGTCAAACTTGGTCAAATTCTGTTGAGCAGTTTTTTGAGATAAAGTTGTTGTTTTCTTTCAAATATTTTTAGCAAGGATGGCCATATTTGATGGCAGATTGGCATCATTTGTAAAAAAAATTGAAATGTTTTTCAGCTAGGACATTTTCTGTCAAATCTGGTAAAATTCTGTTTAGCAGTTTTTGAAAAGAAGTCATTTCAAGGTTTTCTATTATAAGCAATGGTGGCCATATTTGACACTGGATCGATATCATTTGTAAATGCTTGAAGCTCTTCATTCCAGTCTAATTCTGTCAAATTTGGTCAACTTTTGTTCAGCAGTGTTTGAGAAAGTCCTTTAAAGGTTTTTTATTGTTAGTAATAGTGTCCATATTTGATGGTGGATTGACACCATTTTCATAAAATCGAAAGCCCTTAATGAAAGAATGCTTTCTGTCAAATTTTTGGTCAAATTCTGTTTAGAGGCCTTTCAGAAGAAGTTGTTTAAAGGTCCATTTATTTTTAGTAATGGCAGCGATATTTTTTGGTGGATTGACATTATGTGAACAAATCTGAAAGCCTTGATGCCCAAATTCTCTCTGTCAAATTGGACTGAAATTTGTCTAGTGGTTAGAAGTTGAACATAGCAATTGTTGACAGCTAGACAACAGACACTGGCAATATCTTAAGCTCACTGGGCCTTATGGTCAGGTGAGCTAATAATTTCAAATATAAAGTGAACTGGGTGTGGATTATTAAATGTAACCCAGAGGAAAAAAGCAATATAGGGAGAAAAGGAAGTTCAGAATAATATAAAGTACCAAATTTGTAGTGAACTAGATATATGTTTATTAAAACATGAGGTGGAATTAAAAAAGATGTATACATTTTAAATCCTACATATTGACTCCATGACTTGGGACTTGACCTGTGAGTATGAGTTGTAAGCTGAAGAAGGTAAATAGGTGACGATGTTACATTCTTTATATGCAGTTGAATAGAATAAGGGGGTTATTGAAATATGTGATAAAAACAACTTTACCCAAATTTTGTCCCCAATATAATTCTTAACAACATGGCCCCACCCAGGGCCAGGAATGAAACTGCGAGAAGGAAAGCATGTGGTGACAATTATATTCAACATCTGAAGTTAATCAGATGATGCATCAGGGAAAACTAAGTGATGAAGAAAAGAAAAATGTGTCTTTAATCTATTGCTCACCCCCACCCCCCTTGGGGTAGAACCCAGTGGCAGTAGTACTGCAAGAAGGTGTGAATGGGATGATGTTATATTCCAAATATGAAGTGAATCTAGTAATGGGTTATGGAAAAAAATAAATGATAAATACATACTTTAAAAGAAACATTCAACCAAAATATGTCCCCAGTATAATTCCTAACCCCATGTCATGACAATTATATTCAACATTTGAAGTTAATCAGATGATGCATCAGGGGAAACTAAGTGATGAAGAAGAAAAAAAATGTGTCTTTAATCCATTGCTCATCCCCCCCCTCCCCCTTGGGGTAGAACCCAGTGGCACTAGTACTGCAAGAAGGTGTGCATGGGATGATGTTATATTCCAAATATGAAGTGAATCTAGTAATGGGTTATGGAACAAAATAAATGATAAAACAAACTTTAAAAGAAATATTCAACCAAAATATGTCACATGTATGATTCTTAACCCCATGGCCCTACCCAGGGGCAGAACCTAGAAGCAACAGTGGTACTGAGAGAAGTCGAATATGTCATATTACACTCCAAATATGAAGTAAATCAAATATGGGGTTACAGAAACAGAATTGGTACCAATAATATTAAAACCAAAAACTCAAACCAAAATATGACAACAATATAATTTTTACCCCATGAGGCTAAAACCAGGAGCAAAAGTGGTGTTCAGAGAATGGGAGTATGTGATGATATTATTTCCCAAATATAAAATCTGAATTGAGTCAGGGATTACAGAAGTTAAGCGATAAAAAAAAAACTTTAACCACAATGTATCCCAAATATAATTTTTACTTGACCCCAGGGGCAGGAGAGTTACTGAAAGAAGGGGAGCATGTGATGATTTTGCATTACAAATATTAAGTCAAATGAGTAATTGATTACAAAAATATAATTTATGAAAAACAGACACCCTACGCACACACACACACACACACTCCTGTCCTGGGGCATAAAACAGTCACTGGTGTAAACCAACTTCACAGCTTCCTAAGACACTTATTACTTAATTAATCTGTGTAACATACTAAATACAGTGTATCAGTTTACTGAATTAGAGTTTCATTCCACTCCCCCACCAACCTGAATTCTTGAGTGCATCTCATCAGTGCAGATTTTCCTCAATCGTTTTTTCCGTTGCCAGCCATGATACAGGTCTGGGAGATGGTTGCCAATCTTTGTTACAGCCTGAAACAAAGCATGTCCATCACATGAAGTTCATGCTGAAATGATTGGATATAGCCCAATATATAAACGCTCATATGAAAAAATATGAAATTTATAATTTCTCTGCTATGCAATCCTAGGCAAACAAAATATTGAAAAAATTATCCTACATCACACAGAGTACCATTGATTTCAATGCCATACATTTTGACATTCAACCAATCAGAAATAGCATTGTTATAATGTTTGTTTGCCATTTAATAAAGAATATCCAATGAGGAACTAAATTTGGATACTACTATAAAACAACATTCATCTAAATCTCTTAGCCCCCCCCCCCCACCCCCACTCCAATTAAGATTTCAGGACAATTTTTCCCTTATGACAACTCGTCCAGAACACAATTCATCCCCTATGACAACTTGTCCAGAGCACAATTCATCCCCATTTCAGATTTTGACAAACAAAGACATATTCTTTATATGTTAGTTTTACGACTCTATGGCCTAAAAATATGTAACAGAAGGAAAGTGAAACCAATAAAATCAAGTAAAATAAACAAGAAATTTATTTCTATACAGTTAAAGTGAAAATTCAAAAGACACTTACAATTTGTGAGTTAAATTCCAAATAATCCTAAATGTCCTAATCACAAGTCCAAAAATACAGAATGTTCCAAATTAATTCCAATAGCCTTGAATGTCCTGATGTACCACAATTTTTGAATGTCCTGATGTACCACAATGACATAATCCAGAATGTATCTGAATGAGTTCATATAAATCCCAAAATACTGTATTAATCCAAAACTTAGTGAGCACTTTAGTATTTCCAATTAATATTTTAAATAAATAATTCCTCTCTATGAATTATATCTGGTTTTCACAACTGTAACATCTGATTTCAACAACACCATACAGACTGATCTTTCAGAATCTAAATTCTAGAATAGGAATGAATTTGTTTACCAAAATCTGTATATAAATACACATGCCTACATGACCTATGTCATATCACAATATGAGTAATTCTAGTGGAAAAATACTTTGTGTACCTGACTCTTGTCACAACAAGACATGCAAATAACAGTCCAGCTGCTAACAAATCCGGCCTTTAACTAAAATGCTATGTAAATATGTTGTTTACAAAAAAGACTATAATATGACTAAAGTACAACTTACAATCATTGACACATATAATATATTCAATATACATAACAGTTAGTTACTAGTATATGTAGGTATGCATGTCTGATAGATAGTTACTAGAATATGTAAGTATGTATGTTTGATAAATAGTTACTAGTAAATGTAAGTATGCATTTTTAAATGATAGTTACTAGTATCTGTAGGCATGTATGTTAGATATATAGATGGATAGGCAGACGATATTATTATTATTATTATTATTATTATTATTATTATTATTATTATTATAATATTAGACATTACAGAGTGATATATTCCAGACAACAGAAACAAAGGAATGATTCACTCTATAAAAAGGTGAACATAATGCAGCCAACAAAAAAATAAAATCTCCAAAATTGATAGAAACACTTAAGACTTATTTATGCAATTTACTAATCTCTATTTACTTTACATTATCATATCACCTAAATTGACTTATCTCTATTTACTTGATATTATTATATCACCTAAATTTCTTGAGGTTGTTTTGTAATTTGTCAAAATATGAAATGAGGATGGACAAATTGTCCTAAGGAAAACATTTTCCATTAATAAATAAATAGTCTGGGGACAAATCATCTTAAATTACTTGAATGTATCCATCACGCTTTATATCCTTATTATAACACATACTTATTTTGTTTTATCAGGTATGCAAATTCACTCTGTACTAATCTGAACTTTATTGTATGCATGCTCATACTAACTTACTGTTTTCATATGCCAACTTTCATTACTTGCAGATTTCTACACAGATTACAGATTTTATGCCATGCAGCTGCCACAATAAAAATACAGGAAAACTTATTACAACAAGACCATGACAAATGGCACATCATATGCACATCTCATGACCTTTTACTTACTTATGACCTTGACATTTGAGCTTGGAACTTGACCACTTTATAATAAGGTGTGGACTTGGATAATGTTTCATCAAAATATCTCTAGGGGTTAATAAATGATTGGCTGGATAAGGAAACAGGGTACTGACTTACATTATCGCTTGTTGTCACCTTGACCTTAAGGCAATGGGTATGACTGTGAATACAAGACACTGTCAACTTTAGATAAATAAAAGGCTAAAGGTCATTAAAATATCTTCATTGGTTTAAAAGTTATACCCATACATGGATAGAGGTCACTGATGATTATTTTCCTTTGCTGTGACCTTGACATTGAGGCATGTGGCATGGCAATCATATGTGACACACTATCAAGCTGGTTAAAGTGTCATTAAAATATCCTCAGTGGTTAAAAAGTTAAACTCTGGACAAGGATACAAGTCAGAGTAACCTTTTCCCTTGCTGTGACCTTCACCTTGAGGCATGGCTATGGTATCTAAGACATTGTCTATATATGATATATAACTTGCTAAAGTTTCTTTAAATATCTTCTTTTGTTCAAAAGTTATACTCCAAACAAGGATACAAGTCACAGAATTTCATCTTTCCTTGCCATGACCTTGACCTTCAGGAAGGAGTGTGGTTATGCTATTTGACACATCATCTATAAATGATATATAATTACTAAATTTTCATTTCAATATCTTCAGTGGTTCACAAGTTATAAGCTATACTCCAGACAAGGATACAGGTCACAGAATTACATTTTCCGTGCTGTAACCTTGACCTTGAGGCAGGGGTCATGGCTATGGTATATAATACAGTCTAGTCATGATATATACTTGGCAAAGTTCATAAAAATCTCTCAGATCTTTACAAAGTTATGTGTCAGACAAGCAAATGTTAAAGGACAGATGGATCGATGCCTGGACATACAACATCATAACAAAACTGTGCCTGGCTTAAGATGGGTTTATAACAAACAATAACAAAACCTACATCGATAATGGAAAAAACAAAAATTAATAAGCATGAAAAGAATAGGGATCTTTTAAGTCTACAAGAAGTCCCCTTAAGAATGAGGCCATCAAATTTTTCCAGCATGATTACCTTAACTTCAGCTTCCTCCTGAGCTTGTCTGGCTGCTTCTGACATGTTTGCAGTCACATGGAGAGGCTAAAGATATACAAAAATTTAAATTGCATATAAACTACTTCCAGTGACTTAGGTACTTGTGTTGAATGGTCTTAATATTAAGAAAACACAAGAATGCTAAGAAACCACAAACTTGGCTAAGCTTCCAATAACCACTGCATGTACTAGCTCCAAAATTGAGAGCAGGACTGCAGTGGTGCAAAGCAATTATTTACCAAAGTGCCATGGTAATACAGTGAAACCCCGCTATAACGCGATATTTGGGGTCCATAAAAGTCGATCACGGAAAAAGCGGGGTCGCGTTATTGCGGGGTTTTGCTATATTTTTCTTTATTTAGAGAACAACGTATACACGTCTAATGTATAGCATGACTTGGGTATCAACACCGTTTACTATCTGATATTGATCCGTCTTTGTTTTCCCACATGACAACCCTTTGATTGAGCCACGAGTTTGATACAGCTGTACTTGTTCAGTGTCAAGTAACAGAGAGTGGTTATTTGAACTTCCTGTGATCTTGCCGCCGAAGCTCAGTCTCTACATAAGCACCCACATATGACAATCTTTGATCTTGCCGCCCAAGCTCAGTCTCTATATAAGCACCCACATATGACAATCTTTGATCAACCACCGCATTGTCTGGTGCTTGGTTGTGTATGCAGTTAAAGAAGAAACATAAGTCGGCTACTGTTTGCTCAATGATTGTTACAGGATGAACTGAAGTCCAGCGCACGTGTTGTCGGCTTACGTTTTTGATGTTTATTAAATCGTGAGAATCTTTTATCAACCACCACATTGTCTGATGCTCGGTTGTGTATGCAGTAAAGGAAAGAAAAACACGTCGGCTATTGTTTGAGCAATGATTGTATACAGAATGAATTGAAGACAAACACAAAGAAAACTTAATGGCTTTACTCATGGATCAATAATAAGTAACATTTCCGATTATGTTTATTTTGGCATAACACTTCAAGAAATTGGTGAAATTGTTAAATTTCAGAAGCCACACCACGATCGAATTCATAAGTGATCTCTTCCCCAAAATGATAATAAACTTTTTGTACACTATTTCTCGTACTTAAAAAAAAATTTTTTTCCGTGTACGAGAAAAATACATTTACATGTATATAAAATTTCAGGAACCACGCCACAGACGTTTTATACTCGAATTCATACGCGATCTCTTCCCCAAAATGATACTGTAATATACACATTTTATACACTATTTCTCGTCCTTTGAAAAAATAAAAGTTCATGTGCGAATGCATATATGAAATTTTGGGAGCCACGCCACGATCGCGTTATATCCGAATTCGCGTTATAGCGGGGCGCGTTATAGCGGGGTTTCACTGTAACAGAAAATACATCTCAGTGCATCAGAATCCCATGTAAAGGGAAGTATTTGTTTACCTTACTCTAGAGATTTGGCCAAATATTTAATCATATTTCAGAGTTAAGGGTAACAAATCTCTAATGATTTTCACAAAACACAATTGATTTTACATATTAAATATATCAGCATAAACCAGGGTTTTGTACAAATATTGCTATACACAATGTTACACAAGGAACAGATTTCTTTCTTTTGTCAGTTAAGTAGTTTATGGTTTACAAATACAATGTTTATTTTATGTATATGACAAACTTTAAGTAATAATTTGACATGATTTTCAGTTAAGGTCTGTGATGTTTTTGCCAAAAAATAGGTAAAAAACACCATGGCCATTCTGTCCAAAATGAAAGGTGACAGCATCATAAAACTACAATTGTAAAAAATATTAGAGAAGGATTGGCAACACAAAAACAGTCTTCTTCTAGATTGCTGGCCAAACAGCAAAATGAGAATGTTGTGGAAGTGTAACCTTGTATTTAAATCTGCGTCTGGGTTTGGCTGGTTTCTCCTGATGCTGATGCTGATGCTGCTGATTTTGCTGAACTGTCTTGGAAGGAACCTTAGTGCCACCACCACCAGCTGCACCTTGTGGGGAATTAAACTCCTATAAAAAGAAATGGAAAATACTGATATAAAACAATTTGCAAAGTATCAAATGATCAGCAATGAAGCAATGATATGGCCTATGTAGCAACTGTTGTTCTTTATTCTAATAAATAAATCAATCAACTACTGTGAATTAAATTTATTTTCGTGGGTAGCAATTTTCATGGTTCTGTGAAAAATCTCATTTTCATTGGAACTTAAATTCATGGATTGGTGAAGGAAACCGAGGCCATTTTTAGACGACCTTTTTCGGCTGTTCAATCAAATGCCAAGAACACATTCTGTGATGTTTGCATTCAGAATCACCTAATGTCAAGAATTAACCTTAGAACAACATGAAAAATCATGTTCACCATATTCCACAATCTCTGTTCTCCTTCACTCCTGTTTAAGAGGTGGTATGAGTTTTCAACCCATCATTTAATACAGAGCAAAGAATCATGAGTCCTCTTCCTAAAGGCTGTTTCGATTTGCATCAGTTATTGCAGATGTTTAAGAATTGCATATTAGGGTACATACTCCTGCTCAGAGAAAAGCTTTACAAATTTATTAACATGGGTGTATATTCTTAATATGTCAGACTCATGCAAATCCAGAATATCTACCAAACATGTCATTTAATCCAGGCTGATATATATTCCTTTAAAGCATCCACTCTTTTCAACAGATTTTGCACACTTGTCACCGATTTACTGCAGGGGAAACCTGATGGGCAAACTGCCTATAAACCATACTGAGTACTCATGAAACCACTTGAGAATTTATTGCATTTACTTGCATACAACACACACACAACTGCAAACAACACAGACCCAGATCTGCGTCACAAAAAAATGGCAGCAAATTTGTGTCTATGTTGTTCAACTTAAGTCATAAGTTGATATAACTGTCATGACCCTGATCTGTCAGCACATTAAGAGATGACAGATCTGAGTCTATGCTGTTCACATCTACAGGTGTGTGCTACATTCAGGGTAACAAAGTATCCCACTATACGAACTTAAAATAATCTTAAAAATGTACAGGTCTAATTAGGGACTTGGCAAAGATAATTTGGATAACAATTGATGAAAAGTCCTATTGACAGCATTATCATAGACACTGGTGTGGCTTTGTGTACAATTTTCTGAGGAACATTAAAAAACCAAATAAAAACTGTTGAAACATGTCAGCATATGGGTAGATTCCTTTTTTATGTCTGATTTCATGATCTACAATCACATTAAAACTCCACAAACCCAAAGTGTTGCAGGCTCAAACTGTTTGAGTTTTAGTTTTTTTGAGTTTCAGGGTCATATGCAAGAGAAGGATTTGCTTAGCAGCTGAACTAATGACTCAAGTGATACCATGTAAACTATTTTAACGACTGATGTTTAAGTCATTTACATGTTACTGCACTCCTACCCACCACCCTTCAAGATGAAGCATAATCAGTATCTAACCTTTTCCTTGCTGTACTCCACCATGGCTGCTGCAAACTTTTTGGGGTCATCTCCACTGACAGTAATTGCCCCACCTGGCTGTTTCATCATGAAGGCACGTATACCAATTATCTGCTCATTACGTCTGCACAGAGGTTAAAAGTTTATTCACAAACAAATCAACAATGTGAACAATGCTGAACCTAAGTTTAGCTGTCTGGAAACATTTTCAATTACTGTAGCCTTAGAATGATTGAAATATGGCAATTTGTAAATATTTTAGGAACTAAGGCAGTGATAGAAAGTCATTTGCTGTACACAGTGCTAACTCAAGGTACAACACTGTGGATCCTAAGCTCCAGTAACAGCTATTTTGAAATCCAGTTTTTAAATTACCACAATTAACATAAAAATAAATGGGTGAATCATGTACAACCAAAAGGTTCATAAAACTAAAATTTATATAATACTTTTAGAACAATTTTCAGGCATAATTTTACTTTCTTCCATAACAAGAACGTAATACATGTATATTTCATATTTTTTCCATAACAACAAATGAACTGCACATCCTGAGAAAATTTTAAATTAAGAATGGTTAGATCTCAAAGCAGTAGAATCATACCAACTTAAATTTTAATTTTTGTATGTGCCAAAAGGATTATAAAAATAATAACATTCTGAATGCTGACAAAATAGTCAATACCTGAAATAAACATTAACTTTCCAAAAAGCTTTAAGGCTCAGCTATATTTAATTCATTGTTTTGTTAGGAAAGAAAGCAATATTAAAATCTTAAATGGCAGGGAGCAGGAGAACTAGGTCAGGTAATCTATTTAAGGCAGGAATATTCTTGTAATTATTCACCAGTAGTGGGATTTTATTTTGTGTGATTACTGATTTCTGTCAAGGGGAGGAGGAAGTGAACAATGTTTTATGCTCCAGTGATTATAGACACATTTTACAGACACAGCTGTATGTTCATGATGGAGAAGTTAGTACAATCACAAGTTCACTCTCTGACATATTTGTTGAGCATACGTCCAACTGAAGAAAATCTTAAATGCCTAATGCCTCACAATTTAAGTTATTGTTGAAAATACATCAATGCAGATCCCATGAATTAAATCCCTATAAAAATCATCCTAGACGAGACTTTTTTCAAATTTCTGAATGCAACATAGACTGACACGACATAAAATTGTAAATATGCATGCCTGCATAAACGCCTTATTGGTATTTACCAAAAAGCAGATGTATCAATTTCATTCTGCACTGGTCTGTGATTGATACCTTCTAAACCAACTGAAACTGCTGCAACAAAAACCAACATTCCCAAGCCTACACCAATATGAGACAGTAAGTTAGTATTGCACCGGTGTGTCAGTTTGCCACTTTGGACAATCAGGTTAGCTTTCTCATATGGATTTTGCATACATTTACACCAAAATGACTGAAATACCTCCTGAAAATAATATGCTGCACCTTGATGATGAGCAATAATCCTAATGTATATACTTAATGAGATTTACAATGTAATAAGATTACTGTACCAATCCAAGAAGAAGCAAATAAACACCTGATATAAATTATGAAAAAAATATTCACTAAATAAATAAATGTTTGTAGTTAAGTGAAAATGAATATATACATTATCCCATTTTTCCAAGAAATGATAAATGAAAAAAGAAAATATACTAACAAGAGAGAAAAGCACCTTTCCATGCCATAGATCTATTTCCCTGTAAATTGAGTCAAATTACTTACTCCTCTGAATTCTCTAACTCAGACTCCGACTCTTCTGAGTCAAACTCTGAACTGTCCATATAACTAAAATATTACATGATTGTTATATAATATCATACAAAATACATAGCAATATCATACAGGTACATAATAAAATTAAGTAGAACATAAGGTCAAACCATCATGTATTAATATTAATCTTGGGGGTAGGTGGGAATATATATATATATATATATATATATATATATATATATATATATATATATATATATATATATATAACTGTTTGCTACCTTGACATGTAGGACATAAGGTACCCACATCCCCATGCCCCATACCTACCAAAGGTAAGGTACCCATAATTATCACATAAATCTGTTTGGTCATTATGTTTTCCCAACTGTTTCAACACACTATAGCCACAAAGCACACAACAAAAGAGGTGTGAAAGCTTATCATTTAGCAACAACATCTAACTTTTAGTATCATCCTCCAAGACCTATTTGGGGACTTGATCAAATAAAAGTTCATCAATGGACTTTACCAGAAATGCCCAAAAAATAGGTGTTACATATTTTCAAAGTCTGCTTGTTGTCAATTAATAATTAGTTTTTTAAAACAGTAGAGTGGAACAAAATACTGTTGTTGGGTATAATTCTATAGTATAGTTTGTTGAATTTTTTTTTTTTAAATAATGAGTTTGACAGGAAATCAAATAATCATGGAAGGATAATACTAACACTAAAGCAGCAGCAAATCTGGAACCGAAAACTACACATTTTCTTGCACTTTTAATAATTAGGTATAATTAGGTATATCAATGTGCTCTCTTTTGTCACAAATTGTTATATCTCTTTTGAATGCTTTTCATACTATATTTCACAAAAATATGGCCACAATATTAATATATTAATATTTGGGAACAAATGTAATTCATATATATATATATATGCACAGTATGCACAGTCCCTATATATTAGCATGTGATGAATTCATGCATGGTGCATGGGATACTGGTAAAAGTGTCAAGAACAATCTTCCATCTTTATGTAAAGTATACCATGCTTTTTTATGTGCATTCTGGGTTTTGTACCTGGTATTAAAAGTGTAAATCTCATCTGATGTTTTCTTTGTTTTAAATTTCATATTACTTTTGAAAAACTTGATAATTATAAGTAAATGTTAAAAAAGTTTCAAATATATTGACTGAAATGAAATCAATTGTAGAACAGTTTCAGTAAAACAATATTACCTCACTGTCAATAGACAATATGAAGTATTTTAAACGACCTAAGAAGAAAACAAAGGTTCTATTAAACATTCTAATGTGGACCCATTTCATCTCCATATACAACTGAGGAAAACAGGTATTTATCTTACACAATAGATATCTCTTTTGGAGGAGTATGTCA
This sequence comes from Margaritifera margaritifera, assembly GCA_029931535.1. Classification (NCBI taxonomy): domain Eukaryota; kingdom Metazoa; phylum Mollusca; class Bivalvia; order Unionida; family Margaritiferidae; genus Margaritifera; species Margaritifera margaritifera. The sequence continues at coordinate 570,389 of JAQPZY010000956.1, read as the reverse complement.
CAAACAATAATGGTCAGTAGGACGTAACCTTGCAATATCATCACAGGAGTGACAGCCGATGGTTGAGTGAGGACGTAACCTGCAATTTCATCACCGGAGTGCAAGCCAATGGTTGAGCGAGATGCTTAGTAGGACATAACATTGCAATATAATCTCAGGAGTGACAGCTAATGGTTGAGTGAGGATGTAACCTTGCAATATCATCAAAGGAGTGACAGCTAATGGTTGAGTGAGGACATAACATTGCAATATCATCTCAGGAGTGACAGCTAATGGTTGAGTGAGGATGTAACCTTGCAATATCATCAAAGGAGTGACAGCTAATGGTTCAGTGAGGATGTAACCTTGCAATATCATCTCAGGAGTGACAGCTAATGGTTGAGTGAGGACGTAACCTTGCAATATCATCTCAGGAGTGACAGCTAATGGTTGAGTGAGGATGTAACCTTGCAATATCATCTCAGGAGTGACAGCTAATGGTTGAGTGAGGACATAACATTGCAATATCATCTCAGGAGTGACAGCTAATGGTTGAGTGAGGACATAACCTTGCAATATCATCACAGGAGTAACAGCCTATGGTTGAGTGAGATGCTCAGTACGACGTAACCTTACAATATCATAACAGGAGTGACAGCCAATGGTTGAGTGAGATGCTCAGTACAACATAACCTTGCAATATCATCACAGGAGTAACAGCCAATGGTTGAGTGAGATGCTCAGTAGGACGTAACCTTGCAATATCATAACAGGAGTGACAGCCAATGGTTGAGTGAGATGCTCAGTACAACGTAACCTTGCAATATCATCACAGGAGTAACAGCCAATGGTTGAGTGAGGATGTAACCTTGCAATATCATCACAGGAGTGACAGCCAATGGTTAAGTGAGATGACTGAGTTCTGCAGCACTGGTTCTACATAGTGCAATTAGCCTATTCAGTCCGAATTTTGTTTAATTTTGTGTTAGATCAAATTAATGCCATAAAAAAGGTATCTATTTGAAACAATTAATACCTGTTTTCATTGCTTCAATGTTTTACATAATCCCCTTGTGCTAGTGCACTCAGTAATTATTTCAAACTGCAACATTGAAAAAAGTTATTTATCTATTGAAATAGATGCCTCTTTTCAAGTATTATCTCACTGCAAAAAACATCCCACTATGATATATGTTATATTACTCAAAAACATACACAAAATCATTACACTGATGATGATGATGGTAATGACAACTATAATGCAAATACTGCTGGACTAGATTTGTGTTTGTAAAGCATGTATGCCCTCACTGCATAATACAAAGTCTAAGCTCAAAATAAAGTTCAAAATTTTAAACAAAATTAGAAAAATGCTTTAATGGCATGAAAATCAAATTAGATCATCTACATATGCATACAAATATGCATAGCAAATTTCATTTGTCTACCTCAAGTTGTTTTTGCTTAATTGTGCTAACAAGGTTTTATTCAAAAAGGCTAACTCCAAACAGTTTTAAAATGTCTTAACAATTGAATAACTGTATTAATGGCATGAAACTTTAATCGCATCATCTACACATGTGAATAAATATTTAATTTGCATAATAACTCAAGCAGATTTTAATTGTGCTAACTAAAAAAGTCTCAGTCAAAAATGTTCAACAAATGTTTTTAAAAAAATTGAAAAACTGTTATAGTAGCTTGAAAATCTAATCAGGTCATATACATATAGATACAAAAATGTCTACCAAATGTTATTTTTTACTTCATGTGGTTTATTTTAATTCATGGATAACAGGGTCTTTGTCTCAAAGCCAAGGTTTTATCTAAAATGTCAAAGTCCAACAAAATTTAGAAATGTGTAAAAAAGTGACCAATTTACTGTAACATCCCAAAAATCTAACCAGATCATCTACACATAAATACACATAAATACAAAAAAGCCTACCAAATTGACTTTGTCTACCTCAGGTGGTTTTTGCTTTAATCATGCCAACAAGGTTTGTGTCAAAAAAAAGCAAAGGTCCAAAAAGTTTACAGAAATGTGCAAAAAGTTGAAAAATTGCTGTAATGGCCCAAAAATATAATCAGATCATCTACATATGAATACAAATACAACAACCAAATTTCATTTGTCTACCTCAAATGGTTTTTGCTTAACAACACTAATAACAACATTTCTGTCCAAAAGATATAAGTAAAAAAATATAAACTTGTAAAATAGTATAAAACTGCTGTAATAGCCTGAAAATCTAATCAGGTCAACGACACATAAATACCAATAAGCCTACAAATTTTATTTGTCTACCTACCATGGATTTTGCTTACTACTAACAATGTTTTTGTAAAAGAAAGTCTCTGTCAAAAATGTTTTAAAAAAATTATGTAAAAAATTTAAAACTTGCAGTAATATCCTGCAGATCTAATCAGGTCATACTGATGCAAATATGGCTACCAAATTTTGTTTGTCTGCCTCAAATTGTTTTTGTTTATTCATACCAAAAAGTTTTTTGTGAAAGAAGGTCTCAGTACAAAAAGTTAAACAATGTGTAACAAATTGAAAGATTGCTGTAATGACCTGAAAATCTAAACAGGTCATCTACATATGGATACATATCTACCAAATTGTATATGTCTACGCTTATTGATTTTCACCCAATCTTGCTAACACACTTCTTGGCTCAGACAGATGGACACACTTGGTCAAAGAGGAAACAAGCAAGATGCCAGCAATGTAAGCAGTGTGGGTTACAAAAAGTGATACTACAGTCTACCGATCTACTAATTCTGGTGAGATAACATGCCAGCAAAATAAGGTAGGTCTTAACTACTCACTTTGCAAGCCAGCCAACAGCATCCTCACACCACTCCATGGCCTGGTCAGGCAGACCCTCTGTAAGGGCTTTCTGTGCCACCTGCACAATAAACTCCAGGTACCGTGCACGCTTCCGGAACTTTACAACTTACAAAAAGACACAGAAAAACACAGAAAAACATTAATTTTAGCATATCTGCAAATTAAACATGTTTTCTGATTGGTTGAGATTCACAATTTATAACATTAAGTTGAAACTCAGTGTCAATGATCCTTTCTGCTTAACTCATTCACTCCGAGAGAATTTAGAGTTCTCACCTAAGATTGGGGTAGACAAAAACAATCTCTCATTTCTCCTAAGTGAATCCAAGAAAGTCTAATTGTGCATATTTTGTTGTATGAAGATTTGGTTAGATGTCTTGAGGAAGTTGTTTGGGATTGGTTATTTCATCATGATATGCACAGATGGGTACAAATTGAACTTATTTTTTCTTTTTTGGGGGGGGGGGGGGGATCTTTTTTGGTCCATGATTTTAGCATCCTGGCCCTTCTTTTGAACAAATATTAAACTTATCCTAAGTTTCCCAAAGCTTAATCTGTCGGGTGCTACTCTGACTAAACTGTTTTAGCTCTTATAAGAGGAAGACTTAGATCCAGACCTGAGATCCGAATCCAATACAAGGTATTTTATTACCTGAAAAATCTGGTCTCTAAATTTCTGCTTTCTTGGGCTTAAATTTGGTAAAAATAAAACAGAATCTACATTACTTGACATCATTTTAAAGCTACTAATTCTACTAAAACCATACATATACATCTATGACAAAACAGTATTGAAATGACAGCCCTTGAAAGAAAGCTACCACCCCACAACATGTAGTGTTGTCACTAGGGTTGCATGCTAAGCAGCAAGACATGAAATCTTTATATATTAAGGTACAAACTTTGGACATATCATAATATTATACAAAAAGTCCCAGTTGAATACCATGACTGATGTACAAATATAGGACTTTTAACAACTTGAACACATAATCTATACATTAACAACTACAATAATGTCACCTCTGAAAAAGGAATACCTACATCTTGTCATTAACAGGCAAGACAATAAACTGATGCAAACATTACTGCTATTGTGAGGTCAAGATGCTCCATTTGACATAGTACCAAAAATAAATTACATTTTTTTATAATTTCTTGATAAAATGTTCTAATACATTTCAAAACAGGGAAAACAGTTTCATATCTGAGGATCTGAGGATTTGTCAACATGGGGAAAATAGTTGTATATTTGAGATTTGAGAACATTTATGGTGGTTTTGTCAAACATGGAAAACAGCTGCATATCTGAGGATTTGAGAACATTTATGGTAGTTTTGTCAAAACAAGGAAAACAGTTGTATATTTGAGGATATGAAAACATTTATGGTGTTTTCCAGTCATAAATATCCATTTTACCAGCTACAAATAAAACTAATTGCAAAAGTACTGACAGCATTATCAACATGCCATGTACTTGAACTTTTCAATCAACCATGTACAGAGTGCCCCCCCCCCCCCTCCCTTGGCCTCTCGATGAGAAATCTTTTAATTTTGGAAGGTTAACAAGTAAAGGTCTATTGTCAAAATTGCATCTCTTGTTGATTCTTATTTAATCCAAATGAAGACTATTTCATTGTATTCCACAAGCAAAATGTGATATAGACAAATAGTGGGTCTGCAACAAAGGAGCTGTTTTCTGAAGATGCTGTATAACCAGAGAAAACAAACCACTAAGTAGCACATCCTTTCACTGTTTCAAATTAGTAGTCCATATTTTTCAAAATAGTCTGTTATTCATCCTGTTGGTCCCAAAATGAAAAATATTTTTCTGGTTTAATCTTACATGAAATCTAATACAATAGGATAGAAAAAAAATGGGTACCTAGCTAACCACCACCACCACCACCACCCATGTCAGGCAACATCTAGCAATTTCATATGATGACATTGGGATTGAAACCAGGACATAAACCTTGAAATCATAATGCTGCACCAGACCTGGATTTCACCAACAGCATTTGAGTCTGAACTTAAGTCTAGAATCCAGCAGTATGATACTAATAAGATAACATTAAAGTCTAACTTAAGTTTGACCAATCCAATGGCTTAAGTCTGAACTTAAGTCTAGAATCCAGCAATATGATACTAATAAGATAACATTAAAGTCTGACTTAAGTTTGACCAATCCAATGGCTTAAGTCTGGATTTAAGTCTATAATCCAGCAGTATGATACTAATAAGATAACATCAAAGTCTAATTTAAGTTTGACCAATCCAATGACTTAAGTCTGGGCTTAAGTCTAGAATCCAGCAGTATGATACTAATAAGATAACATTAAAGTCTGACTTAAGTTTGACCAATCCAATGACTTAAGTCTGGGCTTAAGTCTAGAATCCAGCAGTATGATACTAATAAGATAACATTAAAGTCTAATTTAAGTTTGACCAATTCAATGGCTTAAGTCTGGACTTAAACTTCTAAGACATCCCATGGTGAAATCTGTACCAGAATACTTCCTATGCTTAAACATGTAGAGCAGCAGCTACTGAACAGGACTTAAATGACATCAGAGTGCAATCTAGCTATTTATTTCTATAGAAATTGTAAAATGATGCGATGGTGGGCAGTTCTGTGTAGTCTGAGGCATTATACGATTTGCTAAATTCGTCAGTACTCTGTGTTGTACATACCTTCCTTGAATGCAATCCTGCTGGGCAAGTAGGCTATATAAGCATAGAGAATATTGGGATCCTCACTGCCTGTTAGCTCATGCTCACTCTGGGCTGTAGAACAGAGAATTGTGTTTGGGTTGAGAGTGATGCAAGTGCGGTCTTGTCTTATTTATTTGGTCACATGAATGGGATGACTTCTTAGTGATTACATAAAGTTAAATCTGGGTTCAAATATCTGGTAATCTAACATTTTTATGAATGATTTATGTAGATCCAATAAGCCGGACTTTATATACATAAATCTGTGATATAAATTATATTCAAGTTTTATGGAACATGGTTCAGTCTTTATCCGAAATTCTAATGCTGGACAGATCACAAAAGACACATCAATAAAGAAAGTTTTGCACAAAAAATGTCAAGTGAAAGAGTTAAAGTTACTAAATAAAGGAGGCAATCACAGTAAGTTATTACTGGAGACATGTACAAATAACAGCAAAGTGCATCATATATTCTTGAACTAACAGTGATCTGGTAACTAAAACATTGCAAGATCAAATGCAACTGAATCTAATGTTAGAAATTGGATAAAATTTCAAGATCCATCATGCATGTGTATCTGCTAATGGATCAATGATCAATTAATAATTAATTTATCTACATGATGTCTTGTCAAAACCACGGTTATTTTTTAAATAGCCTTTAAGTCCTAAACAGTGGGAATGGAACAGAAATGAGTGTCAATCTAAATCAATCACCTAAATCATCAATAATTAATTCAGAATTTCACTAAACGTTACCAACGCTTAACCCTATCAATTAATCCTAACAGCACTAACTGAATCACAATTTATAGTTTTGGTTTGCCTGAAGGAAAAGCCTCTTGTGTAAATTTCAGTTATCCTGCTTATGCTAGAGAAAGTTAGTCTGTACTCACATATAAGTCCGATCCAACTGCAAATTGTGTAGACTCAGATCTGCCATCACATAATGTGCCAGCAGATCTGGGTCTATGCAGTTTGTCAGGAGTGATCAGTAGAACAAACAACAGATAATCTTATGTGCCAGTACATTATGTGACAGCAGATCAAATCTATGTTGTTTGCAATTGGACCCAACTTGTACACAAGTATATATGGTACTGAAATGGGGTGAAAATTACCATTACAATATTCTTAGAGCAGTATTTCTCCTACAATAAGCCACCACATAAATTTGTGAAAAACAGAGAGTGAGCATATTATAGTACAATGATTTTTCAAATAAAAATTAGTCAAAATTTTGTATAACTGGGGGAAGAGAATTTGTTTATCATGAGATAAGATCCCACTTACCTTGCTTGGATAAGATGAGCATATGAGTCTCCAATGCCTTCAGCTCTTCATTCACTGGTACATCTGGTTCATGGTCTTTCAATCCTCCTGTCATGCTTTTCTTCCCTTTCTTCCGTGACTTCAGGTTCTACAAGAGGCATGAATCAAAATCAAAATTAAAAACAAAATTATCTACACTGATGCTAATTTATCACTTCTGTCCTTGTTATGATGTGTGTAATTTCCTTTCTGCATGACTGATATATCCTGAATAGGTTTTATAAGTATTCAATATTACAAAATTTATGTTTTATGATGAAACAGAGAGGAATTCTTTTGTTAGAACATGAGTCAATATTTTATTAAAATATATAGAATTTTTAGTGAATACATAAAGTAAACAAAGGATTATCAAACCAATTTTTTGTATGCCTGGTACTTCGTCAAAACATGCAACAATGCCTACTTGATATGAACATCACTGGATTAAGAAAAAAACTGGTAAAGAATAAAAAGTAAGATATAATGATATTTCTTTGCTAAATTCACCACAGCAATAGCTGCAGAGTATGGGATACCTTTGGTAAGCTACATTTAGTAGCATGCTATTCAATTTTGAAAAATGTACGAAGAGAATTTATTCACAAAATTAAACAGCTGCAAATTTGAAATTTACCAAAGGTTTTAAGATACAAGCAGGTCTGCCAAGTTTCAAAGTCATGGAATATTCTGACAACTGAATTTTTTAGCCACAAATCAATGTAGGTTTACAATATATATTACAATTTGTATACTGGAATATCAAAACTTGATTATTTTTTTTTAACAATAATGATTGAATAGAAAACTTCAAAGATACTCGTAATGAGCCAGGAAAAATCATAAGACAATAGTAAAAAAATTATTAACATTTTACTGTACAATACTCAATTATGTGCCCATCCATGAAAAGGAGTTTGTCCTGAAAGGAAGCAATTTATAAAAAGAAATGTAATCTTTTGTTATGGCATATCATTCCAGATTCTATGATACCAATATGTGTAAAACCTAATACTAACTTGCTGACTGAGAAAACAGATTCATGATTTAATTTGAAAATACAGACTTTATTTATGGCATTGTGAAAAGATGAAGAAAAAAATCAATTCCTCTGATTGAATTTGTTATGTGCAACAATGATTTTACTTATTTGCATGATAAGCATGAAAAAAAGGACAAGTTGAAGACATATTGAAAAACAAATCTGCTTGCTAAGATAATACTTCCTTATACACTGAAGCCTTGTTAATCCAAACTCCATTTATCACCATTTATCATATACAACTGACAATTTCTGGGAGCATATTTCCTCTTTTTATTCTTTAAAGCGATTCATAGATCGCCATTTCTCATTAATCCATACAAAAAAATTAGGAACAAAAGTGTACAGATCAACAGGGTTCCAATGTATTTTCAATGCAAGAAAAACTCACTTCAGTAAGAAAAATCAATTTTATAATGATTGCTATCTAGATTTAGCATTGCAAACATATAAATAGGCACGAAAAGTTTTAACAAAAGCAATTATATATAGTAAATGTCTAAAAAAATATAACCATTAGTCATCATGTTAAAAAAAAGTTTGAAAATCAGTTTCAATATATATATTGTTGAATTGTATTTTGAATACATTTTTTTGAAAATAGGACAGTACAGTTATTAGTCATCATGTTACATTTCCAACACCAATAAGCATCCAAAACTTTTTTAAAAATTACCTGCCTTTACACTTGTTAGAGTAATTATGTAAACTTTCAGCATATTGAACACTGATTGAAAATCATAAAGCAATGCTGAATGTGTGCAAATAACATACAGTAGAAAATGTTATGTAAACAAAGACAAGAAAATGAAAAAAATAAAAAATTTGTAGATAAATAAAACCATCATAAAATTTTTAATTTAAAAGGACAAATAACAAATAATGATATAGAAGAGATGTGCTAACATGGAGATATCTGAATGGAATGAATGAATTTGATGATACGGTAGCCCTGCACCCCATGTTCAATATACCTAAAGTTTTTGTGCCCTGAAAAGTGTACAATTTAATGGGAAGTATTATTTATGACTGAAAAAATCCCCACTAAAAATGTCACAAAGCAACATAAAATACTGATCAAACATCTGTGGCATTTCTTTTCTTTCTCTAACTTTGTAAGTTTTGGAAAATGCAGATGTTAGCTATGCAAATGACAATTTCTACTTGAGTTCAATGTATATGATCAAAAGAAAAAATCAATCCATTAAACTTCCTTAGTTCAGATTTATATGGATCATTTGATGTTGATGATAATGTAAACATAATATCATCCAGAAGTTTAAAATACATGGTATCCTTGTTCCTCCTCAAACCAAACAGCTCGCCCTAAGCCCTTACATTTCCAGTACAACTGCACAGCCTTTCACTTCAAAGGCAATCATTACAGGGTTGTTTTTTTTTAGTTTCTGATTATCATATTGGTATACATATACAAATCAGTCTCAAACCCCTCTCACTGCACCAGAGTTTATATCATCTCATTCAAAAATATTATCATTCTACATTCTTATGCAATCATGCCAGTTTTATTTGGTTTAACACCTGCAATTTTGCTATATCAGCCATACTCAAACATTGGAACTGAATATGCTGCTTGAGTGCAAAATCAGCCATACTCAAACATTGGAATTGAATATGCTGCTTGAGTGCAAGATCAGCCATATTCAAACATTGGAACTGAATATGCTGCTTGAGTGCAAAATCAGCCATACTCAAACATTGGAATTGAATATGCTGCTTGAGTGCAAGATCAGCCATATTCAAACATTGGAACTGAATATGCTGCTTAAGTGCAAAATCAGCCATACTCAAACATTGGAATTGAATATGCTGCTTGAGTGCAAAATCAGCCATACTCAAACATTGGAATTGAATATACTGCTTGAGTGCAAAATCAGCCATACTCAAACATTGGAATTGAATATGCTGCTTGAGTGCAAAATCAGCCATACTCAAACATTGGAATTGAATATGCTGCTTGAATGCAAAATCAGCCATACTCAAACATTGGAATTGAATATGCTGCTCGAGTGCAAAATCAGCCATACTCAAAAATTGAAACTGAATATACTGCTTGAGTGCAAAATCAGCCATACTCAAACATTGGAATTGAAAATGCTGCTTGAGTACAAAAAATGTGCATTTAGAAGATAAGTTATATACTGTTTATTTGATGATATAAGAATACTGTAACATCTGTTATTTTTCATACTTTTTTTATTTATAATTATTTCTTCTGGTGTACAAATCATTATAGATCAAAATATGAATCAAGATTGTCTTAGGTACTTTAAATTTACAGACTTTTAAAAGGAAAAAAGTTTTCTGTATGAAAAGTTAAAGAAACAAAAAATGACACTTTTCATGGACTGATGGTATACTAAAAATGACTAACAACATAGTAACAATCATACATGGTTTGCTGTGTGCATAGTCTCATTTAAACCAGACTCTTGAAAGGCTCTGTCAGATCTTCACCAAATGAGGATCTAGTAAAATGCTTCATTTTTCTTGTAATGCAAAACAAGACTTTCCCACAATTTGGAAAAGTGATTTGGCTGGCTGATTTGATGAGGCAACATAGTATGTCATTGTGAAGATGAGATCATGTGTTACCTTAATGATGACAGTTTAATTGCCTGATTGAGACATGCCTCCTGCAGCAGTGTCTGTTTAAAAATTGATGTTTAATGATATCCATTTAAGTTTATGAAAGAATTTTGGCTTGAATGATTGCAGAATGAATGTCCAGTTAAATTATGAGATAGTGAGAAATGTCTCTAAAGTTTTGTTCGTACAAATTTGATCAGACTTCATTCTGTCAGTAACAGTGATAAATGAAGCAATTTACAAGACCTTGTATGATGGAGATCTCACTGAGCCATGTGAAAGTCTGGTTAAATGAGACTACTGCATGCAATGTTTGCCAGAGCACTTGGGAAAGACTCAGAAGCGCTAGGTCCAAACTGTTCTCTTGTGCTGTGACCAACTATGTATGACCCCTATAACATAATCCGGAAGCCAACTTTCAAAAATCTGTAAATCTCATGCCGTGAAAGAATTTTATTGTTATTATCGACAGATACCCACACAAACCCTTTTGTAAATTAAACTCCAACATATGATTCAGAGAGACACATCAATAATAATAATAATAATAATAATAATAATACATTTAATAGATAAAACACAAGTAAAATATATGCTTAGGTATTTAAGATTAAAAAGCTCCTAATTTTATTAAAGATATATAAATGAACCAGGTGTTGGTTAAAATCTACAATATCTCCTACAAAGATATGTACTATTTGCTGGCACAAATATTAATGAATATTAATTAACATCACAAAGTCTTCATAATGAACTCTGAAGAATTTCAGTAAAACATCAAGATATTGCACTTAACCTGTGTCAATGACGCCTTGCTAAGTTTTAAAACAATCTCTTGTTACTCTTGCATTATAAAACATCCCAAAACAACAAATGTCCCTCTCAAAAAAAGCAACACTTATATTATCAATACAAACTAAATGGATTCACAAGTTAACTTCATCTGCAAACCATTCTGTCATATAACAGAATTTTTAAAAAATATTCTATATTAAAATTAGGAAGCAATTACTACAACTACATTTTCTGTATTGACAAGGAAAACTAGTCCCACTTTAGATTGAGACTGAATAATCACTTTTACGTATAGGACATGTAAAGCAAAGCAGGAATTTTTGTTTTTGGAAAAAAAGAAAGCTGGAAAGAGTAGGGATAATAATACTTTTAGATGCCCATCACAGAAATAATCAAGGAAGTCAAATGGGTAGAAGCTTTATAGGTCAAACTAAAAATGACAAGGACTGTAAACGTAAAGAACTTATATCTATCAGAGTAACTGTTCAGGATGAGTGTAATGATGATTTTCATTGTTTTTTTCTTTATTTTTTTTTTATTTGACTATTTTATATTATATTCAAAGACAACTATCAAAAAGAGGCAACTCTATAGCTTGTGAAATTTTAATTTGTGACCTAAGGTTTTGAATGACGTTATATTTGATCAAGTATTAAATATCTGCACAAATGGCTATTGATAATCAAGTAGCAATAAACGCTTTGGCTTCTACGAGACTGGCCTAATTTTCAAATATAAGAAACTTATTCTAAAGATAAAAGTGAATGTGCAGTTCCATTGTTAATTTTGATTGGTTTAGGAGTAAGGGTAAAAAATTGCAATATATATAAACAAGAACAAGAGAACAGATACAAAACATCATCTTCCAACAGTAAAACTTAAATGGTGTCATAGAATATCCAAATGTTGAACAATAAATAAATTCTTTGTTTTAGTGAATGATATGGGACAGTTTTCCTATGATTCCCCTGGACAAAATATGATATGGGACAGTTTTCCTATAATTCCCCTGGACAAAAATAATATAATTTGCATACTAAGTGACATACATTGTAAAACTAACATATCTCAAGCAACATTCAACAAAGGCTACTCTACAAAGTACATACTGCATGCTTTTTGTCTCGCTAAAATCAAGAGGAAAATCGTAATTATAACAATAATGTTGCAAAAAATTAGTGGATAATACAAGTGAATTTTTATCATGGCATGACTTTTATAGTACATGTTCAGGAGGCAGCTTAAATAAAATTCTTGACTGTATCACTAACATTAATGTTTTATTCAGGCATGAGAATAATGGTGTTAATAAGCCAATCTTACTCAGACAAATCAGTCTACATTTCTGGAACACTCCCTCTACAGTATAGATAAGTAACATCTGGCAAAAACATTATCATAACCTCAACAATGCATTTTTAACTGATCATTTGACCTTCAGATGATGGGAATATCAAACAGGTTCCAAACAAAGGAGGAATTTTCCAAAAACAGGAGGATTTCAAAATATTTCTTCATTCAAGGTCAAATTTTTAAAAACTTAATAATCATAATATCAATAATGTTTAATCAAGATGATGAACTATTTTTTCATAAAAATGAAAAGCATATTCTGCCTTAATTTCCTAAGTTCAATAAATGCATTTCTCCAATTATGAGGAAAATATGAGATGCAGGTTACATTACTTTTAGTTTGAAGTATTAAAAATATGTGTCTCTCTTTAGGTCCCTCTATCATAAAATTTTACTCTACTCCTAATCTTACTCAAAAATATTTTGACCAATAGGAATGCATTGGTCAATTTCAAGCAATATTTCCAAGTCAGAATGATATAACTTCAGATTTTTTTTTATTCAAGTCCCTCTCCTATACTTACATATTTAAATGAACTTGCTGTACTTCTAGTATCACATCTATTTCAGGTTTTAGTTTGAGATAAAGTATTATGCTCTAATAGGTTTTAGAATACGGGACAAGGATAATCGTTTGATTAAAGGTTTATTTTCATATTTAAACAAACGGTGTCATCCCATACCTGCAAGTTGATAGACCCAGTTGTGCCACCATCAGTAGTGGCTGGCCCTGCAGCCTCAACAGCCTCTGGGATATGGGGTTGGTCACTTCCATCTTCTTTGGACTCCTTGGCTCCCTCCCCGGAATCCAGGGCAAGCAGATGACGTCCTGCCTCATTTAAATTATTAGCCAGAGACTTCTGACCCCATGACCTCAGAACCTAAGGATTCAAGAGTAATGTTTCAGTGAATTTGTATGCCACCCAAGTATATGTGTATGATATATTTATTAACAAAAAATTTGGATTTTGATGACATGTTGATTTAAAAATATTAAGACTAAAGGAGACTTAAGAAATACAAATTAATGACTCAAACCTAATATGCATTTGCATTTAGAGCAGTATACAATTTGCTATGTTACATGGATATTTTTAAAAAAAGAAAATAATATCTTAGAAACAAAGGTCAGAAGACAGAAAAACCTCACCAGTATGCCAATGTCAACCAGTAAGATTTGGTGACTACACAATTTTTATAATTTCTAAGGAAATTCTAGCTAGCTAGGCAATTCATCTTTTTCATAATACACATTAAGAATCATGAAATCCAGCTGACAACTTAGTTTGGCTTTTGGGATACAACTAACCTGGCATTTTGTATTGGAATTTCAGCAAACAGCAGAATCAGGCAAAATATAAACATAGAACTCATTTAATTGGGGATTTACATGATTTCTACTCATCATGATCAATAAATAGACACATACATATATTTGTAGAGTCAACAGGGCACAAGACTCTGATCCCTGCCCCCAAAACAACTCCTTGTGAAAAGTCAATAAAGCATTAAATATAGGTCGCAATGACAGCCTTTTGGAATGACAGTGTCACACATACCAGCAAGTATCCAAAGAAAGATACATAACCTTACCAGCAAGACTGCTTTAGAACCTAACCTAAAATCATAGCTCAATCGAACCCATGGATGCAAGAAATGTAGGTCACAGGGACATACTTTTGATGTGATAATCTACTTAATATAATGGATCCATAGACAAAGCCATTTTTAGTACTTAACTTTAATTTGGCACAATATAGCCAACATTATGCTGATATGTCATTAAACCATATATATATATATATATATATATATATATATATATTTGAGTTTACAGTCATGTGACTTTATATATATAACAGGCAAAGCCACATGATTGTACACTCAAAGTTTTTATTAAAATTGGGTTAAAAAGTATTTAATAAGGCCAGCCACATGCTTTTTCACACACATATGAAATTTAAATGCATATTTACTTCATAAAAGCAATAAACAAAACCTTAAACACAAACAAAAACCTGCTGTCTATACAGTGCAAACTTTAAATGCAAACTTTAACCTCAAACCTTTCCTCATAAATTGCAAATAAAATCAGTAAAATTGGGTAAAAAGTATTAAATAAGGTTAGGCATATACTAATAAACACACAGTAGTGAAATTAAAATGTATAATTCCTTCACACGAGCCATAATCAAAACCTTAAACACAAAACTTTAACCTGCTGTCTACACCTGCTGATATCAATGCCACCACCACTAGGGTCATAGCATAAGCTCTCATGTACTTCCTACAGGCAAACTAACAAAAGGTTTTAGCACTTCTCTAAATATCATGTCTGAATCTTTACAATCAATTACATAGTGTGATGATCATAGTAAAATAAACAGAGCAAAGTCTTTCAAGTCAGTAATAAAAAAAACACAGTGGAAATTCTCTTTTTCAGCTACCTGTGGAATGGAACAATTTTTCTGACTGAAGAGAAGAGACATTTTAATGGAAGCGAATATATTTGAAAAATGACTTTTAGAAAAAGTCAGATATGGCTGGATATGAGGTGGCTGTTTAATGGAGGTGAGCATTAAGTTGTACTGTAATTGATACTCTAATATGTTCTTTATACTGAGACACTTGATTATAATGGACTCGAACTTAGGGAATTTCTATGTATAAAAAAGTACTCCTTCAAGTCTTAATGATCATATCATCAATGCAGTTTTCATGGGTATAGCAAAATCATCTTATTAACAATGTTCATTGCTGCAAAGAGGTCCATGATATACTGAGAATCTTGTAAGTACTTTTATGTGCAAGAGTTACAGGATAACCCTCATGTGTCACAACATTTATGTAATTCATCAAATGGATATCAATGAGGGTCTGAACTGCCTGATTGTGAACACAAAGAATGTATGCAGCAATACTGTAAGAAGTAACATATAAAAGAAAAAAGAACTATAACCTAACCTAAATGTAAAACCTAACCAAGTTGTATTGGATGGACAGATAGAAAAAGACAATACTAATTGCAGGGCATAAAGAAGTGACAAGAATAATTTTTTATGGGAGAGATGAGTACACTATAAGTTAACTTGACCCTGGGCTTCAAACCTTAGCAAGGTGATAAGTGATGCAGGCAGTCATGTGATGAAGGCTGTCAGCGATGCTGGCCTGACGCTTCTGTCTCAAGCTAGTGGGAATCTCAAGTAACACAGCATGACACCGCTGGAGAACCTGCAATTATATCAGAATCAGCATCATGACAGGTTACAGCAGGAAAATTAACAGAAAGTGCCCATTTGCCACATACATCTAATCCACAATGAGGCAGTTTTCTCATTATGATAATTCTCCTTTGATAAACCCATGCTTGATGACAAGCTCATCTTCCACTTTTAAAAAAATTTGGCATATCTTTCTATTAGAAAGCTTTATTTAATGATATCCCCATCTCCTTGCAAAAACTTTACAATGCTGGGCCCCTTGGACTTATCATCAGAGAAATACTGTATTATAAATATGTTGGGATCTACTTTAACAGATATACTGTCAGTTCCATTCCTACCATATTAATATTAAAACAAGAGGTTCAAGTGGGCCCGAGATCTCTCACCTTGCTGACATCTGCCTAATCTGAGTTAGTAGGATATTTAATGTTGAAATTTATTCCAATGTTCTTGATTGCATATGTTATGAAAACAACTGTTTCAAGGTTTCTCCAGTTTTTCTATCTTCATCCATTTTTGATAGCACATCAGCATCATTTGTCCAATACTGAAAGGTCCCTATGCCAGGACACTTTGTGTCAAAGTTGGCATTTCAGAAGCTTTTGACATAAAGTTGTCTAAATGTTTTCTACTTTTAATGGCAAACTGGCATCATTTATACAAATTGGAAAACCCTTTATGCAAGGATGATTTCTGTAAAGTTTGGTCAAATTCTTTTAGCAGTATTTCAGAAGTTGTTTAAATGTTTTTCTATTTGTAATAATAGTTGCCATACCTGATGTCAGATTGGCATCATCTGCATAAATCTCTCTATGTCAGGATGCTTTTGTAAAATGTATTCAAAATCTGTTAAGCAGTTTTTGTAAAGCAGTCATTGAAAAGTTTTCAATTTTTGTAACAGTGATCATATTTGATAGCATATCAATATAAGTTGTGTAAACTTGAAAGCCCTCTATACCAAATTTGGTCAAATTCTGTTCAGCAGTTTCTGAGAAGTCATTTAAATGTTTTTTTTCTAGTAACTATGGCCATATTTTTGATGGCACACTGGCATCGGCGGTATAGAACTATCTATGTTAGGATGCTTTCCGTAAAATTTAGTCAAATTCTATTCTGCAGTTTTGGAAAATAAGCTATTTAAATGTTTTTCTTCTTTTCTAATGGTATCCATATGTGATGGCAGATTGGCATCATTTGTATAAATTTGAAAGGTCTTCATGTCAGAATACCTTCTGTCAAGTATGATCAAATTCTGTCCCAGCTGTTTTGGAGAAGAGACAATTTAAGTTTTGTTTTCTATATGTACTAATGGTGGCCATATTTGATGATAGATCAAGATCAGTTGTAAAAACTTGAAAGCCCTCTATGCTAGGATGCTTTTTGTCAAATTTGGTCAAATTTTGTTGAGCAGTTTTTGAGAAGTCATTTTTTTACAAATGAATGTTTAGTAACAACATTCATATTTGATGGCAGATCAGCATCATTTGTACAAATCTGAAAGGTCTTCATGCCAGGATGCTTTCCATCAAGTTGTCATATTCTATTCAGTACTTCTGGAGCAACAGTGCCTTTTCTATTTTTAGAAATGGCAGCCATATTTGAAAGCAGATCAGCCTCATCTGTACAAATATGAAAGGTCTTCCTTACAGGATACTTTCTGTCAAATGTTCAAATTCTGTTTGGCGTGTTTTGGAGAAGAACTTTGTTTAAAAGGTTTTTAATATTTTTAATAATGGCGGCCATATTTGATGATGGATCAGCATCATTTAAACAAATTTGAAAGCCCTTCATACCAAAAGGATCTGTGCCAAATTTGGTAAAGATTTGTCTGGTCTGGTTGTTGTTGAGAAGAAGTTTCAAATAGCAATTGTTTACAGATGCAGAATGCAGAACACATGACATATGATAAATGCAGGGGTATACAATAAGCTCACTTGCCATTATAGCCAGATCAGCTAAAAATTAGCAACTATTTATGGAATGCATTTCCAATACCATCAATTAAATTGTCTCTGATGATTACTGATATATACTGAAAGGTATAAAATTAGTCAGATGTTTTTGTACAGTAGCAGTCATACAACTAAGTTATACCTCAACACATATTAAACTAAAAAGAAAATTCTCCTATGAATATTATTTATGATAGAAACAGTGTTCATTTTCACATGAAATTCATAAAAATACTGCAATATCAGGTGTTTTGATCTCTGCTAACTCATGACTCAGTGTTTACTTGTAAATACAAATCCCCTGGTCAACAAGAGCTCATTTGGAATATCTCACAACATACAGAATGGTATGGAGGACTGATACTATGGAAAAGGAAGTCAAAGGTGATGTTCCCACAATCAGTATGACTTAGGGTGACCTCAGCTATCATTGATCTAGCATGTTTCAATAGACACAACACATAGCTCTTTGTTTATTGCCTGGCCTTGCCCATATATTGTGTACATAATGCTTATGGCAATCTTGTTTGAAAATATACTTCTCATCACAAAGCACTTGATATACAATTTTTATCTGCCATAATCACCCAGTTAACACAGCAACTTTCATTTACATCATGTGATGGTTACAATCCCAAATGAGACTAAGTACTAATAAGCATATAAGAGATTCAACCATTAGTCTTACTTTTGGTTGGTTAGTTGGTATGGGTTTAAAGCCATTTTTCAGCAAATGTTAGGCTATACATGGTGGCCAGTATATTTGGTGGAGGAAGAACCCAAGAAACCCCCGTGAAGAACCACTGACCCACAGGAAGCTACTGGAAAGATTTCTCATATACCCACATTGGCCAAGCCCAAGACTCTAACCCAAGAGGACAGAGGTGAGATGTCAGTGATCTGTAAAGGCAAGCGCCTTAGACCACTCGACCACCCAGGGTCCCATTTGCCTTACTGGATATGTAAACAAGCTAATTGAAATTCCAGGAAGATTGTGTTTCTAGCATTTCTATGGACCTTGTATTTTCTTTCTTTATATTTATGTCAGTAAATTAATGTTTTTCAATAAAATGCATTTGTTTCTAAATTCAAGCACTTTTCAAGGTCTAATGAGCATTTTTAAGCACTTTTCCAGTACTTTTTAGAGCCAACCTCAAATTTAAGCATTTTTCAAGGTAACCACACAAATTCAACCCCTTTTCAAAATTGAGTGAACCCTGAATACTGACGTTGTACGGAACAAATAGCTGAAAATGAATAGGTCAATAAGGTGTCAAAATTAGGTCATACTGATCTAATTTTTATATTGAGTTACACTTCGTGAGAGCCATTCACATACCAATTTTAATGATTGCAGGTGAAATTGCATCAAAACATTGATGATGTAATGAATAGTTGAAAATGCATAAGTCACTCAAGCAGGAAAATTAGGTCACATTCACCAGCTTTTAATATAGCTGGGTTACTCTCCTGGAGATACATCTACATAGCAAGTTTTATAACTGTAGATCAACAATATTGAGAACCTGTCAAACACTTAGCTAAAATTAAAAATAAAGAAAAACACTTAAGTGTGAAAATTAGGTCACAGTGACCTTTTTTGGTATGGCTGAGTTACTATTACTGAGATGTGTCAACATGCCAATTTTAAAGAGTGCAGATGAAATAGGATCAATGATATTCAGAGCTTAATAAACAAACAGCTAAAATACAAAAGTCATTCAAGCATGAAAAGTAGCTCACAGTGACCTACTTTTGGTATAGTTGGGTTATACACTTTAAGATGTAGTCACATACTAATTTTCATGCATATATGTGAAAAAAAGGTTTAAGATACTTGAGTAACTTATGCATTTTCAGCTATCCATTCTTTATGACCTTTATATCTTAAACCCTATTTCACATACACTTACAAAAATTGGTACATGGATGCATCTCAGGGAGAGTAACTCAACTGGGTTACTGTCAACTAATTTTCATACTTGAGTGACTTATGTATTTTTAGCCACATGTTAGTTACACCGTCAATATCTTGGACCCTGTTTCACATACATTCACGAAAACATGGTATGTAAATTTCAGTTTTCTACATCAAGCAGTTTCAAATCTATCTCTATAATGATAAGCATACTTTTTTCCACAGAGGAAACTGATCTGAACTTTGTGTGCCTTCTATCTTAAACATACACCAGATATTCTGAATACCAGTCTGTAGGTTTTTGGTATTATTAGCATATTACCAGTATTAAATAATAATGTTATTGATCCCCAATTCATGTATATCAATACTACTCAATGGGAAGAGCTTAAAAGAAGCTGAGAGAACCCTGAACCCACCCTGAATTGTTTACATTATGGCACACAGAATATGTCTAAATTAAACTAACCTGTATGACTGAAATAGAGGGAATCTTGTAGAAGATAAGAGGAGACAGGAGTCCATAACACTGGACCACTGCCTGTAGGGCAAGATTAGACTCATTAAGCCAGCCTGCAAGCTCTGTTGCGACCATCAGCTTCTCACACTGGGACAAACGATCCATCTAAAATATAGCAAAACAGTATTGGTTATATTAGGTCCTTCACTGTTCAGTGCTAAAGAGTAAGAAAGCATTTTGAACAAACAGACAGAAACCTATGGACAAAGTTGCTATTGTTTCAGTTTTGTAAACTTTCTACTGTGGAAAATCTGGGGCTTTTGATTTTGTACCAAGTTGGAATTTTTAAGTTTATTCTATTCTGTGGTTATGAATTTTGATAGTTTATTGAAAGGCTGCACAGGCAAAAACAAGAACAAGTGTACCATGAATAGCATATTATATGCCTGCCCCATTTGAAATAGTCCTCAATGTAGACACTAGTAGGGCATGGCTGATTCTGGAGATAATTACCAGTAAGTCTCAGTAACCTTGACCTTTGGTCAAGGTATATGGTCTTGAACTAAGCATACTGTTCAGAAATAATTATTTTCTTATTAGACTTATTATGATTGTGACCTCTGGCCTCTAGACCCCAGAATCTATAGTTTTTTATTATTACCCAAAGTGCAAGCCATCCACGATGTTTTCTCAAGGAATTTGCTCTATAACTAAAGTTATTCTGCAAAACACATATTTCTTTGTGCCACAATGATCTTAACCTATTACCTTTCAACTCCAAAATCAACAGGCCTCTTCCATACCCTAAGTGCAAGCCCTCCACAAAATATGGGCAAGGTATGTGGTCTAGAAGTAAAGTTATTATACAAGAACTATTTTTCCTCTTTCAGTCATAGTGACCTTAACCTTTAACCTTTTGACCCCAAAATCAATAGAGTTCATTTTTACCCAATGTGTAAGTCATCCACAAACTTTGGTGAAGATATATGGTCAAGAAAGGATATTTGTGTTCAGGAACCATTTTTTTACATAGTTTTGTTCTTAACAATGACAGACACATTCTGTAGTTGTAGATGGGTCTGTATATTTGTACATAAGACACCCTATAATCTTTTATGTTTAAAATACATTCTATATTTTATATTTTAATTTAGATGTATGGACCATGCAGTCTGAAATAAAGAATTCTTATCTTCTTATCTTATCTTTTCTTCTTTTACTCACAGTGACTATTGACCTTTTGACCCCAAAATCGATAGGCTTCTTCCTTATCCCAAGTGCAAGCCAACCCACAAAGTTTGGCCAGGTCTGCGATGTAGAACTAATGTTATTGTGTAAAAACCATGCTTATTCTTTAAGTCACAGTGACGTTAATCTTTGACCTATTGACCCTGAAACTGATAGAATTCTTCCTTACTCCAAGTGCAAGCCATCCACAAAGTTTGGTAATTGTAGATGGTGGAGAACTCAAGTTATTGTGCAGAAATGAAGTTGGTAACAGCTGGATGGCCAGATAACATCACAATATAATATCCTCTATTTTATGGTGGGAATATAAAAAACTGAACAGCTGTAAAATTTCCAAACAAATAGAATATAGTGTATTACATATTTTCATCTGAAAATGTAAGCAATTACTTCTTTGCTGCTTTCTATTTTCTACACTGTTGTGAGTTTCAAATTTTTTTTAGGGAGGTATTGTTACCTTCTATGCTTCTAACATTTATATTCTTCTCTGTGATATATGATAACCTGGAGTGCTGTAAATTGAAACTTATTATAATCTTTCAAGGATAAATATTTATTTTAATTAAAGCTAAACAAAAATTCTTACATGCACATTTTTAAATAAAAAATTACAAATATTTCAAAATAAATATATTCTGCATTTATTATAAACATGCAATGTCAGCTGCATCATGTTGCTGTTAAACACTTGCATGAAAAGCTTGAAAAATGATACCTGTCTTGAATAGTATGGCCCCTTATCACACAGAACATCACAGAAAAGTTCTCCCCTGCGAACACTTATGTCCACATTTACAAAGACACTTGTGAGGAACTGTCGGAGCAATACAGGAGATGTCAAACACACAATTCTCTGGTTCAACCTGAAGGAGAAAAAGAAAAATATGATACTACAGTTTGCATAATTTGGAGGATAATAAACCAACCTTAACAAGCACCATTTTTTTATAAATTGCAAATCCACATTAAACTGATTATTCTCATTGAAAAATATTTCTACTTGAAAGTTAGAAAGACAAGCATGAGAGAAAAAAAAGATACTTTTTATAGTGAGCAAAGCTTGAGCAGGGCCTTTGTATCCTCTCATATAAGCAAGCTCTTCACAAGACATATATGTAAAACAAGCTATGTAAAAGCTATATACTTAACACTTCAAAACAGTGGCACTAGAAATGCCTATAATCACTGATACTGTCATTGGGTGTTTTGTGCGTATAATCACTGGTACTGTCATTGGGTGTTTTGTGTAAAAGCTACATACTTAACACTTCAAAACAGTGGCACTAGAAATGCCTATAATCACTGATACTGTTATTGGGTGTTTTGTGTAAAGCTACATACTTAACACTTCAAAACAGTGGCACTAGAAATGCCTATAATCAC
The DNA here is from genome assembly GCA_029931535.1 of Margaritifera margaritifera. Lineage (NCBI taxonomy): Eukaryota > Metazoa > Mollusca > Bivalvia > Unionida > Margaritiferidae > Margaritifera > Margaritifera margaritifera. Next base: position 547,540 of record JAQPZY010000956.1, on the reverse strand, counting down.
TGATACTGTTATTGGGTGTTTTGTGTAAAAGCTACATACTTAACACTTCAAAACAGCGGCACTAGAAATGCCTATAATCACTGATACTGTTATTGGGTGTTTTGTGTAAAGCTACATACCTAACACTTCAAAACAGTGGCACTAGAAATGCCTATAATCACTGATACTGTTATTGGGTGTTTTGTGTAAAAGCTACATACTTAACACTTCAAAACAGCGGCACTAGAAATGCCTATAATCACTAGTACTGTCTTTGGGTGTTTTGTGTAAAAGCTATATACTTAACACTTCAAAACAGCGGCACTAGAAATGCCTATAGTCACTGATACTGTCTTTGGGTATTTTGTGCAAGCTTAATTATAGAAAAGAATGAAGAAAGATGAATATAAGTTCTTAATTTTCATCACAGATTATTTTCTCAGTCATGGAGTATTTTTATCATTAAAACTCTCCAAGATTTGAACTCTTTTTTTTATTCCAACAACAATATGAATAAATATTTCTTAAGACTCAGAAAAATTATTTTGCACCAGCAAAGAACACACATAAGACACAATGTATCAAATCTCCATCGCAACACACAACATCAGAACACACATGTTCAGCAAGCTTTGCTTGCTCTTAAGTGTTACCTATTTCATATTATCAATGTATAAATAGTTATACTTAGAGAAATTTGTTTAGCACTGTATATGTATTTGTAGAATATCAGTTTCTGTCACATTAAGGGTCAGTTTCATAACTCCTATAGTGCCATATCATCTCATTCCTTTATATTCACATTTGCTCCTTGACTTCACCCTCCTAACTATAATTAGAGAAATTTATAGGTGCAATAGATGGAAGTTTGTGCAATTTTTTTTAAAACTTCAATATATTCTCTACATTTTGATTTAAAAAACTGATGCAGGGACCACTGTCTCTTGACGAGTGCTCCAAGTTGGGGACAAATATGTGAATAATGTTTACATTTCAATTTGATATTGTTTTATCCCTAAGGATAAATGCCACTGCTCTGAATAAGCTACTGCCATTGGTCAAAATATTTGGACCCTTTAATTTAGTAATAATTTTCAACAGTACATCAAATTTCCAGACATATATTACATTTGTTTAGCCTACAAAGAAACAAAGATTCAAGTTGGAACGTATACTGAGGAATATTTTACCCATACAAAAAAAGAACAATCGTACTATATAAAATCATCAGAGAAGTTTCATGGAGAACTATTTGTACTTTGAATTTTGTTCTATTTCTCAACTCTGTCCTACATAATGATTATAATGTTTACTGTTTATATATGCAAAATCATACTACCTGAAAAACTGAATGGAAAAATTGAGGAAATCTACTAATTACCAGAATTTTTGAATAATGAATACATTTTTGAATAGTCAATTATGTAAATTGCTGCAAAATTTAATAAAACGGGTAGAGGCATTTAAACACTGAAGTACTATCGTACGTTTTTCATTGTCAAGCAGTGATATATTGTAACCTAGTTCCCTAGCCACATCCCACCAGCATTGAACATGCTGGGTGCATCAGTATGCAACAGACATGTTAACTTTCCTGCCAAGATATTTGGGGGAAAATGAAGCTTTTTAATTAGCACACAAATTATATGGACAGAGAAAAAAAGAATTAATTTTTAATGTCAAAAAATTAGATAAATAACAGCACCTCTTTAGAGTCAATTTAAAGTCCTCTTCTTTTGTTGTCCTGTATGTAACTCCCTCTGGTGGTGGAGATTCAGCAATAAAATGATCCCAGAGTACATCACATGCCTGTCTTGCAATATCGTAAGAACCAATTTGGTAGGCTATCTGCAGGTATAAAAAAAATACCAAAAGGCTTTCAACCAATGTATCATACTGTGGTTTTTGCTCCAACAATTGTATCAGCTATTTTATGACTACCAGAACATTTTTTGGGAAAGAAATGCTTTAAGGAATTCATTCACTTAGCTGATTATTTAAGGAAATTTGATTTAAATAAGCCTTTCTGCATGTACAAACATTTTCTTAAGGAATACAGATGAGAACATGAATATTCAAAACAATTACGTATCTGAATAAGAATGCAAAAGGGACTATAATAGCCTATTCTTGCCCACCCCCACCCCCAAATTAAGCAAAATTGAACATGTACAGCTATTTTAGACCAATTTTGAGACATTTGGTGGTAATAGTTGTCAACCTATCTTTAAAACAACTACATGTATGTGTTTTATCTCCACAAAAAAGATATACATAACAAAAAACATGAGGGAGCAAGGTACTTTCATTCCTGTGAAATAAATGACAATTCAATTTTTCTTAACATCTTTCTGTTTTTCAAGGTTTATGTAATTTTTATGTAATTTTAAACCATTTGTATTTTTTACAGTACATAATCTTCACTATTCTTATTTAAAATATTAGAGCACAATACAGACTTTTTGTTTGTTGCACAAACAAGCTCTCAGTGCCCCAACACCTTTCTTGCAAAAAAATGTATGTGTTGATGGATAGATAGCTAGAAGCCTACCTGGCTGAGGAAAGCCCATGTTGTCAGCACTGAGAGGGGGTGAATTGCCAGGATGGGCTTGGTACTGTCTCCAATGCAATTGCCAATCAGTTTACCCTCTGCTGTATAAGCTGCCACTGCAAATATGTACCGCTCATTTGGTTTCAGTCCTGATACATTTAGTTCTGGACAGTAGTGGGGTACCTACAGAACAGTATGGAATTTAAAATACAAGGCACATTTTCATATCAACTTCCATATTTCTTTGTTGAGCACTGAATTAGAATTAGCATTTTATTTAAGTGAACAAAAAGACAAAAATAAAAAACAAATACATAACAACATTGAGTTATTCAAATTTATTTCTCATTTTCTGCAAATTATGTATTCATTATTAGGAGGAAGATAACTAATAGGAAATATATGGATCCATGGAAAAACAAGAGATCACCTTTTTTTTGAGCCTGCCATTTATTTAGCTACTAAGTAAAAACTTTAATATGAGGGGTATTTAAAAAGTTCTGAATATTAGTGCACTGTACAACAAAGTTCTTTACTAGTGAACAGTACGTCTGTGCATCCCCTCAAATTACTCCCCATGCACCACTACACTCTTTCTCTGTCTGATTATCCAATTATTAAATACTGAAGTATAATTTATATTTGTAAGTCTCAATTTTCGTGGTTTTGTAAAAAAAAACAAAAGGCATTTTTGTGGGTACTTAAATTCATGGTTTTACATGCCAAAGTCTGCATATTTGTAGGTATTTAATCTTGTGGGTTTACCTCTACAAATACCCCCAAATAAAGAATTCAAAAGAACAAAACTATGCTGATGACAAACAGTGGTCGCTTCAATGGTTAAAACAATATTATCACCTGTATGAGCACAAATCAAACACCTGTCAAGATCAATCACTGACACTCTACATGAATGGGAGCTGACACAGCCAACAATACTGAGCTAATCGATTATTAAAGTACATGTGAATGATCTCTTCCTTAAAACACTGTCCATAAAGTTGCACAATCAATTACTTTCTGATGACCATGGCATTAATACAGTGACTTAAGAGTGGTAAAATTCAAATAGATCCCCATCAGTTCAGATAATGTCATCATTACACATGTGAACGAAACACGTGAGCAACTGCCCCTTGCTCAATGCAATTAGCAAGCAATGTCAACATTTGATGTGTTCAGAGCCCGTCAAAGTGTGAAGATGCTAACTAAATTGAAAAACAATGGAATCACTCTTTTGTTTGAGCATGCCTCATGTACAAATCAACTTCAACCACTAGACTTTGCTTAAAATTTCATCAATCAAGCCAATTCATGCTGAATGGATAATCGTGGCTCAATCAAAAATGTGTGAAGAATCAGACCTAATTATTTGTGGCTTTGATAATGATGGACTTGTTTAATTCAACAATTTCAGGATTATTTACCTGACAAACATTTGTGTGCATCAGCAGACTTGATTGACATGATGCTGATTCAGTGGTTTTGTCCAAAATTGAGTGAAGTGTGAGCTTTAATACTCCACAGTAATTAGTGCATATACCTAGTGTTTCATTAGTAATTGTGATTCAAGCAATAGTTCAAGCATTTTACAGTCATGATGTCCATTGGGATTAAGAATGCATGAATAAAATGAGACATGCTCTCACGAGGATTTAAATTTTTTGACAACAGTTCCACCTGAATGAAGAATTGATTTGAATAAGTATTAAATCTAATTTTCATATACTAGTATCATTTATTATTCTTTCTTTCATTTTCAGTAAAACTAGTGTTTGAATACCTTATGCTTTTTCTCATTTCTCTATATCCTTACAACATATTGATTTAATGCAGAGAGTGGAAATTACAGCTACCGGATACCATATATATACGTGTGCATTGAAACAATATAAAAAGCATTACTCTTCTTTTAAAGGGTTAAAATAAAATAAACATATGTCATACTTGCCATTTTCCCAGACAGTGTTTTGGGATGTTTTTGAGACTCAAAAAGTGTTTTGAGGTACCAAGGGGGGTCAGTGTGTGTGACCCTCCAAAAGCAACATCATCCAAATGAGAATAAGCTATCTTATCAAATCGGCCTATAGCAAATGACTGGAAATTCAAATCTGAATAAAAGAAAATACCAGCTGTTTTCTCTGAAGCATTTAATATACTTACAGACAAAAAAATGGTAGACTTAGCATTGTCAAATAGTATCACCACACACATATGTACACATGGTCACAACCTCACAGACATTAAATATAAAAATACACGAAGTTACTGTGTTTAAAATCCACTGGACAGTGGAATGTAGTTTTAATTAAATGCAGTCTTTGCTGCTTTCAATATAGTTCAGTAGTTGGTTTGAAGGTAATGCAAGTGTCATTTGTGTTCATCTTTGCACTCATTAGATACTGAATGGTGCTGTTGTTCAACCTTACCTGAATATCTTGTTTAATTTTTCTAAGCATAAAAAATGATCTTTCTGCATCTGCATTGCTGTGATGAAGTGTCAAACATGCAATGGCCACTTGAGCCAGATTATCACTTTTCCAACTACCGAAATTGATTGATTGATTTTGGGATTAACGACGTCTGCAGCCATTCAGCCACATACGTCGGTACTACCTAAATAATCATGTTTTGCATTTCATATATGGAGTAAAAATCAGACTTCAAAGAAATGTTGCCGCTGATCACAAACTTTAATAAAGATAGCTTCAACATTCTCATTCAATGCAGTCAGTGATGTGTAAACATTTGTTCTTCAATATGCATCTCACTGATGTACCTAACTTCTGACAAATTGGGTTGTTCTGCTTAGTGTACTTTACCTATGCAAATTAGACTAATGGGCTCTCCCTCAGCAGTGCTCAAAGGATTTGACATGACACATAACCCTAGCTATTGTGAACCAATTAAGTAAATCTCGGAAAGGTGGCTGTTTAACTCTGACCACCTTATTTTTTAACTGCCTATCTGCCTCTAAAACAGCTGTATAAACTGCCCCAAGGATAGTTTTACATGAGCTCTGAGCAGGACTGTTTACTGTTTATACACACACAGATTATGGCATATATCATAGTGGTCAAGTAATATACGGGGTTTTTTTGTTTGTTTTTTTTTGTGGGAAAATTTTTTCCCCGCTGAGATTGCTGAAAATCATGTTTTTCTAAACACGACTATGTCAGGGGGGTTTTGGAGTCCAAAATCATATTTTTCACGTGACATGTTGTGTTATGGCATGTATGACATGTAAAAGCTAATATTTTAAGACCAGATTACAGAAATTACATTGATCTATCAAATAGCTTTTTTGATCGCTAGAAATGAAACACAGTAAAAAAGAGGGGAGGCCAACAATGAAATCCACAAAAATTGGTACCCCAAGAAACTTAGTGATACTACAGTACCATTTTGTATTCACTTTTTGGTTTCATGTTCATACACTGGAAAATTGCACTTCCAACTGCATGGCAGCTTCAGATTATCTGCCCCATCAGTGAATCTCTGATAACAGGATTCAGCCAAAAATCACCTGGAGCTAAATCAGAGCTGTATGCAAGATGTGGCAAAGTTTGGATGTTGTGCTCCTTCAGGATGTCTGTCATGACAATAGATGTATGGGCTGGTGCAGTGTCATGGAAGAGATGGATAACTCGGGTACTGGTGCATGAACAGGCGGTCCAGTAGTGTTCCACAATGTTTGACAGCACTTTGGAGGTATACAAATGCACAGTGACACTAGCAGAGAGAGGCATACTTACCTGGATAACTAGGCCTTTTGCATTGAAAAATAATGCATTTAAAACTCTCCCTACAGTCCGACTACATTGAGCAATTTTTTCTGCTCATTTTCTCCATTCTAAACTTAATTATTTGTTTCTTCAGTGAGGTTCAAAAAAGTAAATCATATTTCATCACCTGTGACAATCTAATTCAAACATCTCTGGTCACTCTTTTCATATTTGGCTATTTGGTGATTTCAACCCAAGTCTGTTTTTGATCAGCAGTCAACAAATGTTGGACCCATCTTCCATAAACCTTTCTGAGCTTTGAATGATTCTTCAATATATTAAAAACAGCTGAAGAATGTAATGCCCGTGATAATAGAAATATCTTCCACTATGTGAGCATCTTCATAACTTGATCCCTTCACAACAGCCACTTCCCGTCCACCAATCACAGGCAACACACACATATTTTACAGTATGTTCTTAGTTCAGTAGCAGAATTGTCCTCCTCCAACATTTTTACATCACTGTTACATTACACACATATATCTGCAGGTGTTCAGTGTGCCACATTTGCAGCTGCAGATCATTTTATAGAATATTATTTTGTCTACTGATCAGCACTAAATTTATTGACAGGTTTAAAGAAACAAAAAAGTTATAAGAAAATATTCAAAATTTTTCAAATTCTCATTGTATTAGCCATATATAAAAAAAACTTTTAACACTGACCTTAATTTAGGGTGTGAAAGACATATGGATGTTTAGATGGACATGCATACAGATGCCAAAGTGATTGCCGTGGCAGGTTAAACAAAAAATATACAAGATTAAGAAATATACCAAAATAATTTTCATCACATATCCCTAGCAACATTAGTTGGACAATACGTAAACAAAGACTATGAAATTATTTACTTTTTAATTATTGAATTTGAGAACAGAATTAGAAATGGGACTCAGACTTTCAATAAACTGAACCATAAATGATAATTACTGTGTTTTTCATTTAAATCCATAACTTTTCCTCCCAGAACCATCTCAATAAGTAACACCCATGACAGCAACACAAAACTAATCAACCAATATGTTTTACACACCATGGCAGCAAAGCCTGTCAGTAAGACTGCCTCAGCACAGACTCCAAAAAGATCAGTAATGATAGTGCCATTCAGAGAAACAGAGCACAAACAGTACTAAGTTCTCATAGGCAATAGTTTCTATCAGTAAAAAAGGAGAACACTATTGATAACACCCACTCTCTTTCTCCCAATCAAGACATGTTGATTGAGAGAAGGAGTGGGTGTCATCTATAGTTTTCCCTTTCTTTTACTGATAGAAATGAGTTCCTGTCTAAGATCTGTCAAGAGAATATTGGCACATATAATCTGAACTGACAGCATGCTGTCAGAAAATAGGTCTATAAACACTGCCCGCATTTGTTGTTTATATGAAGAGTCACTTCTTCCTGGGACAATGATCCCTAAAGAACTATGCCATCTGGCTCCAGGTGAGTGCCCCAACATGAATCTGATGCGTCAATGTACAGAAAGGAGTGGGGTTCAGGGGTGGGAACTGGGACTCTGGTCAGAAACTGGTCAAATTTTGCCACAAACTCAGGTGGTGGTGAAAATAGGATCCCAGGGGGATCCAAGCTGATAGAGGATCCTTGGGCAGTCTCCTGTTTGCCCGAAGCAGGAACTGGAGAGGATGCAAGCAAAGACCACCTAAGGGAACTAAGTCTGCCACCAAGTTCGTAAGGGAGAGAGGAAAAGGTAAACCGACAACAATGTCTTTGCCAGAAGAGCTAAACCCACTAACATATATGTACAGGTTTAAATCCTGCCGTCAGATCAGCCCAAATTGGCTACTGTGGTGTGTTCCTTGGCAAGGTACTTTACTCCAATTGCCTCAGCATGATACAACCTTCCTGTGTTGCTGTGCAGTAAAACCCCAAACCAAACCAATCTGATTTGTAAGTGGAATATTTGTTAATCCAAATACAAGGGATACAAGAAAATACATCCTGATTTATGGAGTTTAACTGTAATTTTACAAGTCAAATGAATTCACTGCACTAGGAGTAGTCAATACTTACCTCTTCCCCAGTGCCAGGAAAAAAGTAGTCATTAAGCCTGGTTTTGACATTGCTTCCAACAGCTGATCTTCCAAAAAGACGATACCAGGCAACCTGTAAAATACATCATCATTGGTCAATGTATCTGCTCAAAATAACATTCAGTGCAATTTTTACCATGAATAATCAATCATATGATAAGAAATAGACAGATTTAATTCAGTTCTTTATTTACATAATGCAGCATATTCTTATGCAGAATTCTTTTGTACAAACACTGCATGTGGAAAGTATTATTAACAAAAAAATAAAAATAACACATACTTGATGAAAAAGAATCATAACTCTATCTTACGATATATACTCGCGTATAAGCTGATACCAACTGTAAACTGCATAGACCCAGATCTGCCATCGCATAATGCACTGGCAGATCTGGGTCAATGCAGTTTTTAGGGATTAATCAGTAGAACAAACAACATAGACCCTGATCTGTTGGCACATTATGCGACAGCAGATCAGGATCTATGCTGTTTGCATTTGGACTCTGCTTATATGTGAGTATATATGGTAATACATACTGTTCTGCTCAAAAAGTCTAAGAAGGATATATTTATAACTTGTATGAACTTTGGACGCAATTTAGATCTGAATTAAGAGTGACCAATCAAATGTCGCTAGTCTACACTTAAGCTTTGAGGCAATTTGGTTACAATCGAGGCAGGTCTGATAACTTGTGCATGACTGCTGTTGAAAACAATATTTTCACTGAAAGCTTAAACTTGCCTCAGTTCATTTATCTTTGGTCAAAGAGTCTGACCTCATTTTTATCTCATCTACAATTTTATTGCATTTATTTTCACTCCAATTACCTGTTCTCCTGAAGCAGGTTTGAAGGGAGCTGGTCTGAAGGTCATGGAGGTATCTGTCCTAGACAGTAGGATGGGAGATGGAGGTGTCTTGGAGGGTTGTACTTCCACATCACTTATCTTCATGTTGTCCATGTAGGTTCTCTTTTCCTCAGATTGGGCCTTTTGAATGCAAGTCACTGCATTCTAAGAGAAAAAGTGTTACAAAACTAACTTTCTTTCACAGTTTGTTTTAAACAATTTTTTCTTTGCTGAACCATTCATTACAAATACACAATTTCTGACAAATGATTCCTGTATCAGGATACTTGCCTAGTGTAATAAACCCGTCCACCAACAGTTTTTTCAGGGCATGTTTAAAGAAACCTTCTGGAAACCACCTTGTCTGCCTGAGATTTTGATTAAAGCAACTTTGCACTTGCGCACATACACATGATCTGATAAAACTCATGCTTTTTACACATTGCATTACACAAATATTCAAAATTGTTTATTTGATGCCAATCTTACTGTCAAAGGCTTAATAATTAGTGATGTAATAGTGGCACATTTTGCTATTGCCATTCTTATCATCAGCTTAATGCTCATACCTTAGATATAACCCTCTGGTAATAAATCCCAAAAAATTGGGGTGTGTAAAGATTTTGCACAGGGCAATCAGCCAATCAGCAACAGTAAAAACTATTACATTAGAACAAAATGAGTTACTATGTTATATATATGACACAGTACACAACAATAATAACTACAATAATAATAATAATAATAATAATAATAATATTAGTTTTCTCCTCCACAGCACAGAATATAAAGCACTCAGGATCTAGTGTCAATCAGATTGTCTATTTTAATTGCTCTGTGTTATAAGAGCTTGAAATTGCAATTTTATTTTCTGCATGGTTCCTTTGATAATGTTTTTCTTAGTGTTAATATTGAAATAATTGAGACAAGTTCAAGTTTTCGGAACTGATCATGTATATTTAAGTGTTGTTATTTTTCAATTTCACCATCATCCATGTTTTTTCATATTTCAATTCTACCATGAAACTAACAAATAATATCATAGCTCCTAATATGAAGTAAAATTAAATGTATTTTGTTACTTCACTAAATCATAAGAGATCATCCTGGTTTTTTTTTTAGGGTTTTCTTTTTGTTGATTCTAACTTGTTACTTATAAGCTGAGACTAATATATATATATATATATATTTTTTTTTTAAACATGTAGCAAAACAGGTTTATAACTACTTTAATACCTTTTCCCTTTTCCACAAGGAACAGTGAGGCTTCTGCAAAGAACATTCATGTCAAACAGCTCTCACAAAATTAACTGAGCAATGGCTGGAAGAAATGAATAATGGCAACCTAACTGGCATAATGTTTCTAGACTTTAAGAAAGCTTTTGATCTGGTTTCTCATGATATTCTCCTAGGTAAACTACATTGTTATAGATTTCATTACCATACAAAAATTGGTTTAATTCATATTTATGTGATAGGAAGCAACAAGTCTCTATGGGAAATGTCCACTCTATCCCATTTTATATAAGGTATGGTGTTCCACAAGGCTCCGTACTGGGTTAAGAATAGATGAGAGAATAGATTTTCTGAAAGCAGTTCTGGTTTTTAAATGTATCAAAGAAGATGTTCCTGAGTACCTGACTAAATTATTCTACAAAATGTCTTCTCTCTATAATCTAAGATCAAATTTTAACAACAATTTAGAATTACTAAAACCTTGCATTGAACAATACAAAGGAAGTCTACAGTATTCAGGGGTTAAAATATAGAACTCACTTCCTGCTCACATTTAATCTGCTGATTCAGCTAAATCCTTTAAAAAAATATTTCAAACCTGCATATTAACAAACTATCGAGAAAATTGTAAGTTCAAGATTGAGTTCTGGGATTTATCACAATATATCCTCTTCAAATTTATCACTTGCTTGCTTTGTATCTTTTATATTAGCATATTTATAAAAGTATGTATAAAATGTTATATATACACATATATATACACACACATATATATATATATATATATATATATATATATATATATATATATATATATATATATATATATATATATATATATATATATATATATATGTTTATGTATATAAACTCAATGTATGAACCTCTCTTTACTTTTGTACCTAATAATATTTTATGACAAAGTATAACACTGATATAAACTTTACTATATGCCACATTTTTACAGAATAGGCTAAAGGTATATCAAAGCAGAAGTGATCATTAACTGCTATAAATCTATGAAGATCTTGCTTAAAGTCATTTCAAAACATAGTTGTTGGAGAGATGAAACAAAAATGTATATATGCAGTTAAATCCTCCTACTTTCATAATGTATTTTAGTATGTATTTGTAGATGTATTTACATGAAAATAGTTATTTTCATGAAAGAGAGAAAAAATTTACATGAAGATACTTTGCTTTAATATGACTGATAATACTTTGTAATTGTTTGGGGTTTTTTTTGTTTTTTCATTTTTAGTAGAGGGCCTCAGGGGAGATTAGATGTATTTAATTAACTGAGTTACCTTCTTTATATATAGACATTATATATATATATATATATATATATATATATATATATATATATATATATATATATATATATATATATATATATATATATATATATATACACCATTTCTGTCATAAGCAATTTCTTTGTCAACTCAGTAAATGTATATCCATGTGTGTTTCTGAGGTATTCATTGTTTTGGGAAAATATGTAAATAACGAAAATTCTGAATTTAAAGAGTGATATAGTTTATTCAGTTTTATAACCGAGTGGTCAATTAGCCCTTTACCCAACCTCGACGGTACAGGACCAGGAAACTGCTCACTGTCTGGTCTCTAACTTCTGACCTTCCTAACATGAGTTTAAATCTTTGTCAGCACAGCTCTCTAGACACAAAAGCTACCCCACCCCACCTGCTTTTCAAAGTGTGGTGGGTGGGGGGGTTTATGAAACTACTCTAGAAAAATTAGATGACTACCTCCAATAATTTCCTCTGTGCCTTGGTGGAAGAACCATCTGAGGGTAACAGTGAGGCTTTCTGCATGTACAGCAAGGCACGAGACAGCAGGTTCTTGTTACATCGTCCAAGTAGCTCCTCAAAATTCTCAATGTATGTATCCACCATGGACCGGTCACTTGTCTGAGAAATGGCATGAAAAAAAATGATATGCCCTTCTAATGTAAAATTAACAGTGACTTCCATTATATTAAAGAAAGAGAGTTTATAAACATTTCAAGTAGCCTTGATTCACAATCTTTGGCTTTTTATACATATTTTTTTAATCTAATGTGACAGGTGTACATGTAAATTTTAGAATCTTAACAAAAAGAGACATACATGCTAAAATCGTGTGTGTCAGACAAATATTTCAGCATGGTATATTTCAGGTCTATCAAAGTAAGAAATTATAAAAGCTTGATGCCAAACCAGTTCATTAAAATCAAATTTATTCTGATCAAATTAATGAAAGCCTATGTATGAATATCTGTCTTCAGGTCATTTAGAATGTAATTTACAATGCAAGTCTGTATCATAGTGAACTAATTTCAATTTGTGCACCACCTAGTCTACGAACAAATGAAATGGTTGCTAAAGGTTCTGCTCTGGAGTTCGCACTTTTGCATGGGGTTCAAAACTTGTAAGAAATGGTATTCAAACAATTTTCTCCATTAGTTGTTTTTGCTATAAGAACAGAAATAAGTATATTCTAGGGGTGGTTTAAAGAACCCACAATTTTCTTTATTTTAATATCTGAATGATGGTGTTTGATTTGGTTTAAAGAGTACACAGCTAGGCCTTACTTTTTATGTGCATCTCACAGAAGATTGCAGGTTCTGCATAACTGGCTATTTTCACTTTCTGAACTTGAGAGGTAAATTATAAAAAACATGAGCCAATTACTTTTGTTATTTTTTTATATTTTAAATTTCATAAGTGCACTGTCAAAAAATAGTAATGCCTACACTGTGAAAATTAGTTATTCTATTTCAAGTTCAGGCAAAGTTAGTGTACTCTGAGCTTTTTCAAGTAAATTTCCCCTGCTCACAAAAGCATTCATTTTCATCAACTGTCTGCTTCAGACAGCACATAGTTTTCCTAACAGTGACTTACCGACTAAAAATAAACATCAATCTAAGTAGGTGAAAGACATGTAAATGTATGTCAACTTTCTCTACATGTCAAGAATTGCAGAGCAAACAACTTTGCCCTGTGCCTTTTGCACTTTCAGCAGTGCTCCAAAATATTGGAGCAGAATCAAAAATATTACTTACAAACTCCATCTTGGAACATGTCCTTCTCTTGAAAGGCTCAGGCAGATTTGAGGCTGGATCTGTGAAAGAAATATCAGACTTTTGTATAAGTCTTGAAGTTTGAAGTCTATATTCCTGCTGTCTTAAGTATTTGGCTTCTATGCCAAAATGTTACTGTAACAAGCATGGTGAAAAGTCAAAATTGAATCATGTACAAATACAAGATAAATACAATCAAAATTAAAAATCTACTCCAAACCATCATTACCCCAGTTTTATCTAAGTTATTTATTCTCCACAAAGCCCCACTCAACCACTCTCCAAATAAATAGACAGAAACTGGAACTAGACAATGTGAGGTAGACAATCATACCTAAGGACATACTACCGGGTCCCATGGCCTCCAGTGTAAGGTAAACAGTGATAAATGGGGTTACCATACCTGACCTACTGCCCTTCAGTGCGAGGCAGTGATACACATGGACATCTTACCTGGCCCATGGCCTCCAGTGTGAGAAAGTAATACATAATATGTATGTATGTAGTAGTGTTTCATTGCACCTCAGTACAAAAGTGGCTGTATGGTACCAACTAAATGTAAAGTTTGAAAATGTAAAAATGAATAATTGCACAAAAATGTTGGAAGACAAACCCTTCCAAATAAATGTAAACATGAAATACAACAAGATAAAAATATAAAATGTAAAGATGTTAAAATTCTGTAAAATGTATAAAAAATAAAAGATAAAGGTAACAGGATACAATACTTGACCCCATGGCCACCAGCATGAGGCAAATTGCCTTGTCCCATGGCCTCCAGTGTAACACACAATGATAAACAAAAACACACCACCTAGCCCCATGGACTCCAGTGTCATGCACAGTGGTACAAACACTACCTGGCCCCATGGTCTCCAGTGTGAGGCAGACAATATTTACCTGAGGACACCCTGCCTGTCTATGGCATCCAGTATGAGGCAAATACTGATACATGAGGAAACACTTACAGGCCCCATAGCCTTCAATTTGAGGTACAGAGCAACATGTAAAGGCACCAAATCTGGTCCAATGACATCCAGCTAAATGCAGTCAATGATTTATGAGAACCAGTCAATGATTTATGAGAACAGCCTACCTGGTCCCATGGCTTCCAACTTGAGGCAGACACGATGGTACATAAGAATCAGCTCCTGATGGAGATCCTTGATGGTGTTCCATACAGCTGTGGCTGTCCCACGCAAACTTTCTGGCAACAACTCATCGCGGTTCACTAGTGTCTCTTCTGTCACTTCTGTCACCTCCTTTTGTGGCTTAGCACTAAAAAGTTCCTCATTTAAGTCCTGGAGAAGAATATGCAAATAAAAATGAAACTGCACAATGTGATATTAAATATTTTGATTCTCCAGACACTGATTATAAAGACTTGTAAAACAAAATGCTCCCCTGAAGTAAAATTTAATCTTTGTATCATTCTTGATTTTCCAGACAAGATCATTGTCTCACAAATAATCTAGATATGTCACTTTGTATTGTAGATGTAAATGTGTACTGCATACAATTTTCTGATTAAAATGACAATATTCCATTACTTAATAAAGACAATCTGATTAATTGCATCTTATGTACCACTGACTCAGGATGAAGACAGAAAGTTGAGAGGAAATTTCATCTACTAAATGGCATTAAAATATATGACTGACTCACAAACTGATTTAGTGTAAAGAAAAGAGTACTTTTAAAATGTACTCTTTAAATGAAAGATCTACATAACTTATAAACTTACAGAGGATGAATAACAAGGAAAAATTATTGTTTCTTTGCTAGGTTTTTCAAATTATTCACCTGCTGTTATATTTTATGTAATCAGGTAGTATTCAATATGCAATTTGATCATATTTCATAAAAACTGAATGAATTTTTGTCAGATACATACATATTTTAAAAATTTGGTGGTTTATTATTAGTACAAGGGAGGGTTACTTGATGAAAACAGAAATAGCAATTCCTAGTAGTTGCATGCAGATGTTTTTTTATTTTTATTTTCACATAATGTCAATTGGTTTTAGTATTTATTAAAGGCATAGCAACTTATGATAGTATGACCATCTTTGAAAATAAAATCATTAAGTCAAAACAAGCCATCTACAATGGACTAAGGAGCAATAATAAGTATGTCATGTTATTCAAGAAATTGATTTGTAACACTACACTTTTTACTAAAGGCATTCTGAATTAAGGTATTAATTTTACAATGTTAAAGTGTTAAACTGTTAGCATACATAGACTTATGCTCATTATGAAAGGACAAAACACTGACATGAGTATAGGAATATCCAAACTGACAAATGTTATTAGGTAATTCTTGGTTCATGCTTTTTCTTAAAATCATATTTTGAAAAAAATTTGTATGAGTTGATGAAAAAGGTACATCGATTGGCAATTTATAAACAAAACCTGATCCAAGCGCTCATATAAGCACTGATCAATATATGCTACAAAAGAATGACATGTTGTATATGTTAACCAGACGATGTTCAACAAATAAATACATTTTGCATAGTTTTGAAAGAGCCAATGTTTAAATCAGTATATCAACATGTAAAGTTTTTAACTATGCCCACAAATGCTCAGATATTTTAGTCTATAAAGATATCCAATCTTCAAAATATTGAATTTTCATATGCAAGTCTGCAATTGATCAAACTACTCCATTACAATCCATCACTGGTTTATTAAAACAATTTGTTTGTATTATTGTATTTATGTTATAACCTTTTTGTAAAAAATATTGTTCTTGAACAGCGAATAGTTAACTTTATACATCCACAAAAAAAACACTAATTTAGTTCAATCAAATACAGCAAGCATTAAATAATTCATTTAAAATACATGGCAATTAGGATTAGTTTCTCAGAAGACCTTGGGACATGGTAGATTTTTCAAATGTGGCAAAGCAATAGATTATTTCCCTTTATCCATTTGTTAGAAATAATTATCTATAAATATTTTACCACATATACCCACTGACAATATTATAATCATCAAATTCTTACTCTTTTCTTATGCAAAGTAAATGAAGCTGCATTCTAGAAATAAAAATATAAGCAACTAATGAGCTCTAAAATGACACATATTGCTGCGAAGGCGTACAATTTACAGCTAGCAAAATCATACTGCTCAAGAATTCTTTGCTGCCTTTTGTTGTAAGTGATGAGACAGCCTGAATATTTCAAATATAGCACAACATTTTTAGATGAATGTGTAGTCCAAAGAGGTTTATACAAATAATAGCAAATAGAGATGTATACAGGTTTGGTTTCTTCCCATGCACGATCTGGGACTATGATGAGTTGTCAGAAGATCTGCTCAACACAGAGAGAGGCAAAGACTTCAAAACTGGACTTAAGTCATACCTCTATTAGTTCTAGCAATCTTGTCTCCTAGTTTTTCAAAGTGATCATGTAAACATGTTTTAAAACCACAAAAAACATATTAAAAGATTGAAAATAAATAAATACTGGAGAGATGGGTCAAGTCAATGATGTAGATCTATATCTAGCCAGAGATCTTTGTCAACATAAAAACTGCATAATGGCTACCAATACATTATTTAATTGCTTAATCTAGATTCACTGATCTTAGGTCACCAAAGACTGAAAATGTCTTTAATAAAGTAATACAAATCTTTCATCAGTGGACTATTATTTTTAAACCCCTAAAATCATACTTGGATCCCAACAAATAGTGACTCTTTAATGATGAGAAAAAAGTAACAACATAACCCATTTCCTGATAACAACCTTAAAGTTTTTTTAAGATACAGGATAGATAAGCAGAATCCAATGTTTTCTGAAAGACAAACACATTAGATATTAGCAGCAGAAACAGGAATTCATTCATATTTTTAGCTGAGGTAATGATATTGTAAATCCTATATCACAGCATATGGCAGTTGGCTGGCAGGCAGGTATCAACTTACACTGCAGCAGGCAGCTACCACTTACCCCTTCTTCTCTACTCTGTTTGTCATCATCACTTTTTACATCTACTCCAATAGTGGAGTATGATTTTGTAGGTGACTCCGCTATCAGAGACTGAAGTATCGCCTCCTCAACAGCAACCTCAGAGTGAGGTAGCTGGTAGTTAGGAATGAGATGCTGAAATGATGATCTCTGATGAAAATTTGACACAAAAAGGACAGAGCACACCAAAGCAATACTGTTGTGACAATGTTCTATAACAAAGAATAGTAAAACAGACGATCAATTTTACAACTTTTACTAGATATAGCCCATATTGTTAAAAATGAATCAAAATGTTTGAAATATACTTAAACATACATTTACATTACATCTGAGTCATAACGTAAATTAATGTAAACCTTGTTCAGTGATGATAAACCTATTTGTATTTTTTACTCTATGATTGATACTGAGCTATTTACCTTTGCCCAGCTGATATCAGCAATGGATTTTCCATCGCTGAGAGCAACCGCTTGCCTGGCAAAGGAGACATTTTGAAGTCCAAGCTCTAGGATTTCCCGTGCCTGGAGCAGCTGGTTTCTGGGATTGATGTTCAGGAGAGACGATGACAACATGGAGGTGCGGCTCATGAACTGCTGGCTATCAGGAGGACCAACTATGTCTGACAGAGAACCTTCCTTGCCTGGGGATCGGCCATCTGTGGGACAAGAATAGATTCTTACATGTTAAGTGCTATAGATTTTCTTTATAATGATGTAATTTTTGAAAAACTTCGGTCCTTCATAAGAATTACAAAAAACATTTTGCTAGAAAAAAAAAATCGGGACAAAACTAAGATTATAACTGATGAATAAAAGAAGTTAATTCTTTTATTTTTATTAAAACCTCTATAAAGAGGACACTGATGAGTAAAAAAGTTAGGCCTTTTTAAGTAATCAGCATAAAGAGGTCTCATTAGTATTTTGGTGACCAAAATATGCAAATTGGTTGCAGATTAAGAATAGTTATAGAGTGGCCAATCAAGGCAATTTTTAGTGTTCACGTGTGCCCCTTGTTCCTTAATTGTGTATCAGTAGAAATCATGAATCTACATACCTGTGACAGAACCAGGATTTCAAACCAGTAGATTTACAAATTTTGATCAGTAGATTGGCTTCTAAAAAGGTAGATTTTTTATCGGCATAAATTTTACGTGTTTTAAGGGGATTGAAAACAAAACAAGTTCTTTTTGTCACATAATATGTATTCTCTTCATATTATAATAAAACACAAATTTTCAACATGATTCAGATTCAAAATCTGATGGAAAATGTTACAATAATAGTTAGTTAATATGAGCCAGTATATTGTTAATTAAATGAAAAAGGAAGAGTTGTACATCTCACAGTTCACTGCAAAGATTTTTTTATAAAATCCACAGGCATTTTTAGTTTCCTTCACAAGATCACTGTCTGGTGACCACTGGTGACATTCACTGTGATTGTTAACCTTCACACTTAGCAGGCTCTCAATAGTTTTCTGGTCCAGACTTCCCCTTGAATCACTCTGGATTTTCTGAAGAATGGAGAATGTCCTCTCTGTGTCAGCATTGGAATGTGGCAATGATTGGACAACTACACTCAATCTGGAAAGAAGTTCTAACTTAATTTTTGCTGTTGCTGGATTTCTGAGGTTGCTGACTGATCTCCAATACTGCTCCAAGCTCATTTCACCCCAAGGAGGAAGTTCCTGGCTTGGACTTAATATGTATTCCTGAGCCTCATCCTCAAGGGCTTGTTTATCTTCTAGGCTTATGTCCAAAAATCTGTTGGCAAGTTTCACCACTGTAACAAATTAGATTTAGACTTGAAATAAACAGTTAAAAAACACATGATTTTAATAATTTATCCAAACTTTAAAATTAAATATTAAGTAATACATTTGTGCAATGTCAGAGTCAGGAAACATGACTTTAACCAGTTTAGTAAAATGATCTGCTATGAGGAATGGTAAATTGTGCTCTGCCACAAAATTTGCAAACCAAGTCTCCGCAAGTGTCACTTTATCCACTTTTGATCCAGTCTCAAATAATGCCTTTAATGTGGGTGTGTTTGTTACAGAAGAATCGTTGCTCCTATGTGATGGTGTCGGCATATGACTGGTGATATCATTTCTTCCTGCATATGCTATCTTAAAATCCAATTTGCATGAAAGACACAATGCAAAGTCAGGACCTTTGCTACTTGCCTGCACACACTTAAATTCTGGTATCCACAAGTTGTTAAACTTGTTGTAGTATTTCTTAGCTGGTGGCTTCTTAGCATTGGGAGAAAGCGGACGTTTCTGCATTTTGACATGAATTGAAAAAAAAATATACAAGCTGCCCTTAAATATTCATCTTAAACCATCGTGAACAATACAAGAACAATTAAAAGACATCAAATCAAATTACTTACTCAAGTGTTTCTGCCAAGATCATTTTTGGGCGGTCTGTCCGTTTTATCTTCCTTCCACAACAGATCGGCCGAGTTTTAATCAAAGACTCATGGATTACCTTTGATCCTTTTATTACTTATAACACCTCAAACAACATCCCGCATTTGGCCTTAAACTCTCCAAATTACAACAATAAGGTAATCACTTAGCTGCTTCTTGTGTACACATTGCACATGCTAACAATTGTAAACCGACTACTCAACCATGCATCGTCGCATCGGTCATATCATAGGTCGAACATTTCCGGTTCCCAGTAGACTGGTTCTGGCTGGTTTATCTAATGTGTTGATAGAACGCGTAAAAAAAAACGTTTTTTTTTAATTTTTCCTTTAAATTTTCAAAATCGGTAGATTTCGACTACTAAACAGTATGTGCGGTAGACAGTCTTTAAAACGGTATTTTTGGCCTACCGCTGGTAGAATCACAGGTATGAATCTATGGTGTATGGATGTAGCATTTAGTTCTATGTTATCTCTCTTGGACATAATTTTTAATTTTAAATCCTTTAACATATTTCTAAAAAAAATTTCACTTATTTTTCTGTTATGTTCTTTTACTATCAATAATAATAATAATAATAATAATAATAATAGTAATAATAATAATAATAATAATAGGCTCAAGCAGACTTAAGATAAATCACCTGCCTGACATCTGCATAGCAGGGAAATGCAAAAGCAGTTGGCCAAGAAATCTGGCAGAGTAGAATGCTTTCTGTTGAAATTTCTTCCAGTGTTGTTAATTGTACAATGTATATATTATGAAAACAATTGTTTTAAAGTTTCTCAACCAGCACCATTTGTCCAATACTGAAAGGACCCTATGTCTGGACACTTTGTCTCAAAGTTGGTCAAATTCTGTTCAGCAATTTTCAGAAATAATTTTGTGTAAATATTTTTCTTCTTTTAGTAACAGCAGCCATAGTTGTTTAAAAAACGGCATCATTTGTATAAAGCTAGGACATTTTCTGTCAAATTTGATCAAATTCTATAAAAGTGTTTATTTGAAAAATAGTTTTTAAAGGGTTTCATGGTCTTTGTAACAGCAGCCAATGGCAGCAGATTGGCATCATTTGAACTAACTTAAAAGCCCTTCATGCCAGAATGCTTTCTTTCAAATTTGGTCTTCATCCAATTCATTTGAGTAGTGTTTAAGAAGAAGTTGTTAAGGACTTTCTATTTTTAGTAATGATGGCCATATTTCATAGTGGACTGGCATTATTTGTACAAACCGGAAAGCCCTTTATGCCAAGGTTTGCTCACATTCTGTTAAGCAGTTTTTGAAAAGTCATTTAAATGTTTTTCTATTTTTAGTAACAGTGGCCATATTTGATGGCAGATCTTGAAAGCTCTCTATGCCAGAATGTTGTCTGTCAAATTTGGTCACAGACTGCTGTGCATTTCATGTGAAGAAGTCATTTAATAGTCCATAGGTGGTTGCGGCACCAATCTATTCAATACTGCAATAATTCATATGTGGTAGCAGCACTACTCCATACAATACTACAGAAGTCCATATGTGGCTGAATACAACTTTTATAAACTTTTATACACTGATAACAAGCCTTTAATACCTGAAAGCAAAGCACTCTGAACAGCCATACATTTACTGGTGCTGTTAATGTGCTCACACCTTGAAAGGTTGTTATCAATGGTTACTCTCGGCACTATTTCCTTTTCAACCTCAGAAGTTATTTAATTACCAATTGTTATGTCTAGTTTGTCGGATTTTAGTCTGAACCTCATTTGCTAAGTAACAATAACATGCATGTATTTTTTGAAAAATTTAAGACCATGCCATTCTTGACCACAAAGATAGTTTCAGGCCTTTTTCCAGGCTGGATTTAATGTCTTCAATGTCAGTTCCAGTTTTACAAAGATCTGTATCATCTGAAAATAAATTGGTTGCACAATTTTGATTCCTCAAGATATACTGACAGGACACTGATAAAAAGTAAAACCAATAGTGGCTCAAGTGTGGACCATTGAGGGACCCCATATATAATGTCCTGTTGTTAAGAAAGATTGATATTAAATGATACTTTTTGGCTCATTTCACTCATATATGATTCAAACCCAAGAATGCATTTTGAACTACAGTTATACTGTTATGTATGATGTTTATATACTTAACTTTTGTCTATGGTTGTACGTTGTATGGTTATTTGAAAATACATATTTGACTTTTGTCCAGTTGTTAACATGGTATTTTGCAACATGTCCTGTTATGACATGGGTCAGGTAGGCAAGTGTTTTTCCATTAGAACTGCTCATCATATTCTGTTGTGACATGAGTCAGGTATGCTATATATATATATATATATATATATATATATATATATATATATACATATATTGGTAAATAATTTCATTTTTGTTCTAAATTTCCTGTTCTAATGATTAGTATGAATTGACAGTTGTGTTGTTGAAATCAGATATAATTTGAGAGGAATTATTTATTTAAAATATTCACTGGAATTACTAAAGTGCTCATTGACTTTTGGATTAATACATGATTTTGGTATTTATGTGAACTCATTCAAATACATTCTGGATTACATCTTTATGGTACATCATGACATTCAAGGCTATTGGAATTCATTCGGAAGATTCTATTATTTTGGACTTGTGATTAGGACATTCAGGATTATTTGGAATTTATCTTACAAATTGTAAGTGTCTTTTGAATTTTCACTTTATTTGTCTGGAAATAAATTGCTTGTTGATTTTACTTGATTTTATTGGTTTCACTTTCTTTCTGTTATGTATTTTAAGACCTAGAGTCATAACAATACTTAGATAGTATTTCAAGAGAAATTTATTATCAACCAGATCAAAAGCCTTCTGGAAATCTACAAAAATATCACCTATCAATTGTCCTTCATTTATTGTTTTTAACAATTCGGAGTCATATGAATTAAAGCAGTTTCACAATAATACTTGGGTCTGAGTTCAGAATGTAATTTACTTATATAATCATGCTGATTTAAATACAGCAAGCAAAACTGATCATGAACATGCATTTTTAAAGATTCTTTATAGTAATAGTAGTACAGAGATTGATTTGTAATTGTCCACTGGGCCTCTCTGCCCACTTTTGTAAAGAGGTGTAGCCTGTTTCCATATGCTAGGAAAGATTCACTTGGAGATGCACTGGTTGAAAATACACACAAAGTTGAAGCTATAACCTTAGTACTACATCTAAAAACTTGTTGGACCTATATTATCTAAGCCAGTGACGTTTGAAGTGACAATAATCTGCAATAAAGTCTGCATAAAGTCTACTTACATGAGATGATTATTGAATTGTTCAGTATCATGGCTATTGCTAAGTCTGTATGTCAATAAATCTTTGAGATGTTGGTAATTAGCATTTGATGTTTTGGAACTAAAAGAGTCCTGTTTGAACAACATGGGATGTTTGCAAAGTATGGATTCAATTCAGTGGAAATATCTACTATAGTCTGGACCTATTCCATTTTGAATCTTACACCACCTCTGGTCTTCGAAAGTATTCACCTGGCACAGTTACTATCTAGCTGAGGATTATTTAATCCCTTTCAACCTTATAAATTTCAAAACAAACCTTGTTCTGTCTGCGCAAACGTTTTTAATTTGGAAAAATAAAGTTGTTAACGGCGAGTGCAATGTTAAAGAAATGCTATTTATAGTACAAGGAGAGCTTAATACACATCATAAGGTGCATGGTTGCATCGCAGATACTCACAAAGGTAAAAATAAAAGTCAGTACATTTATACTTTAAACAACATGCAAGATACCAACTGCTATAAACAGTAAAATTAAAATAAACAGTGATAAAAATTAACTGAATCATAAAATGTAATGTAAGTAGAATATAGACTTTATCATTTTTTAAAATTATATGCCACATATTTCAAAATAATGCAGTCTGAATAAAAATAGTTTTATAAGATTTTTGATGCACGATTCATAATGGAACAGGTTCCGACTATAGTCTATTTCAGTCTATAAATACTGCAGAATTACTTTTTCTTTTAGTCTTGTTGCAAAGTCCTTCAAATATTTTTGAAATGTTACCTGGATTTCCATATAATTCAATCTAATACAGCATCATACTTGTTGGTGAACAATACATTGATCATAAATACATACATTAATCATATTTGTTCACAAACAATACATTGATCTTAAATCCATACTCAAATCATATTTGTTGATGAACAATGTATTGATCATACTTGTTGATATTTCCATACATCAATCGTATTTGTTGATAAATTTTATACATTGATCATATCTATTGATAGATCAGTCATATCTGTATCTGTCATATCTGTTGAAAGTTCCATACATTGATCATATCCATTGACATACAAGATCATTTGTGATTATTTGTTGAAAACCCATGCTTTGATCATATCCATTTAGGAATGATATCATTTTGTTATATCCATTGTTGAACTTTGTGCACATGAGTAGGGTGTCAGGTTCATTCATCATTTATTTGCATTATAAATAAACATCTCATTCATGTAATTGTGTTAAGTGCTTTCGCTAGATCCAATCCCATCCAGTTTCATCCCCTTACATGTTCAAATTTGTCAAACCACTATGCCATAGCTTGATGCGATCAAAGTATCCAATTTTAAAAATGGTATTCTGTTTTGTTCTTGATCTGAATCCACATTCAATACCATCACGCTTAAACTCAGGTTTTCTAATATAATTAAGACCGTCCTTAAAATATACCAGTATACTTCCACCGACCCTACCTTTTCTATCCTTATGTTCTATACCAAATCCATTTATTTGTATTTCACTATCCAGAATATATTCATTCAAAAATGTTTAACTGAAATCTAAAATATGATTGTCATTTTCTCTGACAGCAACATAAGTTCTATTTCAGTTCAGTGATAAGCCATTGTACATTAAGTTTTGATATATGCAAATCATTTTTATTATAACCTAACTCTGTATGTCCACAGGAGAGAGAGAAAGTGATCTGATGAGCATGATTAGTGTGATTATTTCTCAACAGAATTTAGCTGAAAGCTATTGGAGTGAATTTGAGCAGGACAAGAAACTGGGAACATTATTTCAGGAAACTGAAAGATAAAACAAAGGATTTTAGCTTTAGGAGATCTAACTGCTATATTTTAACTCTCTAAGTACTACATAAATGAAAAGCATGTGGATTATGTGATTCTGTCAATCTGTTTATGAGTGCATATTAGTGTTTGCATGTGCAATATTATACAACTTCTCAAACACAATTTGACATAAAGACTTTAAGAATTGGGATAATGCTAGGTGTGGTTTGTATATGTGCACATGTCAACAGTCTTAAAATTATGATCTGCCCCCTACCCCCACCCCACCCCCACCACATATTGGTTGGGGTTGGAGGGGTCAAGTTATGAGTAGGGGTTATGGGGTTTCTGGGGTTTTTTTAAAAATCCATTAAGATAACTGACCTTCAAGACAGTTTCAAGTTTATTTTGTCTGATATTTAAATGTTGACCTTTCACCTTAAAAAACCAAACAATATTTATTTTGTTTGGCTACAAATATGGTACCTGAATTTATGTTTTTCACATCTGGATTATTCAAAATTATTTTGAATCTAAATGAAATTTGGCACATAAAATCTAATTGTACTAAATCTACAATCTAACTTTGCACAACTTTAATTAGCTTGGTGAGGTCTTACCTCTAAAACTATTAGATTGACCAACATTATCCACCAGTTCTGGTGTGGATCGACTTCCCCTCTTGTCTCTCTTGCCTTATCAAGAGCAACAACAAAGCGTGCAGTTAGTGTATTGTGACAGTTAGCATTATAGGACATAGACAGGGAAAACTATGTGGGCCAAATTCCATGTACACCTTTTGCATGGTTAAATTCCAGATATTTGAAAATCTGCATGCTAACTTTTTCAAATGTATTTTAAGTTATTAAACTTAATTTATGTATTCCATGAGGTATATATATGTGTGTTTTTATTTTTATTTTTCTAACTCTGTTGCAAAAGCTGCAAAAGTTAACTATGTGAACTTGTGACAATGTCACCTTGCAAACATTCACCATATCAATTCAATCTCAGTGTCACTGAGGTGAAAAATGTTAATACCATGCAAATATTCTTTACAAACTGCAGGCATTGCTTGAGAATATCTCGATAACTTGGAGAATATGGGCCACATAATTACTAAA
This sequence comes from Margaritifera margaritifera, assembly GCA_029931535.1. NCBI lineage: Eukaryota > Metazoa > Mollusca > Bivalvia > Unionida > Margaritiferidae > Margaritifera > Margaritifera margaritifera. The sequence goes on along the minus strand of JAQPZY010000956.1, from coordinate 521,382 downwards.
AGGATTAAACTAGATGATAACTATACCTCAAATACAAGCATCTGACATACATAGAGTAACTACATGATAACTACATCTTAATACAAGCATTTGACATACATGGAGTAACTACATGATAACTACATCAAAATAAAAGAATTTGACATACATGGAGTAAACTACATGATAACTATATCTCAAATACAAGCATATGACATACATGGAGTAACTACATGATAACTACATCTTAATACAAGCATTTGACATATATGGAGTAACTACATGATAACTATATCTCAAATACAAGCATTTGACATACATGGAGTAACTACATGATAACTACATCTTAATACAAGCATCTGACATACATGGAGTAACTACATGATAACTACATCTTAATACAAGCATTTGACATACATGGAGTAACTACATGATAACAACATCTTAATACAAGCATTTGACATACATGGAGTAACTACATGATAACTACATCTCAAATACAAGCATTTGACATACATGGAGTAACTACATGATAACTACATCTTAATACAGGCATTTGACATATATGGAGTAACTGCATGATAACTACATCAAAATACAAGAATTTGACATACATGGAGCAACTACATGATAACAACATCTTAATACAAGCATCTGACATACATGGAGTAACTACATGATAACTACATCTTAATACAAGCATTTGACATACATGGAGTAACTACATGATAACTATATCTCAAATACAAGCATATGACATACATGGAGTAACTACATGATAACTACATCTTAATACAAGCATATGACATACATGGAGCAACTACATGACAATTTTATCTCTACCACAAGCATCTGACATACATTAAGTAGCTACATTATACTGTTAACTAAATTATGGCCTATACATTTTGCACACGTGGGACAGGGTTATGGCATACTTACAGTACATGCATCATGGATTTCAGAAAATCCATGTTTTTTTGTGGTGGAAATAAATTCATCCGCAATTCTGTCCATCATGGACTGGATATAGTGGTCATCATGGATGTCCACATCATGGCTCATAGTGGACAGATTAAGTTTTATTGTCCCAATTGGAAAGTTGCAGCAATATAATTATGTAAAAGTGGACATTCACTACATTGTGTGGAACTCACATGTCAGCTGAGCTACAGTAGACAGGGCAGAATGCTCTTTTTAAGTTGTACACAATGCCATTTAATATTCGAAGACTCACATACCAAAATGCATTGACATATGTGTATTGCAAGAGATGAAAGATAAATTTCCAAGCAAAGATTCCTATGAGAATATTTTGGTGTTTCACAAAATATAAAAAGTTTCATGATACAGTGATTTTAATTTTTTAATAACCATGAGAGAGATTCTGCTTTTAAACAAACAGAAAGAAAAAGAAATCACACATAAGTATTAAAGGGTTGATACACGAAGAAAAAAGATGTTGAAACAATATGTAGCATGACTGCATGGACTATTTATTCAGTTACTACAATAAATAATATGAGAAACACTGTGAATGTCTTGTCATCCCCCAATCACTCTTGAATTCTTTACTTAACATGTTCCCACACAATGAAATATACATAACACTCTCCAAGATGCAATATCAAGTCCAGCCTCTGTGCAGTACTTCTGCACCAAATACACATGTATATACAAAACATTTTCTTGAGACCAAGATAGACACATGTTTATTTTTACCAGAGACCTACTGTTTGCACAAAGACTCTACTAAGCACACACTACTGTATTCTTTTGCCAACAGCTCAAATAAATATACTTATGATTACTGGTTTGGTCATCTGAGGAGTTTAATATTACCAAATGTACGGAGTTTAATATTACCAAATGTACAGGTGAAAATGATGAAAAAGTATAATCAAAATGTTTTTCTGTAGGAGTAATAGCTGTATGCTTTGTTTTGGTTGATGCAGATACAACTTCATTTCGCACAGTACATTTTGTACGTCCACATGACACATACTGTTCCCAAATGTTAAGCGAACATTGTTTTATTACATTTCAGTTTCTAACTTCTTACATTTGGACCCAATTATGTTTTTTTAAGAACTCGGCATGAATACAAATAAAACATTTTGTTGCCAAAGAACATGTACAAAATGCATATTTAGACAGGATTAGGCAGTTAAGCCAACAACATGAAATTAGTGGATTATGTCCATAATTGCCCAAACGGTGTTGAATCGTTGGCAACAAAAACTAAGTTTAAAGTCACTTGAACAAATTGTGGAATCCAAAGTAGAATTAATAGCAATAATAATCTAAGGTTAAATGCCTGAAGATATACATGTACACATCACAGGAAAATGGGTGAGGCCATTTAGTCAGTCAGTGCTAATGGGAAAAAAAAGTTTTTTCCATATTGCAGTTGCGGTTCATTTCTCCTGGACATCCATCATATCATCATCATCTTTTGAAACTGAACTGAATTGCATACTATTATGCAAACTTAGTTGTGAAATGAGTAACTGCAGTAGATACAACTGTATTTAATGTACAATATAAACAGCCTCTAGCTTTTGTATGTTGGTTTAGTTTTAGCTTCATAAAAATGAAATATATTCTTATTTATGGGTTTTTTCTTGTTTAATTTGTACTGTATTATGCATTAGCTGAATACATCTGATCTATCAATAATGCCTTGTTGTTATGTATGATGTTTATATAATATTATAAATATTTTAGGAAATTATAAATGTTTCTTCACTTTAATATTTGCTTAAATCTTAATGTTTATCAGGAAAAACATGTTAAACTAGTGTCCTTGAATTAGGTTGTTTTGATCAATATGTTTTCTCAATTTGAAGGTCAAGGTTGAATTTTGTTTACAAGTAAAATTCCATTACGATGACACATGTTCTAGAACATTCTGTCATGTGACCAATCTTTATATATGCCATGTTTGGTGGACATTTATTCAGTTTTGACATTACCATCAGTCTTGTAAAGAGCTATTACAGTTGTGAAAATTCATTCCAAATTCTAAGAGAGGAATTATTTTAAATATTCATTGGATTATAACAGTGCTCATAAACTTTTGGATTTTGGATTTTTAATTGATGATTTTGGAATTTAAGTGAACTTATTCAGATATTTTGGAATACTTCATTTTGACATCAGCACATCAAGATTACTAGTACATCAGGACTTTGGAGACCATTAGCACATCATAACATTCAAGGACACAGCCGTGAATTCGGAACATTCTATATTTAGGACTTGTGATTAGAACAATCATTCTTATTGGATTATTAGGATTTCAAAACACATTATTGTAAGTGACTTTTTGATTTTTCATTTTAATTATCTAGTAATAAATTGCTTGTTGATTTTTACTTGATTTGTTGGTTTCACTTTCTTTCTGTTACATTTTTCTTAGACCATAGAGTCGTAACACTTGTATATTGCCCAAAATTGCTAAGCAACATGTTGCTGAATCTGTCTCTAATTGCACTGATTGCTTTTAAATTGTGGCTTCATATTTTTAATGGTTTTAAACAGGTATCCCTGGTAGGACTTCTTTAACTACTCTGAACCAGATTTTTAAAGAAGTTTTGGCTTCAAAGGTAGTAAATCTCACTTATTATATACTCATTTTTTTCTCCATTGACTTTGCATTGTCAGAATCGTGCAGTATTTCTCCATACTGCACGGCTTCATACTGCACGACACGTGTGTCTAAAAATAGTATCACGTGTTAGGAACTACTTTTTATTGTAAACAAACAATGTACGCAAATGTAGCAGACACCGGAGCTTTTGCTTTATTAGATTTGTCTGTGGATGAACTAAACAAGCTGTTTGAGAGTAGAGATGATAAAGCTGACGATGTGGATGAATTCATTGAGTCACAAAAGAATCTTTCAACCAAGCAAGTGACTGAACGTGATATTCACAATGTACAGCGGTGGCTATATGACAACAAACGTGAGGCATGCAGTATTGAAAATATCATTCTGATCATTTAAACACTTATTTAGCCGATGATTCAGACTATGAACCGTGCTCTCTAGAGTCAATAAAAAAAATAGCATAAAAAGGCATCTTATGACCAAATGATATTCAGTTTCTCTCAGAGACCGCTAATTTTACAAGTCAGTCCAAGCACTAAATTCGAAAAAATAAAACTAAAGAAGACGGGTTTTGGTATAAAAGCAAGTGCCTCGGAGCCAAGAAGCCACGATAACGAAGAAGCCTTATTTTCCGCTGACGAAATGGGCTCTCACACCCCAGCCGCTTTGCAATTTTGCCTTTTTTTTTTTTTTTTTTGAGAAATTGTTTGGATTTATTATGACAGTACATATACATATGTCATCTATAGCTGGTAATAAGAATGACAATAAATGTACTTACTTTTCTGCATCCTGAATTTCTTCAAAATGTACTGTCTGATCCACGGCGCAAAATTGCACTGCAATCTAGACTACATTTCCAACAGAAATCACATTCCAAAGGAGAATTTACTGCACTCCAAAACGAAATGAATTTAATATTCCCTAAAAAAATATTTAATCCTGCATCTTCTTGAGAATTTCACTTAAAAGAATTTAATATTTTGTCCACCTTATGATTCCAAACTATTAATGACAGGACAGTAACACATGTATAAGCTAGCTTGCTGTCAAGGCCAGTCCCTCTAGCTACATGTACATCGTACGTAATAGAACCAGCTAAAAACTAAAAGAGCAGAATTTAGCTGAATCGACATAAAAACAACATCCCTCCATTCCAGATCAACTGGGAAAGTTGTTCCAAGGCGCAGTCATTCACAATATGACTCAAAATTTCAATTTTAAGTAGACCAAAATGAGATTTCTTTTTGAAACAAATCACAGAGCGCGCGCTACTCAACCAAGTTCAAAGGTCACTGGGCGGTGCCATGTGCGCATGAATACTGTTACTGTGTATTGGTTTAACTTCGGTTGTGTATTTACTTTAGAATATAGCAGAAATTCAGTTACTTTGTTTCTTGTAGTGTGTTCTTTTTTTTATTCAGCCTTAGGTAGAAAAGCAAAATGAGTATATAATAAAAAGGTTACTGCATTTGTATGGGAAAATATGAACTCGTTTTTTCAGAGCTATACTGCACTCCTGACGTCGTGCAGTATAGCTCAAAAAAACTCGTTCATATTTTCCCATACAAATGCAGTAACCTATAATTATTTTCTGTTTATTGTGAACCTTTTATACTAATTCAGGGTCATCACAAATATTGCAAGTGTGTTCATACTGATTATTGCAGCAATGCTGGCTCATTCAACTTTTACTCTAGTAAAGTTCTAAAGCTTTTAGTTCATTTATGTTAATTATGACCAAGTTGGACTATAGAACCAAACTAAAAATAATAAGAAAATAAGAAAAGCAAAATAACAGCAGGTTAATAACCCAATTAATTACACAAATTCTTTTTTATATACAACAAGCATTGCTAAGCAGCAATTTAGTTATTTACTTCAGAATAAAGATCAAAATTTTATTTCTAAATTTTGTCAGTAGACAAATTCTGAAATGAAGATAATTGCAGCACGTTTAAGAAATGCATACTCCCTAATGATCAATGTCATTTTCTGAGTTAACAAATAAAGCATGTACACTATACATAGTACGGAATTCATTTGTAGTCTATATTGGTTGTAATTATATTATTAGTTTTCAAGTTTATCTTCATTTTCAAAAATTATTAATGCTGCATGTGTCTCTGATATTTATTCAATTTGATAAATTTAATTAAGCTGTTCACTTGATACAAACTTGCTTCAAATCTTATCTAAAGGATGAATTTAATAAATGACCACTCTCTCACATGAACGTCTTATGCATGTGTGATAAGATGGGGCTTTTCATTTTCTACTTGTATACTGCTTTCAATAATTAGTTCAAAGGGGGCCTTGGAAACAGTATGGAAATTAAAGGGAACTATGACAAATTAATAGCCAATACAACAATTACATTTGATAAAATATCATTATTGAGAAAGAACACTAAAGTTACCACTTGATGCAGAACAGTATGTAAATTTCCATATGTGTATATACTAACAGGTACATGTTTTTTTGATGTATGCTCTGTCATGGACAGGGGTGGGAGGATATCCGAGAAATTTAAAAACTGGTATTGTTTTCTATGTTACACACATTCGTCAGTACACTAAGAAATACCACAGCAATGTTACTACTGCATAGTTTGTACAGGTAAAGGTATGAGCCAACACCTGCGATGGTCAGGTTTATAGCATTGGGGTTTCTCCAATCTGTTTGCTTAGTGTGTCGACTTGTGGGTTGAATGCAATAAATCAGTGAAAGATGCCATAAAACCCACTACAGCTGCAATAAAATCCATGACAGAGTTCCACCAGATTGAGTGGATATCCACTAGGCTGCAGTGGACATCCACCATCCTTCGTTGACACTTAATCCCTTGCCCCCATGTCCACGTCCACCGTGTTGAGTGGGCAATCTAAAATTTATGATGCATGTACTGTATGACAGATTTACTAACTATTGGTGAAAGAATACCTGGGACAATACATTTCTTTTGACAAAAATTTTTTTTTCCATTTTTGAAATAATGACTTCTATATCTTCTTACTCCTGTTTGACACAATGTACCCTAATGCATGTTGTGCATGCAAGACTCACGACCAAAAGGGTGTTGGTTCAAATTCAAACATTAGATCAGTCCAGGTCAGCTACCATGGTGTGTCCTAGAGCAAGACACTTTACTCCAATTGCCTTGGTACTAAATAATCTACATATGTTGCTATGTCATAAGACACCAAACCAAACTAAACCAATCTATATCTTCTTACAACTACATTTGACCCTCAATAGCTTGAACCTCAAATGGTTACAGTTAATCAGTTCAAGAGATTGGCAAGTCAAATCAATGAGGTTTCATATGGTTCAAAACAACAGTTTGAGCAATCCCAGAAGTTTGAGCCAACGTGTTAGAGGCAAGAACATTCTACTGTATCTTGTTAGTTTACATATCAACATTATCTACTACTAAATAAATACTACCATATTTTCTGCATGGTTTCTGACCCTGTTTGTTCTGGACACAAAATTATTTGCCAAAATCATCTGTTAATGCCATGAAAATTTTGGACGATATTTTACAATACATTTTTTTCCTAAACTTATGTTTTTGGACACAATCTAATGAGTCCTGATTTCTTATTTCTTCATGTAAAAGTCTCAGTCTGTATGTCAATACGAAAACAGAGATGCAATTTGCTACAATCAGCATGAACAGATAGCTAATTATCTCAGAAAATATTAACACTTACTGAGCAAGAATATTTCATGTCATCATGAACTCACAGATAACTGAAATAATTTTAAAGCCTCTGTTACTTATCATGAAATCATTGCCCCATTAGGGAAATAAAACACTAACTGCATATATCATCAGCATTATCAATTTATCTGTTTTATGTTACCTTCAAAGTCTAGCTGTGCACTCGCTTCCAGCACCAGTCCCAGTCGAAGCACCACCTCTGCTGTCAGGGCAGGATCCACACTACCGATGCCACACCAACAAAGTGATTGATGAACTACATCTAGGATGTACACCCACTGTAACACACAAAAAATATATCAGATTATATTGGATTAATACAACTCTAACAGTATTAGTGTTGATCTTGTACATATGCAGCCAGTTTCCTCTAGCAAAGCAAGCTGAATAGCAAAAACAGAAACCAAGGAATTCCATTGTGGCAGCCTCCATGAAAGTCAATATTCTCCTTATATATTGTATTTCATCATGTGACAATTTCAGATTTGTAACCTGTTTGGACAATACAAACATTCTACGCATTTATTCAACATATACTTTGTGATTTGCATTTTCTAAATCTAGATTTTGCTAATCCTCTGTCCATTATGATTGGTAAATCTACAGGATTAAATTCATCTGAATATTACGACACCACCATTCCAACCCCCGGATCCAAAGCAATAAATCCCTTTAATGAAATAGCTTGATAATCGGCTCAAAGTCCAATTTTTTTGATAACATCCATTTAAACATTCCACTATTAAGTGTAATTTAGCTCCACTTTGTTAAGCTAAACTCATAATATTACCAGTCCTTGATATACCTCTCTTAACTCTAGATTTCATGACAAAATGCTAATGATTTTGATGAACACAAACTAACTTTATTTGGGTTTTCCATTTTCTGGAGGTATCTAGGATTGTCTAGGGACCCTGTCTGGTACTTCTGGAAGATAGTCTTACACTTGCTCCAAAGATACAGGGAGGCATCCACAACAATATCCATCTCAATCTTGTCCACCTGAAAGATAATCTTGCTTTACTCACCTAATCCTTTGTAAACATGGTTAAGAAATGTTACTACCAAATCATATTTTAACATGGTGTAACAAATTTCATACACCGATTGTCAGGTTAGCTGCCCAATCTCTCAAACAGACCATCTAGACTCACTTTGGAAGAAAGCTGTCTCTGAAATGAACATTGTAACAGTGTTAGCTTGCATGTTTTCCAGACAGGTTGTCCCCAGCTTGCTTGACACTTCAAACAGCCAGAATCAGTCACTCAATGCAGACTTTCTGGTTATTTTTAGTCCACAATACAGAAAGGCACATACAACTATTAATTCTTTCTAGAGAAAAAAACGCCAACACAATAAACATATTTATACCAGAATAAAAATAAAAAACATTAATAAAAAGCAACATTTACATATGGACATAATAAATATACCATTTTTTTTAAAATATGCTCCAGCTAGGTATATACACTACCAAAATAGTGAGGCAACAAAATGGAAGGTTTGAGAATTTATACTTGAAGTTGTAATGTATTTGTCAAATCAAACAAGTTCCACTTTTCATCTATTGAATAATTAAATGCATTTATATTTGCACTTTCTCTGATTTCCTTTTGGATTCTGTTCAAGATTAGTGACCCTGAATATTGAAAACTTTTCTTAGTGAGTTCCTAATTTGATTTTGGAATGGAAAAATGGTAATGATCAAAAGTCTGTAAAGCGTTTTATTTTTACAACAAATTAATAAAGGTTCTTCTATTTTCATTAAAAGTAACCATATTTGATGGCAGATTGGCATCATTTGTACAAACAAAAGAGTACGTCATGCCAGAATGCTTTCTGTAAAATTTGGCCAATTCTGCTGAGTGGTTTCTGAGATTTTGTTTAAAAGATTTTCCATTTTGAGTAATGGTGGCCATATTTGATGCCAAATTAGCATCTGTATAAATCTGAAAGCCCTTAATGCTAGAAAACTTTCTGTCAAATTTGGTAAATTTCTCCTGAGCAGTTTCTGAGAAGCAGTCATTTAGAGCTTTTTCTGTTGTAAGTAATGGTGGCCATACTTCATGGTTTCCGTAAAGTTTGGTCAAATTCTGTTGAGCAGTTTTTCACAAGTAGTGATTTAAACGTTTTTCTATTTTGGGCTATTGTGGTCATATTTAATGGCAAATCAGCATCTTTTGTATAAACTGAAAGCTCTCTATGCTAGGATGCTTTCTGTCAAATTTGTTTAAATTCTGTTGAGTAGTATTTGTGAGGCCTTTGTTATTACAACTGTTCATAGATCTATTCTAACCAATAACACTTGCATATCAGTGGCTTTCAGTCATTTGACTACCTACACAAGTATACCATCTTCAATTTTGGGCATCAAGTTTGTTACAGTCAGACTATTTCACTGTAACTAAAACTTTTGCGCCCCCTCCCCCATATGTTCTGTCCATAGCTTCTCTGATCCTTGTACCTCAGACACAGACTGTAACACAACTTCTTCGCTAGTTGTCAGGAATCACCTGGGCTGATACAACTCCACAGCTAGTTATGTACCCATGTGCTTGAGATTGTAGGGATGCATATTCAAAGTGCACCTCCTGAGCTAAGTGCACTTGATTCATTCTGTCCTTGTGCTACAGCATGCAACATCTCAACAATCCTTCACTATATATGTCATGTGTGTGTTCTATGTATGCAGGGATGCCTGTTAATCTATGCAAATTCCAAGATTATATCCTAAGCTAGGTATACATGATTAACTCAGTCCTTGTGCTGTAGCATACAATAGTTTGTGGCTACTCAGTCATTTGCATGGTGCATATGTGCTATGGATGCAGAAGCACTATTCACTTAATACTTTGCAACTTGATAAGTCTAATATAAGCTTGTGTTGTTGCTTACTGCCCTTACTCTTACAGTTTTATGTAGCCACAAGTAATACAATTGTTATGATGCATTTCTGACTTCACTGTATTATATGCTGCTGACTTGAGCAAAGGCTTCCATTGCCACAATATAGATGTATGAATAAATGTCATGAACTTGACTGGCTCTTTCTTCTGTGTTATGTAAATTTAAAAGTTAGATAAAATTGACCTACTTTTGGTAGAGTTGAGATACTCTCATTGAGATGCATTCACATACCAATTTTCACAAGTATAGATGAAATAGGGTTCAAGATATTGAGGTTGTAATGAACAGATATCTGAAAACACAAAACTCACTCAAGTATAAAAATTAGGTTACAGTGACCTTTTTGATATGGTTGAATTTCATTCTTTGAGATGCCTCCACATTCCAAGTTTCATGAGTGTAGGTAAAAAAGGGCCCAAGATATTGAGCATGTAATAAGTGGATAGCTGTAAACACAAAAGTCACTTAAGCCTGCAAATTAGTTCAAACTGACATAGTTTTAGTATGGCTGACATACTTTTATCCAGATATATCTCACATGCCAAACTTTATGAGTGTAGGTGAAATAGGGTCCAAGATATTGAGGGTATAATGAACAAACAGCTGAAAATACAAATGTCACTCAAGTATACAAATTAGGTCACAATTACCAAGTTTGGTTTGGCTGGGTGACTTTTGTCCTGATGTCTCTACATACCAATTATCATAAGTATAGATGAAATATACTGTAAGATATTGAGTTTGAATGAATGAACAGCTGAAAATATAAAAGTCACTCAAGCATGTAAATTAGGTCAGTGATCTAGTTTTTATATGGCCAAGTTACTTGTCCCAAATTGCAACCACATATCAACTTTCATAAGTGTAGGTGAAATACTGAAAGGGTAATTAAATATTTTAGAGGATAATGATGAATGAACGAACAAATGACAGAACTAACAAAGCATTGTATCTCCTCTCAACTTCACTGGCGAGGGGATAATAAGCAAGAATATATTGAAAGAATAAGCTATAAAGTTTCTGTATTAATTCTCTTGCACAAACAACTTTTTCTTCTAGTTAGGTTACCTGCCATTCATGTGAAAACACAAGAGCTCAAACCTTAAAGGGCCCTGTCACCACAGACATTAGAACATCAGCCAGGTGGATCAGGTCATCTCCAAGATGTACAGTGGACCTCACAGACTGGGCTGAAATAAATGGTCATTTTAGAAGCTGAAAACATTGTGAACAGCTATATAACTGTCAGTTTTGAATATTTAGAGTTGAATCTTTTCCTTCTCATATGATCATTCACATTGTTCCATTCTAAACAAAATTTATAACAAAGATTCAGAGAAAGTAAACAATAAAGTGGTCAAAACAACGAACATCATCAGATGAGGTGGGAAGGGGTAAGAGAAAAAATACAATTTTATGTAACTGCAACTTTTTGTGCCCATGCATCCTTCATAGACTGGTTGCCTGATTTCACTATATCTAGGAAGGTGTAAGGTCTAACATAGTAATGTGTAGGAAAATTAATTTTGATTAATGAGAGACTTGTCAACTGTGTATCAAAATAAGTATAAATGTCGGACCATTCGTACAAAACTTTTCTACTGGACTGCTTTACGTTTCAAATATATTTTTCAGCTTTAAAATATCAACTAAAACTTGGAATAAAGACTTCAAAATTTAAAGGTAAATTCAAACATCTGGATCAATCAATAAAATATTTTGTTCTAACAGTAAAAAAGTTAATAATGTTTGGAATATCAGTTGAAAATATTATAGTTTTGTCAAATTTGTTATGAATATTAAAATTATCTTTCAACCACTGTTTCAACTTAATCTATAAATGATTTACCTTTCTACATTCAAATAATAAATGTACAATTGACTTCTTCTCCAATTCACAAAAAACACATTTATCATTATTTAGTATTCTAGCTTTGTGAAAAAATGAATTTGTACACAAAATTTTATGCAATATTTGGAACTGAAAATCCCCTAATTTCATATCATCAATGTGAGCAAGTGGAGAAAAATAATGAATTATTTTATCTGAATATATAATAGCAAACTCTTTATTCCATTTCTCGTGTAAACTCGTGCTTTTTTCTTCTTTAGTAATGACATTATAAAAAATTCTGCATCCTTTCTTATTCATCAAAATATATGATAAATAGACATTATAACTTACTGCAAAATGGTTCTTATATTCTTGAATAGTCAGCTTCAATTCCAATTAAATCTTTCCAATTTTGATGAATTTTCCTTATCCCTAATATGTAATCTAAAAATGTTGTTTTCAATCCATACATATTTTTTAATTCATCATAAGAGTAGAAGGAATCATTACTTCAAACTATATCAATAAAATTATGGATGCCCTTTTCATGCCATTCTTTTATACAGAACTTTTGTGACCCTAACATATTTAAATTATACCATTTTGGTGAAAATAAAACCTTTTCAATTGTATCCATTTTCAACTTCTTAGTAAATTCTTGCCATGCTTCTAGTACATTTTTCCAGAACTTGTTGGTGAGAGTTTTAAGCAATACATGATTAACATGTGATCCAAAAGTAAATATTTTTAAAAATCAATACACAATAAAGCTATCCATTGAATTTTGGGTTTAATTGCTTTTCTCAACCATGATATCTTCAATACTTTAAAATCTTTAATTTTAACAATCTTCAGACCTCCATGCTTATAATCTTGAGAAATCACCTGTCTTTTAATGGCCCTGAATTCCAGTTAAATTAAAAAAACAGCTAAGGATTTAATTATAGCAATTTTTCCATACAGAGTAATTTTTCTCCTTTGTCAACTATTATGAGTTGCTTCTGTCTTCTTCATTATCTCAGGCAAATTTAAATCCCAAAATGCATATACTAGACTCAAAAAAATGATGCCTAAAATGTTAAAAGGTCCTTGATCCCAATCTAAATTAAACTCCTGACAAATTTAACATTTGATTTAAATAATGCCACAATCCAAACTGCCTTAATCTTTTCTGCATCAATGTTTAGTCCTTACATACTATAAAAATCTGTAACACCTCTAATGTAGCTCTAGGAGATATTCACAACCATGTCTGAGTATCATCAGTATATTGACTTAATTTATTTTCAGCATTATTAATAGCAATACCTTTAACTGTTTTATTATTTCTTATCATTTTCCCAAGGACCTCAAAACACAAAATAAATATGTATGGAGAAATGGGATCTCCTTGTCTACAACCTCAGTTTACATTAAAAATGACTGACATATATGCATTTTGCTACATATATGAATTAGCTCCCTTATAAAAAAATTGTATCCATTTTAGTATTGAATACCCAAAATTAAAGTATCTAAACGTTTTATCTGTGAATTTCCAGGAAATTGTATCAAATGCCTTTTCAAAATCTATGGACAAAATTAGACCAGGGATATCTTGCTTTCTTGTTTCAAATAAAATATCATATATCATTCCAATATTTCCCCAAGAAATCTACCACAAATAAATCCCTTTTGGTCTTCATGTATTAAAACATCCAAAACACTCTTTATTCTATTTGCAATATAACCCAAAAATATTTAGTAAATTACATTCAATAATGATATAATACACATCTCTACATTGTGGTTTCATTATTCCTTTATCAGCTGAAAAAAATCACTTCATGAAAAACTGAAAGACTGCCAAACAATATTAAAATAATTTCATCCAGGAATATGTTTAATATGCACAGAAATATGATTTGCACAAATAATTCCATTACTTTAACAGAAAACTGCCCAATTGTCACAATGCAAATATTTAACACAATACAGTACTGTAGCCTATGAATGCCTACTTTGAACAGATGGAATTACACCAGCCTCCTGCTCTGTAGGTGGTGGATCCTTCTCCTCCTCAGTGCCAGTTGCCATCTTCTTCTGCTTACGTGACATGATGATCTTCTCCATGGCCATCAAAATCTGCAGCACCTTCTCATCCCACAGGTACTTCTCCTCATTTAAGACCTGGAATCAAGAAAATCTTGACAGAATATGATAATTTTAAAGACTTATTTCAAATTTTGACAAAGGTCATTTAATCCTTAAATGATAAATTAATTTAAAACAGGAATAAAAACAGAGAATTATGTATACCTTCACACTAAAATATTATAAATACTTTTATGCCCTGACATTCAATCAATCCAGGTCATTATTTACCAGTTGCACACAAAGCTGTATTGTTCAGGACTCGAAGATTATGGATCCAAATTGTAACATTTCAACAACTCTTTTTGAATTTCAAACACAGCATTCCATCCAAAAACAATTGGATATGTTTACTGGGTAAAAATAGTTGAATATGTATCTAGTCAGTAAATCTGCTGACAAAGAATTACATATGTACTAATTTTCATCCTGTATGAACTAATCTGTCTAAGAATAAATCCAGCATCTGGACTGTCAATTAAGCAGCAAACAGCAAAACAGATCAACATACTGAGCAACATGAACAACCATCGTGTGTGGCAAAATGTTACAGCAACCAAAGATAGAGATGAAATTGTGTCAAAGAATGATATTTGAACTGCATATGATATAGAGATATCTAAACAATTTCATGACCCCCAACTGGCTGGTGGATGCAGAATAGGCCTGCATGTTGTAAGAGGTGACTAATGGAGGCTGAAGCTGTGGTGGCTCAGAGGTTAGCATGCCAGAATCATGACCAAAAGGGTGCAGGTTCAAATCCTACCATTAGATCAGCCCAGTTTGGCTTGCCATGGTGTGTCCTTGGGCAAGGAATTTAACTCCAATTGCCTCATCACTAACTAACTTACTTGTGTTGCTGTGCCATAAAATACCAAACCAAACCACTTTCACTCTGCAACCTGCAGACCATAGTTTGTCTCCCAGTTCCAACATTTCAAGGGCAAGTGATTACCCATCCAAAGTCTGTGATTTTCCTGCATCTCCTTACACTTTTATTTATTGGCAAGCAACCAAGAACACTTTATATAAGCTGTGAGAACTTTGTAAACACTTTATTGCAAATTTAAATTGAAATAAAAAAAAAAAGATTAAAATGATGAGGTGAGTATTTTCTTACCCTGAGATAGGCAAGCACATTCTCCACCAGATTGTCAAAAACTTCCCACTGCTCATAACAGAATGCATACTTGGTCAGTTTGATGGCTCCATCGATGGTTGCACCGTCTTCTCCTGAAAATAAAATATTGTGGTCACTATCATATCTGGCATCTAATTTGAGTATCTTCAGTTCAAATCTCTAAAAATGTATTCACATCCAAAACAAAACAAAAGTAATATCATATTCATGGAAAAAAATTACTTGCACATCAGAATCTATAAAGTAACTTTTATATACTAGTGTGCATTTGCATTTACCAAATGATAGAAACTTTTTTATTTTTTAGGTTACATTTGTAATGTCAAACAATATACAAATTTTATTTTGAAATGTGCATTTGTATTGTCAAATGACAGTCACCAACATTTATACTTATAATCACTATTTAACTTCACATATGCCAATCCATGAGTATGCTTAGCTGGAATCCTAGCTTCAATTTTTGGGGGGAATTTAGAATGGACAACATGGTCATCAAAAGTAACAAACTTCCTATGGGCCTATACATACACTGTACACAGTCAGCAACAACCAAGGTCCAATGATAATAAATGGTGAATCCATTCCTCCAATTCCATAACCTTGAATTCCTTAAACATTTTTGGACAAAACAATAACCATAAACTAATTTTCCTCACTTATCTTCTGCATCTTTCTTTCTTATCATCTCTATTGCCATTTTCCACCTATTTACAGTCTAACAAACTGGTTTCTTTTACCATTATTTTCTGTACCTGTTAGTGCTGAAGTACTTTTCTCCCTATCTGTGTCCACATAGAACTCTCCAAAATGTTCTCAATATAATTCAGAATGCAGAATTTTCACTACAAAATAATTTTTCTACAAAATCTGCAATGGTTCGTATCTCTGTAATTTAAGGAAGAAAAATTCAGAAACTTCAACAAAACTCCCTTTTTTTACTCAACAATCAAATAATTATTGAATTAAAATAAAGTTTATACCAATTTAATCTTCAAAAAATTTAATTTTAAAGAAAAGCCAAATATTAATTATTTTAGATCATTCTCAGTTACCCTAAATAAAAGTGCAAAACCACAGAGAGTGAGCACTAAATAGTTTTCTGAATCAATCCAATATCAAAAAATAAAACATGTATACATTTTCAAATTCAGTAATAAGATTGGCATGACAAAGCTGATATTTCTATGATTACTCCATTTAGAGGCACACCAATCCCTCTTCCTGCAACACATTAAGATCTTTAAAACTTGCAATTTTCAACCCTATAAAGAACCTATACTGAACAAAATCAGAGATATTTCATCTATAAGGCAGTGATGAATGCATCCCATGAAAAGGAAAGTGGACTGTGAACAGGCAGATTTCCCACAAAATCATTCACAATAAAAATTTTCATAAATACATAAATTCTGAGCTAGGAGAAAATGGGCAACCACTCACCCACACTGTAGGCCAAAACTTAATCTCAAACTCTGCTAGCTCAAATGTATTTCTGTACTAGAATTGTCCCCTTGTGCATACAAAGGGAAATCATGCATCCTTGACACACTGTAATTTACAGGTATAAACACAGAAATAAAGTACGGATGTCTCTTTAGTAAAAAATTTACCAATCATACACATCTGTTTAGTGCTACCAGAGTTACAAAATGTGTAAAAAGTTGGACAACTCTGAAATACCTCTTGTGGCCATATCTATGAGTGATCTCCCCTTGACAATGCCAGCCAAAGCTGGGAGTCCCTCATTGCTGGGAGGTTTTGGGGCTGGACCTCTCACTCCTCCTCCTCCTGTAAAATAAAATTATCAGGATTGAGAATGACAACAGTTCAAAGACATGAATCTTTTTTTTCTTCTCGCTAACCATAGATTCTTATTCATTTATTAGGAATTCTCATTTAACAGCACTTTTTTTTGAAGTTAGCTCCACAATTGTACATAAAAAATAAGTATCATTTTAAAGACTATGGTGCATCATAAATAGAAATATCTCACCCAATCCCCCAATCCCATCCCCAAGCAGCTCACTTGCTATTTGCCTGATATTCCCAGAAACTATGCCCTTAAGGACAAAACCTAAGCAAGTTTAGTCTCCCTAAGTAAAAAGTTCCACAAACAGTTATATCTATATATCACCTTAACATACCTGTGGTGTCTCACAATGTGAGGAAAAATCTCACAGAACTTTGGATCACTGCTCAGTCCCACACCGAAAGTTCCATTTCTCACCAACATTTCTTATGCTAAGATTTTTTCTTTTGTGATATTTTGAACAAAAAGATCACACTCTGAAAGTGTTTTCATAACAAGTTGCAAGTCGGAGTAAAGCTGTAGATGCAAAGAAAAGAGTCATTTCAATCAAGACTGGTCCACATAATCTGCAACTTAATAACATATGGTAAAAGTGAACCCAGTGGACAATTAGTTTGCACTTGCACCAATGAACACTGATGACTTAAACAAAAAAAATCAAATCTCACAGAATATTTTGCAAAATCTCAATCTGGTACTCTGAAAGTATCACAGGTACTTGGATACTCAAAAGCATCCAAGTCTAAAGGTCAAAGGTTGCCACTAAGTTCTATGGTGCACTAAGCTATCAGAGCCTCAAATGTTTTCTTGCTTCTATCTATAGCAAACAATCTGCAACCAGATTGTGTGGGGATATGATTGGGTCTTGCCTGATTAAAGCTCTTTTCTCCACTTTTTTTACTTGACTTTATTTTTTCAACTAGATGCCCAAGTGGGCTTAAGATTGCTCATTTGCTGAACTCTACCTCAAAGCCAAATGTCAGGGTTGTTGGCCAATAAATCTGTATGATACTTTCTGATATTTAAAGGTTTTTCTATTTTTTTTAAAATTAATGACAGCTACACTTGATGGCAGACCAGCATATTTGAATTTGAGGAAACTTTAAGGCCTTATGCCAGGATTCTTTCTGTTGAATCTGGTCAACTTCTGTTGACGAGCATTTGAGAAGAAGCTGTTTAAATTTTTAGTTAACAGTACCTAAATCTGATATCAGATCACCATCATTTGCACAAAATTAAAAGGCCTTGATGCAAGAATTCTTTCTGTCAAATTCTGTTCAGATATTTTGTTAGGTGAAGTCATTTAAAAGTTTTTCTAATTTTTGTAATGGTGGCCATATCTAATGATTGATTAGCATCATCTGCATAAATCTGAAAGGCTTCATGCCCAGATGTTTGTCAAATATGTTCAAATTCTTTTCAGTAGTTCTTAAAGTTATTTAAAGGTTTTTCTATTTTTAGCAACAGTGGCCAGATCAACATCAACTGTAAAAGAATGAAAGGCCTTTATGCCAGGATGCTTTCTCCCAAACTTGCTCCAATTCTATTCAGCAGTTTTTGAGATATAGTCCTTAAAAGGTTTTTCTATTTCCAGTAATGGTGGATAGATATGATGACCAATCTGCATCATTTGTATAAAATTGAAAGGTCTATGCACCACAATGCTTTCTGACAAACTCTACTGAATTCTGTTGAGCAATTTTTAAAAAATGCTGTTTGAACATTTTTCTAATTTTAGTAATGTTGGTCATATCTGACAGTGGATCAATAAGTTTTGTAAAAAAACTGAAAAGCCTTAATGCTAGGATTCTTTCCATCTAATTTGGTTCAATCCTGTAGAGCACTGTTTGAGACATCGGTTTAAGGTTTTTTGATTTTTAATAATGGTGGCCATATATAATGGCAGATCAGCATTATTTCTATCAAATTGAAAGGCCATTATACTAGGATGCTTTCTGTCGAATTAGGTGAAATTCTGTTTAGCGATTTGTTGGAAGAAATTGTTTGTTTATCTAATATTAATAACAGTGGCCATATTTGATAGCGGAGCAGTATCATTTGTTTAAATGTACAGGTCTTTATGCCAGAATGCTTTTTCTCAAATTTGATCAAATTTTGTTGACTGCTTATTGAGATGAAGCTTTTGGGGGGATAAAACTAATTTTAATATTGTAACACCTACCTACTACTAATTTATTGCTAACCTTTTCCAAGATGCTAAGTCCCCAGTCTAAGCTAAATATTCCCTCCTCCAATTAGTAATTGGAGGGCAAAAAAAAAAAAAGAACATGATCCCAGTCTGATTCCTAAGTCATATCCAACATACAGAATATTTTTCTCTTTTGCTTTGACCAAGACTACAAGACATTAGAAAGGGGTAGGAGGAGGGAATCTCTGCAATAGTAGCAGGTACGTATTACATAACTAAAATTAGTTTTACACACACCACATTTTAATAATATTAATACAATACCTGCTACAATTGTATTGCAGAATTTACCAGTTAGGTGGGAGGCTGATGACCTCAAAAACAAAAACTGGCATAAGAAAAATGCACTTACCCTTACTGTAGGAGTGTTCCCTACTGTAAGTTGGTAGATGGCTTGGTCATATGTTGTGCAGTCATGATTGGACCCAACAAGTAAATGCCTTCACTCTGGTGCACCAAACATCAAAGGTAAAAGGATGTCAACGTATAGTGAGACCACCAGAATGCGGCTCTCATGACATCATTCAAAGAGGAGTGAATAAAGTAGATCCAAGATGCAGTAATAGTCCTAACCTCATGAGCTTTAATTCTCATGAAAGATAAATCCTTCTCAGTGAGGGGCTGATAAGCTCTCTTGATAGTGAGGACAATCCACCTAGAAATGATGGCAGCCAAAATATCAGAGGAGCCCTTCAGAGGGTGAAAGAGATGAATCTGACCCTTCTCCTTTTAGAGGGAGCCAAATAAAACCTTAAGACCCTAACTGGGCACAAGAGCCTGTCTGGATCATCCCCAGCACAGATGCAACTGTGACTTGGAATCTCAATAGGCACAGGAGCTACTGAATGTAGCTGATTCTTTGCCAGAAACTCAGGTTGGCAAAGAACAAAAACCAAATCATAGTTACCACTGAACCGTAAACAACCCTTTTGCACCAATGAGGCATGAATTTCACTCCTTCACCTCACAAATGCTGAGGAGAACAGGAATACAATCTTAAGAGTAAGGTACTCAAAGGAAGCTTTACTAAATGGTTCATAGGAGGGTTTAATTATAATGCCCAAAGAAAACATGAAAGGTTAAGTTTAGGTATTAATGAGTAAGAAACTGGTTTCTGAAGCTCAAAATACCTGATGAGATCAGAAAGATGAGGATCTGCTCCAATGGCAGAACCTCTAGAGAACTTGAGGGTTTCAGATAGGACTGCCTTATACCCTTAATGGTAGATACAGAACATTCTTTTTCTTCAAAAAGAAAGAAAAGAAATATGCAACTGCAATTAAAGGAGGACAGATAGGATGAACCTGTTTCCTACTGCACCAATTACATAAGATTTCCACTTGGTATCATAAACTTGGAAATATAGATAGCATCCTGGCCTGGGAAGAGCAAATGGCAACCTTGCTCAAAAACTGGTCTTGGCAGATTGATTGTTTGATATGAGCCAAGTGTAATGGTGGAGAATCTGTGGGTTGCTGTGTAGGACAGATCCCCTGTACTGCAGCAGCAGGTCCCTCCTCCACAGTAATCTCCTGGGTTCATCTACCAACAGACTGAGGAGATCACTGAACCACAATCATTGGTGCCACAGGGGAGCTATCAGGATGAGCTGAGATGTGGAGGTCCTGACTCGGTGAAGAACCTGAGGGATTATTTTGAAAGGTGGAAAGGCTTAAGCATACAGATGATCCCACTTTAGACTGAAAGCATCCACCACCCAGGCCCTCTGATCTGGCACTGGGGAGGCATAAAGAAGAAGCTTCTTGTTCAATCTTGTAGCAAACAAGTCCACTATTGGACCCCCCACCCAGTTGAGAAAGTGACTCTGCTACTGACTGGAAAGGAGACCATTCCAAAAGGACCACATGACCCCATCAGGGCAGGCTGTCTGCTGGGATACTTCTCTTGCCCAGAATTTTGTGGACTCGGAGAGCGATCTCCTCTGAGACTGCCCATTAGAGGCTGTTCCAGACTTCCATGCAAAGAGAAGGGGCATTTATGCTTCCTTGTTGCCTGGGGTATGCTACAACCAACATGTTGTCCAAGGTGATCATAATGCAACGATGCTTTATGAGGTTGACACACCCCTCTAGGGTTAGAAACACTGCCCACATTTCTAAATTGTTCATATGAAGGGTCAATTCTTCCTGAGACGACAGTCCCTGAAGAACTACCCTGTCTGATTCCAGGTGAACACCCCATCCCAAACCTTATGTGTCTGTGTACAGAAAGGAGTGGGGTTCAGGAGTGTGAATCATGTCAGAAACCAATTCTGATCAAGCCACCACCTCAGGTGGTGCCAACAATTGGATCCCAGGGGGATCTCAGCCAACAGCATGTCCTTGTGTAGTCTCCAGTTTGCTAAAAGCAGGAACTGAAGAGGATGCTAATGAAGTCTCCCTAGTGGATCTAATTCTGCAGCTGCTTTCAGAGTTCCCAGGACAGAAAGGTAAAGGTGAGCCAACAGCGAAAACTTGTCCAAAAGACCTGATATGAGGGACAGAATTTGGGCAATATTGCCAGGGGAAATGTGAACTATCCCCTGACAGATGAGGAAACTCATCCCCAGATACACGAAGTTCTGAGAAGGGATAAGATCCAACTTCTTTAGGTTGGGGATTAGACCCAGGCAAGTCACTGTCAACCAAAAGAGGGACTTCAGAGGAGTATCTCTAAGGATGTTGTGCATCAACCAGTTATCAAAATATTGGAGGATGGGGACCCCTTCAGATGTCAAGTGAGCCGCTATTATCCCATCACCTTGGAAAAGGCTCTGGGGGCAGAGGCAAGGCTGAAAAGAAGAGTCCAGATTGAAATACCTCCTGCCTCAGACAAAACTGGAGGTATTTCCTGTAGGCCAGGAAGATGGGGATGTGAAGGTAGGCATTTTGAAGATCTAAGGAGACTGTCCAGTTGTTAAACAAGGTGGTAGTCTCCATTTTGAAATGTTCTTCCCAAAAAAATTTTTTAAAATAAGGCAGAAAGATCAATTATGAGTTGAAACTTTCCACCTTTCCACCTTTTTCAACACCAAAATGATCCACAAATAGAAACCCAGACTTTGGTCATTTTCCACCCTCTCGACTGCACCCTTCTGTAGAGGTGTGTAGATGAACTGGTTTGGACTGGTGAAAGGAAATGGGGGTCTGCAAAAGGGAAGGAGGTTCACAGAAACAAAACCTTCCTTAATTGTGGAAATGACTCACATATTGTCTATGATGCCCAACCAAGCCTCTGAAATGAGGGCTATTTAGGCACATACCTGGATTCTAGGAAGGCACTGCAGGAGAGGGTGCAACTCACTAGGACTGACTACCACCCTCCTTAGGGAAAGAGGCATAGTCTGAAGACTTCCTCCCTTGATCTCAACCACCGCCTCATTTAGGAAAAGCCAAGTATGAGGGAGTTTGAAACTGGAGCTGCTTATGTGGCTGCTGAAATTGACTTTGTTTGAAAAACATAGAAGGTCCCCTTGACCAATCAGGGTGGGTGCACTTCTTCACTGGTTTAGATGAACCCAGAATCATGGCCAGGGATTGGTGTTGTTGGTCCCTCAAGCCTTATGATGCCATATGAGGATTTAGACCTCGAAAGAATGTCTCTGCATCAGGTGGTGCAGACCTCAACAGGCTTTTGCTGTGATCCAGCAAAACCTTGGAAGTCTCCAAAGCAGCATCTCTATGTAGGTGGAAAAGCTCTGCAGAGTGTGCCACTGACATCGAAAGTGCATGCCTTGGTGTTTAAGCCACAGCCTCAACCAAGTGCTGTAAAACTGCTGGAGACAACTATTCCTTCTTCAAAAAGATGAAGAGGCAGCTGAAAAGAGATCAACATGTAACCAGGATCTTTGCTTTTGGTTCCAAGGCCTCTAAAGATTCCAAGCTGATATCCCCACCTGGAAAGCACCCGAGGGGGGGGGGGGAGGGCTTAAGGGGCCAAACAGGGGAATTAAACTGAATACTAGAGGTGGAAACTAGCAGCCAAGGCAAAGAAAAGGGGACAAAAAACCGCTTCTGCTGCCTGGTAGGCTCTTGGCCCCCCAAAAAATTCTGAGTAAGCTTGTGAACCACCACTGAGTGCGGAAGCAACAGAAGGTCTGAATGAGAGGGGCCACAGAAAGTCACTCCAATTGGAGAGAATCCTAGTGTCCTCAGCTCCTGAAAGCTTTTGACACAGCTCTGGGGGAAGGAAGCAGTAAACCTCAGTCCAAACTGTCTCCTCCTCCATCACCTGGCCCAAAAGGTGGGATGAAGAAGAGGACCCTAATAAAAGGAAATGCACTGCCACAACCAGTTCTTCAGGAAACTCATTCAAGTCAAGGGCATCATCCTGGCCTCGATCTAGAGGTGAGACAGAACTATCTTTCCTGGTCCCCATATCTAGTCAGGTGATAATGATTTCTGGAGATGGAGATGTAAAACTGGGGTTTTCATTGTCCTATAACCACTCACAAAAGCAACAGGACTAATCCTTTGATCTACCCTTCTTGGAGAATGGAATAGAAGACCCATTCTCAACTATCTCCTTCTTCTTGAACAAGGCCTGAGGAAACATAGAAGGTCTACGTCCTGCTGCATCCGACATACCTTGGAACCAATGAAGAGACATCCATGATGTCATGATGGGAAAGGAAGAGTAATTACTGGGTAGTTGGGGTTCCCAAATCCTGTAAGGATTAAGAGGGAAAATTGGTAATGAGGGACACCAATCTGATCCCCTTCCCTTGACGGACGAGCAAAGCCCGACTCCCTATCCCCAAAGGGATTACACAGTAACATAGAGAAAGGGGGAATTAAACCCAATCCCTGTCCCCAGACTTTTGATCAAAACCTGGATGAGTGTTGCCCTATGACCAGTGACCTATGCTCAGAGCCTGGTGCCTGGTAACTGACTGGTGCCCGGTGACAACTCTCCAATCAAACACTGGTCAGGTGATAATGACTGGATGGAAGAATCTCTATTTGCAGAACAAGTCAGTATCAGATCTATTAGAGCAAAAGCATGACTCTTCCATACCTTTGGGAAGGTGCAAGTCACTCTTATCAGGCACCAGCCTTTCGTTCCCTTGAGAGGGGCCAAAGATATCTCCCTAACAGGAGCTGACAGCAACGGTTCAAGTGTTAGTGATTCCAGGCTTTTATTTCCGAACCACGAAGAGTGCTTCTGATCCTTCACTCACTGGACATGTTGACTTTCCTAAGAAAGGAAGTGACCTAGGCCCCTCCAGAGAATGGATGAGGTTGTCCTGAGATGAAGAAGAGGATGTAGGACCCTTCTTCCTCCTTTTGTAAGTGCTGTGACTTTCAGCCAAGTCCCACACTGCATCTTACCACAGACAACAAAAATAGGACAACCATTGGCACTGTACACTTAGTACACAATAAACAGGTGGGGTGGGTGTATCATGATTCGTATAATCTGCAAGAGAAGAAAACCAGAAAAACAAAATGAACCAGAACTAAAAATAGGTAGGAGATACTTGCCCTGACACCAGTCCTAAGAAGGGGTAAAAATGAAAAATGTAATGAGGCAGCACTTTGCTAAAAGAGGTGCAAAAACCCTTCAAAAACAACTAACAGGGACACAGAGACTTACAAATAATGCAAGGACTAGGAAGAAAATTACCAAAACAACACAAAATGGACAAAATGAAGCCTAAAGACAACAATAAAGGTGCATTTCATTCAGTGTCCAGACATGTGTATGAGCACATGAGTCCAAGGAAAAGAGGAAGATATTCTGAATGTTGTATATAACCAAGGAATCAGACTGGGATCATGTTCTTATCTTTTCTGGCCCTCCAATTACTAATTACTAACTGGAGGAGGGAAATATTTAGCTTGGACTGTGGACTTTGCATACTGGAAAAGGGTAGTAATGCAATAGTATCAGGTGTTGCATTACTGCTATCAAAAAAAGTTTTTTTTTATAGGTTTTTCTGTTTTCACTTATGGTGGCCATATTTGAGATGAAGGCGCAGCATCACAATTTGAACAAATTTAAAGGATCTTAATGCCAGTATGATTCCTGAAAAATTTGATCCAATTTTGTTGAGTGGTTTTTGAGAAGTTGTTTAAAGGTTTTCGTATCTTTAGTAACAGTGGCATATTGGCTGATGGATCCACTCAACAAATTTGAAAGGCTTGGATGCCAAACTGCCTCTGTAAAATCATGTGTAAATTGGTCAAGCAATCTTTTTAAAGTCGTAAATAAGAACTGCGAACAGACGTTACACGATGGACAAAGGACCATACCATAAGCTCAATTTTCATTACAGCCAGGTGACCTAACATTTAACAACTTAAATAAGAAAGGATATTATTCATTCTTACCGCAAAAGAGCTAAGATTTTTGCAGGGGCCACATGAATCTAACTGTAGGCATTTGTTAGTGCATGTTAGTGTTTGTGTGCCCTCAAGAAGGAAAATTAACTCTCAAGGTGAAAGCATTTTGTCATGCAAAATGCATAGCTTCCTCACCACAGCAAATCTTGTCACTACATATTAAGTTTCTGTATCATGTGAATATAGCTGGGATAGATTCTATATGTTTTTGGTACATGTTCCTTGACTAACTCATTCTTAAAGAATGAAATTATCCGTGTAATTTCTGAAAACATAAATGCATAGTATGTGTCCCATTAAGTCACTGTTGGTACATTCTCATGTGTAGTCTACAAATAACTCTTGGAAACTAACCAAACTCTACTCCAATGAATAAAATCTTATAATAACAAGTGTAATCAAGAGATGAGAACCCCCACCCCACCCCACTTATGTACTCTGTTTTTCAAGTGACTTTGGAATTTATCCTTCCCTGATGCAGGCACTTTGAAATGCCCAGTATGGAAATGCCAACAAAATTAGCCAATGGATCTTTACATGAAACCCAATCAATAACTGATGGTGCTTGAGTTAGCCCCACTCCAGACAAACACCAGTCAACTGGTACTAGTTTATTAAATTTTGTGTATAAGAGCAAAGAAAAAAGAAATAATTATGGGCAAACAACATCTTGTCCTTCTCTCCCTGTTTACATCTTGTCCTTCTCTCCCTTTTATTACAATGGACTTCACACTAATATCCAAGTACATGTATGTTGCTTTTCTGTCATACATGCAGTTCCTTCAGCATGTGACTTGGAGATCTCTACCAATTTTATTTACAAGTTATTCTTGTTGTGTTTCTTTTCCTTGCCCTCTTCATCTACACAAATTGCATTGACATAATAATATACTTGGATTTAATTTTTGAAGTTCATTTCTTTTCATGGAGTTTAGCAACTAAATGCCTTTTTGGAATGTACATTTTGACAATGTAAAACTTTGTTAAAACTATCCCTGTAAACATGTCGCAGGGGGTGGGGGGAGATAAAACTAATCTTGATGATGTAATAGTTACCTGTTGCTTTGGTGTAGCTTACACTTTCCGGGATGGAAATTACCCTCGTCTGAATGATGAGAATTCATCCTAGCAAAGGGTGACTTCTAGAAATTTCTAGAAGTTGACCTTGCATCACTGGCCCATGCACAGTCGTTCTCATATTTCTTTCGAGGATGTTGACTACTAGTGGGACATCAGTGCAGGGTGGGAGGAGGGAATCTTGCAATAGCAACAGGTAAGTATTACATCATTAAAATTAGTTTTTACTTCCCCTCCCCCCAATAGTCTACACTTTAATATCAGAAATATGATCCCTGTTGCTATTGTCTAACTGATTTTGCCAGTTTGGTGGAAGGTTGATGACCCCCAAAACTGGTAAAAGAAAACAAGGTAATACTCACCTTTATGGTAAGTATCCACTACTGTAAGATAGTATCGACTTGGGCCACTTTTTGTGCCATGACTATGGGCCCTAGAGAAAATATGCCTTCGCTTTGATGCAATAAGGAACAAAGGTAAAAGGAGGAGAAGGCACTGTGAGATGCCAAAACGAGGCTTTCAACACATCCTCCAAAGACGAATGAGTTAGATAGTCCCATGAGGTAATGGCTTGAAGCTCATGGGCTTTAATCTTCATCAATGAAAGGTCCCTCCTGTTGGGGGACTGATAAGCTCTCTTGATTGTTGTGGCAATCCCCCTCGAAATAGTGAAAGCTGAAATATCAGCTGAGCCCTTTAGAGAAAGGAAAAGATGCTTCCTATCCTTTCCTCTCCCTTTAGAGGCAGCCAAATAGAAACCTAATACCCTAACTGTGCATAACAGTCAATCTTGATCATCCCCAGCACAAATATAACTGAAACTGGGGATCTGTATAGGGAGTGGTGCTACCAACAAAAGCTGCTGTTTTTGCTTAAAAAAAACTCTGCTTGGCAAAGTAGAGAAACAACTCATAATTGCCAATGAATCACAGACAGCCTGGTTCTATGGACAGAGCATGAAGCTCACTCCTTTGTCTCATGGACACTAAGGAGAAAAAGGAAAGTCTTGAGGGTAATGTTCTCAAAATAAGCTTCATCCAAAGGTTCAAGGGGGTTTGGTTAAAAACCACAAGACAGCTGAGAGATTCTATTTAGGCATTAGAGAGTGAGGCACTGGTCTCTACAGCTCAAAATACTTGATCAGGTCAGCAACATGTGAATCTGAACCAATGGCCAGGCCTTTTGAAAATAAGAATGTGTTGGATAGGGCTTCACTATAGCCCTTGATAGTAGAAACCACGCATTGTCTCTCTTCAAAAAGGAAGAGAAGAAAATCAGCCACTGCACTCAATGAGGGACAGCTAGGATTAACACATTTCTATTGCACCAATTGCAAAAGATTCTTAATTTGGTATCATAGACCTTGGACATGGAGTGTCTTCTGGCTTGAATGATGGACTTGGCAAATTGCTCAAAAACTTGTCCTGGCAGATAGCTTATTTGAGATGAACCAAGCATGAAGGTGGAGAATCTGTGTCAGCTGTTCTGTAACGAAAGGTCCCTCCTCTGAGGCAACGTCCTGGTCTGGTCTACCAGCAGGTTAAGAAGATTGTTGAACCATAATCATTGAGGCCACAGGGGGACTATCAAAATGAACTCAGCAGTGGAGGTCCTTACATTTTGAAGTACTTGTAGAATCATCCTGAAGGGTGGGAAGGTGTAAGTGAACAGACAATCCCATTTCAGGCTGAAATCATCCACTGTCCAGGATCTCTGGTCTGGGACTGGGGAGACATAAAGGGGAATCCATCCAAGGGTCTCCCCAAAGTCTGAACAGGGAATCTGTGATTGGTGCGGAGACCATTCTGTGAGAACTAACCTGCCTCTCCTGGATGGACTGTCTGCCAAAATGTTCTTCTTGCCAGGAATGTGACAAACTAAGAAGGTAATCCCTTCTGAGGTTGCCCAATGAAGCAGGTTCCAAACTTCCACAAAAAGAGAAGGGACATATGTGCCTCCTTCTTCCTGGAGGTACACTACTAATGATGTGTTGTTGGAGGAGACCATTATGCAGCGATGTACCCTTGAAGGGCTAAGAACACCACCCTTATTTCCAAATTGTTGATGTGGAGGTTAGATTCTTCCCAGGACTATGAACCCTAAAGAACTAGCCCTTCCAACTCCAGATGAGCACCCAACATAGAATCTGACACATCTGTGAACAGATAGGAGTGGCATTCAGGGCATGCATGGGACTCCATTCAGAAACTGGTCCAGATTTGCCCACCAAATCAGATGCTGGTGGAATTCCAGTCCCAGAGAAATCTGAGCTGACAGAGGATCCCTGTGTGGTTTCCAGTTTGCTAAGATGAGAACATGGAGGGTGTGCAAGTGCAATCTACATAGGGGAACCAGGTCTGCAATGAAGTTCAAGATTCCCAGAAGGAATAGATATTTACAAGCCAATGAGATCTGGGCTCTCAGCACCTCCAACAGGGCCAGAATTCTGTCTACTCTAATAAACCTTTAGGAGGCAATTCACCCCCACATATATGAAATCTTGAAATGAACCAGATTAAATTTCTCTAGGTTGGGTAAAAGGCCCAGTCTGGTCACTATGGACAAACAGTGAGCCAGATCTTGTCTGAGGGACTCTAACCAGCCATTGTGGATCAACCAGCAATCAAAATACTGGAGGATAGGTGATCCCAAGTGGTCTTAATTGGATGGCAACTACTCCCATGACTCTGGTAAAATCTCTGGGTATGGAGGCTAGGCAAAATGGCAGAGTGTGATATTGGAAAACCTCCCTGTCCAAGCAAAACCGGAGGAACTTCCTGTGAGGAGGGAAGATAGGGATGTGAAAGTATGCTTCCTCAAGGTTGACAAAGACCACCCAATCGCTGGACTTTATGGCATTCCTGACTGAGGCTCTGGTCTCTATCTTGAAAGGACTTGTTTAAGATGGAAAGTTCAATAATTATACAAAATTTTCCACCATTTTCAGGGACCTGGAAAACCAGGAGTAGAAAGCCAGAGACTGGTCATTGAACACCCTCTCTACTGCATCCTTCTGAAGAATGCAGCTGGGAGTGCACCTCTTCCATTAATTGCACCAGATTCAACTGGTGGAACATGGGGGTCCTTACCAGAGGAGGAAGTTCCTGGAACTGAAGCCAGTGTGCCCCATTTATTATTGAGAGGACTCACCCATTGTCCATTATGCTTGACCAAAACTCTAAAAAGAGTGATAGTTTGGCACCTATGGGAACAAAAGAAGGGGGACACACCACAGGAGAACGAGTGAGCCCCAAGGGCTGCCCAACCCCTTCCTTAGGAAAGGGAGAAGAGCCCACAAACTTCCTCCCTTGGCCACCCCAGTGACCCCTGTTAGGGCCTGACCACCAAGGGGAAGGTCTGAACTGGGGTTGTTTTTTGGACTGTAACTCCATGGCTTTGAGAACTTTGCTGATGGCCCCTGGGGTCAGTCAGGGTGACCCTGCCTCTTGGCCTGTTTTGACATTGACTGACCAGGAGCAGATGCAAGGGACCAGTCTTGCTGGTCCCTCAGGACCTGAAAAGCCATAGAGGAAACAAGACCTCTGAAGAGGAGTCTACCTCCAAGGGAGCAGCCTGCAGAAGGTTCTTGCTGTGCTCTATTAAGTCCTTGGAAGCATCCAAAGCAACATCCCTTCTGATGTGGAGAAGCTCTACTGATAATACCACCTCAGCTTGGACATGGACAAGGCATACCAAGATGTCTTGTCCACTGCCTCCAGCAAGTGTTAAGTGTGGTTGGTGACAGAGTCCTCCTGGCCATAAACAGACTGGCATGTGAAGCTATTATGACCAGTGATCTAGCCTTAAGCTCTAAGGCCTCCAGTGTCTTGACTGGAAGGTGGTCTCAGATCCCTGTGGAAATGCTCCAATATCCAAGATGGGAGGTTTATGGGGTCAGGCAGGAGTGTGAAACCTATAGCTAGAAGCTGACATCTTAGCCTGTTCTGCATCGAACTCATGAGAGTCTATGAGGACTGACAGGACATCTTCATCCTACTCTTGCTCCTGGGAGGCAGGACTTTGTGGCCAGTATCTCTCTGTTTCATGGAAGACCTGGGTATAAGGGGAACCTCATTCCTTAACTCCTCACACAGAGTGAGGGAACTGTCCTTGGTTGCAGACATGCGTTGGCAGGACAGCGAGTGCATCTCTTGACCTTCCTGGGTCGTTTGGGTGAAGAGGGCCTGCCCCTCTCCCTCCTTTTAATCTCCACTTTGTAAGAGGGTGACATCAGTCCATGGACTTCAACATCAACCTCTCTAGTATGAGGCCAAGGAACTAAAGTCCATGGCTGCATAACAGAGAAGGACTAATCACTTTCCTGCACTGGATGATCCCATATCTCATATGAAATGAGTGGGATAATAGGAAAGGGAGATGCTGATCCAATTCCCTAGTCTGGCACCTGAACGCCAACTCCAAGTCCATAGCAGGATGCAACAGTAGTCTGGGGTCTCAATCTGATCTCTATCCCTGTACCAAAGGGCCTCCAATGAATGGTGACAACACTCACCAACCAATGACCAGTGCCCAGTGACTGGTGTGTGGTGTCAGACCTGTACTCAAAAACTATTTAGAAATCCAATACTGTACCTGAGTATGGATGACAATGAAAAGAACCAGCAAACACAAATATATATATATATATATATATATATATATATATATATATATATATATATATATATATATATATATATATATATATATATATATATATATATATATATAAAAGAGGAAGTGTGAGTCTGACTCCCTCTAGTTATGATAAAGGATGTCTTGCTACCTATGGTCAAGCACAGTATGCTAACAGTGGCAAAGACTACAGTGAGACCATTAACTGTAATATAATAAAAAAGAATAAATGAATGGAGTTCGATCCCGACTCATTCAAACTGAAAAGGAATGGTGTGCTATCTGACTGAACACACAAAAAGAATAAATTGCCAGTGTGCGCTCCTCATCCACAAGTCAAAACTCAACATAAGGTATCGATCAAGGAAACATCAATCCAGATGTTCACTAAATAAAATGCCTGGAAAGGAGTCACAACAATTCCGGCAGGAGATGGGAGACAATACCTACCCAAGAGTCTGGAATAATAACAATAATAACAATAAATTGAATGAACAATAGGATTCCCTGAACTCCATAGGAGAGGGTGACATTTCATGGCACTGCTGAAAATCATAATAAATGCCTATAAACTCTCCTGAGAGCTAATTCAAATGAACAAATAACACTCTTGGAATATGGCAAAAACATGTTCAGCTACCTGATGCATGTTCTAGATGCAAGTAAAAGGAAGAAAAAAAAAGCAGAATATTTTGAATACAGTCATTACAATGGCATGTCATAAAAAAAATGAGGACAACTGTACATGGGCCAGTGATGCAAGGTCAACTTCTAGAAATTTCTGGAAGTCACCCTTTAAGAGGATGAATTCTCATCATACAGATGAGGGTAATTTCTGTCCTAGAAAGAGTAAGCTAACAATAGCAACTGGTAATTTGTATTATTGATATTAAAAGTAACTTTGCTACCAAAAGACACATAACTTAATCTTCATAGTACCAAGCTACAAATCTTTCTCTCTCTCTCTCATAATTGTTGCCTCACAAGAAAAGATTCCACACACAAAGGTTGCAGGTCACATTAAAAACAGCATGTTTAGCCTAAATAAAGTACTTTAGTGTTCATATTCACACAATTGGCTCCTTTACAAATAACATAGTCCGATACTTGGATGATTCTCCATCTCTCTCTGTGTTGACATAATTGTCTGTACAATACCAATAAAATTCATCAAAAAACAGATAAAGAATAGATTTAATGGAATAGAAATGATTACAGTTTGATCATACTAAAATAGTAAATATTTGGTGTAGTTAAATTTATCAGATTAACCGACATGTAGGCCACACATTTCACCCATGATAGTTGAGACTGAACTCGTTATTACTGGTTCACTCTTGCTGAATTGAAAATTTGCACATACTGTATGGGCAGAGCTAACTTGCACATACTACCATTGTTACGACTCTATGGTCTAAGAAAAATGTAACAGAAAGAAAGTGAAACCAACAAATCAAGTAAAAAATCAACAAGCAATTTATTACTAGATAATTAAAATGAAAAATCAAAAAGTCACTTACAGTAATGTGTTTTGAAATCCTAATAATCCAATAAGAATGATTGTTCTAATCACAAGTCCTAAATATAGAATGTTCCGAATTCACGGCTGTGTCCTTGAATGTTATGATGTGCTAATGGTCTCCAAAGTCCTGATGTACTAGAAATCTTGATGTGCTGATGTCAAAATGAAGTATTCCAAAATCTCTGAATAAGTTCAGTTAAATTCCAAAATCATCAATTAAAAATCCAAAATCCAAAAGTTTATGAACAATGTTATAATCCAATGAATATTTAAAATAATTCCTCTCTTTGAATTTGGAATGAATTTTCACAACTGTAATAGCTCTTTACAAGACTGATGGTAATGTCAAAACTGAATAAATGTCCACCAAACATGGCATATATAAAGATTGGTCACATGACAGAATGTTCTAGAACATGTGTCATCTTAATGGAATTTTACTTGTAAACAACAATCAACCTTGACCTTCAAATTGAGAAAACATATTGATCAAAACAACCTAATTCAAGGACACTAGTTAAACATGTTTTTCCTGATAAACATAAAGATTTAAGCAAATATTAAAGTGAAGAAACATTTATAATTTCCTAAAATATTTATAATATTATATAAACATCATACATAACACCTCCCCTCATAAAGAAAAAGAAACATTTATATAATAAAGCTTTCTTTTGAATATACATCTAATACTACAATAACCAAAATTACATAAGAACATGTTTTATGATACTGGACTTAATTACATCAAGCAATATTACATTTCTAGGCACGTGAGAGTGCATCTGCAATCACATTGTCTTTTCCCCTGATGTGTTTGATGTCAATGTTATATTCTTGCAATATCAAACTCCATCTCAACAATCTCCGATTTTTATCTTTCATTTTGTTGATGAAAGTAAGGGGATTGTGATCACTGTACACAATAATTGGAGAAAGAGCTGAGGTAACATACACTTCAAAATGCTGTAAAGCCAATATCAAAGCCAAACATTCCTTCTCAATTGTGGAATAATTTTTCTGGTGCTTGTTTAGTTTTTTAGAAAAATAACACACAGGGTGATCCACACCACTTTTGTCTTCCTGAATCAATACTCCACCAACCCCTACATCACTTACATCAACAGATAATTTAAATGATTGGCTAAATTTTGGTGCAGAAAGAACTGGTGCATTCTTAAGCATGGCCTTTAACTTGTCAAAAGATTCCTGACACTTGTCAGACCAATGAAATTTGGTTTTCTTACTCAATAAACTTGTCAAAGGTTCAGCAATTTTGGAAAAATTGGAACAAAATTTCCGATAATATCCAGCCATACCTAGAAATTGCATCAGTTGCTTTTTACAAATTGGAACTTGAAATTCAGAGATAGCTTTGACCTTAGCTTCTATAGGTTTAACTTGACCTTGTCCCACAATATGTCCTAAAAATGTGACGCAAGCATGGCAAAACTCACTTTTGCTCAAATTAATTGTCAGATTCACATCGCTGAGTCGATCAAAGAATTTTCGAATGGTTTCCAAATGATCTTCCCAGGTGTTGTTGTAGATAATGACGTCATCGATATAAGCGTCACAATTATCAAGACCAAATGTTATCATGTTCATCAGACGTTGAAACGTTGCAGGCGAATTTTTCATTCCAAACGGCATGACTTTATATTGATAAAGTCCATCTGGAGTTGCAAATGCTGAAATTTCTTTTGCCCTTTCCGTCGGTGGAATTTGCCAGAATCCTTTTAAAAGGTCAAACTTGGTGACATATTCCGCATTTCCAATTTTATCAATGCAATTGTCCACTCTTGGGATTGGAAATGAATCAGTTTTGGTGACACTGTTGACTTTTCTATAGTCAATACACATATGGAATGTATTATCTGGCTTGGGAACAAGAATACATGGTGAACTCCAGTTACTTTTACTTGGTTCTATGAAATCATTCTCCAGTAGATACTGAATTTCTTTCTTCAGATAGTTCTGTTTGAGAGGATTCATCCTATAAGGATGCTGTTTCACAGGCGCAGAATCTACAATGTCAACGTCATGATAAATTTTACTTGTTCGTGTTGGAACATCAGGAAACAAGTGCTCATAGTCATGTAATAGCTGTTTTAGTTCATTTCTTTCCTGTTGTTGTAGATGTGAAAGTTTCTGGTCTAGGTTGTTCAATATTTCTGAATTCCGAAGATTGGTTATACCAGAGTCACTATAGTCTGATTGTATTCCATCGTTGATATCTTCACTGTGTGGGACAGGTACAACTAAATCAACTGAATAATTAGCTGAGCTATCTCTGTCAAAATATTCCTTTAACATATTTATATGACAAAGTTGTTTCTGTTTCCGTCTCCCAGGAGTGTTAATGATATAATTTAAGTCATTTACTTTCTTTTCAACGGTATAAGGACCATAAAATTTAGTCTGAATAGGATTCTGAGGTATGGGAAAGAGAGCCAGAACTTTGTCACCAGGTTTAAAACTCCTTTCCTGTGAATTTCTGTCATACCTTAATTTCATTTTTGACTGGGTAGTGTGAAGATTAGTTCTTGCTACTTCACAGACCTTTGACAACTTGTATTTGAAATCAGAAACATAATCAAGAAGATTAATCTTTGAATCTTCATTTGAAAGAAGTTTCTCTTTCAATAATTTCAATGGTCCACGGACAGTATGACCAAAAACTAGTTCAAAGGGACTAAAACCCAACGACTCTTGAACTGATTCCCTAACAGCAAACAACAACAAATGAACACCCTCATCCCAATCCTTTTCTGTATCAAAGCAATATGATCGAATCATATTCTTCAAAGTTTGATGAAATCTTTCCAAAGCACCTTGACTTTCAGGGTGATAGGCAGAAGATTTAAACTGTTGGATGCCTAATTCATGCATAACTTGTTGGAAAATTCCAGACATAAAATTTGACCCTTGATCTGACTGGACAGATTTGGGAAGGCCAACAAGTGTAAAAAACTTCACCAAAGCTTTCACAATAGTTTTAGTTTTTATATTTCTCAGAGGAATTGCCTCTGGAAATCTTGTAGATGCACACATGATGGTCAACAAGTATTGGTTGCCTGACTTGGTTTTAGGTAAAGGACCAACACAGTCTACTATTATTCTACTAAATGGTTCATCAAATGCAGGAATAGGTTGCAGATGAGCCTTAGGTATCTTCTGATTGGGTTTTCCTACCATTTGACAAGTGTGACAAGATCTGCAGTATTTAGAAACATCACTTTTGAGTTTCGGCCAATAAAAATGATTCAAGATCTTGTGATAAGTCTTACGGACTCCTAAATGACCAGCCAAAGGAGTTTCATGGGCTAAATTAAGAATTTCCTGTCTATATGACTTAGGAACAACAATTTGATAGCTCACTGACCACTCGTCACCAGCGGGTACATCAGGTGGTGTCCATTTCCTCATAAGGACCCCATTTTTCACAAAGTAACACACTGGAACTTGTGTGGCTTCAGTTTCACTAATAGCCCTCTGAAACAAACAAGATATCTCGGGATCTTGCTCCTGTTCAACGACAAGGGATTGTCGTTTGTCATCCTGATTAGAACAAAGAGAATGAGTTGCCAAAAGAGGATCACTGTGATCAATACCATTTGATTGATCAATACCTGAGGAAAAGGTGACCTCATCAAAAGACTGACCAATACATGTGTCAGCTAAAGGAATAATATCCTGATCAACATCACTCTCAAGAGCTCTTTTCGCCATAGCTCTAGTAACTGCACAAGCAGGATACAAATCAGGGATTTCAGTTTCGACAGGATCAACTTTCTGATCCAAACAAGGCTTGTCAGTTACAAGTGGATTAACCACAACCTTATCTCCAGCTAGGTCATTGCCTAGTGATAAATGAACACCCTCTATGGGTAAAGAAGTCACTGCCCCAACAGTCACAGGTCCAGAAACTAAGTCTGATGCCAAATTTACACAATGGAGAGGAACATTTACAAAGCCGCACTCTACTCCCTGAACAAGAACACTTTCACTTGAAGAAGAATCCTCAGACAAAGGTAAAGTACCTGATAATAAAAGACTCTGAGAAGCTCCAGTGTCCCTTAAAATTTTAATTGGGATAGGTTTGGCAGAATCACCAATAAGTGATATAGAACCTTCTGACATGAATGGTTCATAAGCCTCCAAAATAGAATCAGACTGGGGTTTGTTTGACCCAACAAATGTATTGCTTTCAATACAAGACCGTGACCTTGACCTCATAGAAATAAGAGCATTTGGAAAAGCTCTGTCTTTACTCTGTTGCTTATTTTTCAACTTGAAGCAATCAGAAATAACGTGCCCTTTCGTTTTACAATAAGTGCACGTAGGAAGAGATAAGGATTTCTGATCAGTCTTATCAGATGTTTGATTCCTAACAGTTGTGCTGTTGTGAAATTTGGAAGTACTCGAATGAGATTGAAATGGTTTTTTACCAGAAAACTGCTGAGAGGACGACTTATTGCCAAATGAAATTTTGTGAGTCAAGGAATAATCATCAGCCATATGAGCAACATTTTCCAAAGTTTCCACATTCTGCTCGTCAAGATAGGTTTTAACATCACTATGGATGCACCTCTTGAACTCTTCAATTAATACGAGCTGTCTGAGGTTATCATAAGCTTGATCAACTTTCTTGGCTGAGCACCACCTATCAAATAGTTGTTCTTTATCCCTTGCAAATTCGACATGAGTTTGTCCAGTTTCTTTTCTACAATTCCTAAACCTTTGTCGATATGCCTCTGGTACCAACTCATAAGCTTTCAAGATGTACTCCTTAACCACATCATAATCAGTGCTTTGTTGTACTGACAGTGAAATGTAGACTTCATGAGCTTTGTCAATTAGCACACTTTGTAATAACAAAGTCCAATGCTCTCTGGGCCATTTCAAGTTTTCAGCTATTTTCTCGAAATGAAGAAAGTATTTATCTACTTCTTTTTGCTGAAAAGGGGGTACTAACCTAATATATCTAGTAACATCAAAACCTGAACTTGTGTTTAAAGGAGTGGAGTGTGCTCTGTTTGCCAGTTCTAATTCTCTTAACTTAAATTGCATTTCCCTTTCTTCTCTTTGCATCTGTCTCTCCTCTTTCTCTCTCTCCCTCTCCATCTGCCTCTCTTCTTTCTGCATTTGTATCTGCCTCTCTTCTTTCTCTCTCTCCATCTGTATCTGCCTCTCTTCTTTCTCTCTCTCTCTCTGAATCTGAAGCTTTGCCAATTCTAAATCCATTTGGTTCTTTAACTCTAATTTCCTTAATTTCCTGTCAGAACCAGATACAGGCTTTCTCTTCAAACTTAAAGCACTATTTTCAAAAATTCCCTTTCCTACTAAATACTGAATTAAAATAATCTTTATCTCCTGTTTTGTCAATGATAATTTTGCCTCAGATAGACTGTATTTTCTGGCAAGCTCGAGCAACTCATCCTTTCTCATGCACTCTAACCCCTCCTGGGTAGGTTTTGAAATGAAATTCTGAACATTAGATGCCATTGTAAATGCTTGTTGGTTTCACACCAAAAAAATTTCTCTATTAAAAATCTTTGCCAAAGACAAAAAAAAAAAATTCCAAGACAAAATCAATATGAATTTCAAAGATAAATTTAATATCTCTAATATGCTTTAAAGAAATTCAGATCCCGGACGAGCCCCCAATTTCTGTTACGACTCTATGGTCTAAGAAAAATGTAACAGAAAGAAAGTGAAACCAACAAATCAAGTAAAAAATCAACAAGCAATTTATTACTAGATAATTAAAATGAAAAATCAAAAAGTCACTTACAGTAATGTGTTTTGAAATCCTAATAATCCAATAAGAATGATTGTTCTAATCACAAGTCCTAAATATAGAATGTTCCGAATTCATGGCTGTGTCCTTGAATGTTATGATGTGCTAATGGTCTCCAAAGTCCTGATGTACTAGAAATTTTGATGTGCTGATGTCAAAATGAAGTATTCCAAAATCTCTGAATAAGTTCAGTTAAATTCCAAAATCATTAATTAAAAATCCAAAATCCAAAAGTTTATGAGCACTGTTATAATCCAATGAATATTTTAAATTATTCCTCTCTTAGAATTTGGAATGAATTTTCACAACTGTAATAGCTCTTTACAAGACTGATGGTAATGTCAAAACTGAATAAATGTCCACCAAACATGGCATATATAAAGATTGGTCACATGACAGAATGTTCTAGAACATGTGTCATCTTAATGGAATTTTACTTGTAAACAACAATCAACCTTGACCTTCAAATTGAGAAAACATATTGATCAAAACAACCTAATTCAAGGACACTAGTTAAACATGTTTTTCCTGATAAACATAAAGATTTAAGCAAATATTAAAGTGAAGAAACATTTATAATTTCCTAAAATATTTATAATATTATATAAACATCATACATAACACCATGCTGTGCATGTTGCATGGTTTAAATATACTGGACCATTTTGTTTTTGTTTTGAATCAAAGGTGTTTCTTATTCCAATCCTTGGAAGGGAACTATTTCCATGTCCAACTGAAAATCCCCATTCAGATTCCACCCAAAAGTACCCTATGGTCCAGTACTCTCAATTTTTATACTATTTATGTTAGTCCTTATGGTACAGCACTCTGAATTTATATACTACTTACACTACACTTTGTTTCCATGGCATGATACAAAATATTGAATGTAATAAATTCTAAGTATCAAAAGGCACCTATAAACAACCTGCTTAACATGTGTACAAAGCTTGTTTGAAATATCTTGAATTATTTGAGATTTAAGCTCTGGAAATGAAAATATTTATGGACAGACAAATAGACAGACAACAGACACAGCAATAACTATATGCCCCTATATTAAACACCAACGGCATAAACAAAAGGAAGAGAGAGTCATCTATATTGCCTACTTAGCCAAAATATCTGCTAGGAGACAGAATGATCTGACAAAAATGCTATATCTAAGCAGTTCATATTTACAAAGTATACAGGCAAATGATAGGTATCACGAGTTTTTACTCCAGAAATGAAAGTGTGAATGTTGGATTGATGATGAAAAGTCAGACAAAAATGTTAAAAAATATTAAAAATGAAGAACTGTGCATAGCAAAAGGCACATCTATATCACCAATCTAATACATGTACCAAATTTCAAAGAGATATCTAAAATGTTTTTGAATTTTGCCTTGGAAACGAAAGTATGGTTCATGGATGGATGGACAGACAAAAACATTAAAAATATTGAAATTGAAGAACTGCAAATAGCAAAAGGCACATCTATATCACTGGTCCAATATATGTACCAAGTTTCATAGAGATACCTTGAACAGTTTGAGAGTTATGGTAAAGAAACAAAACTATTTATGGACAGACAGACAGATTACAGATATATAGTGATAGTTATACCCCCCTGTATTTACATACCTGGGGAATAATAACATCTACATGTAATTGGCAGTATCACCAACCTGCTAGCATTTCCTGACCAGCCATGAAGAGTTCAGCATACACATCCAGTATTTCTACATCACTTTCAGGAGCTGGTGGCACTGTCAACAGGATGCGGCGGTTGGTGTCATTCAAACTCTCTAGAATGCACAAAAATTGAGCAGCACTTCCCTCAAACATGTCTGCCAAAAGCTTCTCTGAAGGGGTTCTGGGCCAGTCTAACTGGAAAATGGAAGGGAAGACAAATTTCCACTAAATTAAAGTGATATTTAGTAGAAATGATATTTTCTTTGCATTCATTTAAATCAACTCCAGCTGGATTAATATCAGCAAATAACCAATAACCTAGTCACTTACTGTACTTTTTTTTCTTTCTTGCCTATTTTAGACAAACAACTTAATTAAAAGGTAGATAAAGAGGACAGACCTGTAAAGCCAGAATTGCCCTTTTATTTCCACCATAACTGAAGAAAAAAAATACCATACTACACTGGATGTCTTATATACATTTATGTATTTTAGACAATCATTCACTTCATCATTTGAGCTAGTAAAGTTATAAAAGTTTGTAGAATATTTCAAAATTTTAACTAAATAAGATTTCTTTCAAATAAAATGGTTTTCAAAAATGTACAAAGTTAATGAGCTGCTAAGAACAATCCAATCTCAACACATGAGATTCTATCAAAAAATTTGCTAATCCAAATTGATAGATTTGGAAGGTACTTGTGGAACATGTCAACCATCCTATCACAAAGCATATTAGTA
Source organism: Margaritifera margaritifera (assembly GCA_029931535.1). Lineage (NCBI taxonomy): Eukaryota > Metazoa > Mollusca > Bivalvia > Unionida > Margaritiferidae > Margaritifera > Margaritifera margaritifera. The sequence goes on along the minus strand of JAQPZY010000956.1, from coordinate 480,227 downwards.
ATCTAACAAAGAGTTGGTTTAAAATCAGCTAAGGGTTTGGTCAAGGCAAAAATTACTAATCTCAATCAATGAACTATATATTGAGCCTATGATTCCATGGGTACAATGATATTTTTACCTACAATAAGCAATTTTTACATAAAACTTTAAAACAAATATGAAACAAACTTATAAGAACAAATAAGTACGAATATGAATCATATTTTGTAAATGAATCTTCTTTGGAATTTGAAAAACAACGAAATACCACTAATGTCATATAACTGTAAGTGTATGATTGACGGTATAACTGAGTAAGAAAAGGGTGTATGTTCATACAACAAGTTTAATTTAGGTTGAGCCACATCAATATTTTCACATGCAGTGAGGAGTGGTAGTAAATGCTGGATATGGGATCTTTATTAGTGCAAAATCAACTGTATTTATCCAATGTTAATAGTGAGGAGTGGTAGTAAATGGAGGATATGTTATCTTTATCTGTGCAAAATCTACCATATTTATCCAATAATAAACCAATACTTCGTTATAAGCCCCCCAACTCCATATGAACAAAATTCTGTCAAATGTTTACTTTAAGATTTCTGTCTAATAACAAGCCCACTCATACTTTTTGACAGATTTATTAGGCTGACCCTGTGGTCTTATCTTAGGAAAAATACTATTATGTACATGCATATTTCTAATGCTTTAGGAATCACCTGATGTCACTTTTTTTATTCCCATCCCTTCACATCTTGTTCATTTTTTAGTTCAATTATTCAGCTTACTATTATATATACTGTTGATTCATTTTTATCTATGGGTATCATTTCTCATTGTTGTGCAAAACAATTAACAATTTTTATCATTCTGTTCTTAAATTGTGGATATCTCTGTCACAGAAGTGAAAATGTAGTTTTTTTCAATGGAAGGGGGTAAACTAAATTTTAATGATGTAATACTTACCTTTTGCTATTGCATAGCTTACTTTTTCTGGGACAGAAATTACCCTCATCCATATGATGAGAACTCATCCTCCCAAAGGGTGACTTCCAGAAATTTCTGAAATTCGACCTTGCATCACTGGCCCATGCGCTTTCATTCTCATATATTTTTCAAAGACATAGACTACTAGAGGGACATCAGTGCGAGGTGGGAGGTCTGGGCTTTCAATGACTCCAACAGGGACAGGATTCTGTCTACTCTGTCTCATGGGAGATGGTCTAAGAACAGCAAACACATAGTTTCAAAATAATATATAGACTGTTGCAGTTATTTTGAAAATGATAATGAAAGCAGGTCTTTCATAATAATATTCCTCATATATCAAAAATACATATTGTAATGGTCAGTATTTATTCTCTATAATATATTTATTGTAATGGTCAGTATTCTCCATAATGTATTTATTCACTGCAGCTCAACGATCAACATATGTTTTGATGAACTACATGTGTATTGTATGTCTGATAAATACAACATGACTTCAGAATAGAAGTAACTTCTTTCCAACACATGTAAATAACATCCAGTGAAGTTATGTTATTTTATTTTATTGTGTGTGTGTGTGTGTGTGTGTGAATAAACTAGAGCTTAACTCAATATAAACCTGGAACAGGGGGGGACAGAACAAACATTGACAGAAGCCATCTTTAATAGAACACCCTAATAACCAGTGTAGAAGGTGATCCTCTGAGCTGAACAAATGTGATTCTGTGTGAATACATAAATACTAACAATTCTGGAATTTTTGGTGAGGGTGATGGACAAGACAATCACCTATTCAGCTGTTCAATGTAATAACAATTGCCTATTTAGTGCTGGAGACAAGTTGCATTCACCGTAGCTTATATTTCAAACAAGACTTTCATATCAAGATTGAAAGGAGTTTGTAATGATTTCCCCTGGCTCTGAAAGTTAATCGACTGTTCTTTGTGGTACTTATGTCTCTCTAAAGGCAGTTACAAGTCCCTTCTTGGCGATGAACTTCACATCGAAAACTTGTAACATAATCTATCATCGAGCTGTCAGTTTTTTCGTTGCAAAAAAAAATAGGACTCTCTTGAAATTCCAAAATTTAAACTTTAAAAACATGACAGACAAGACTTTTTATCAAATGAAGGGGTATTAATTCCTATTTCCTACTGCAACAGCAAATTCAAAAACAATATCTTCCCACTGCTGTGAGCCACCATGTTGGATCTCATTTTTGGGTGACTTGCAGGAGCACCTTTCAACCTTCCTGAGTTGTTTGGGAGATGAGGGCCTGCCCCCTCCCTCCTTTTTTTAATCTCCACTTTGTAAGTGGGTGATGTCACTCTTTGATGAGGCTAAGGCCCTTAAGTCCATAGCTGCATGAAAGGGATGGACCAATCACTTCCCTGCATTGGATGGCCCCACATCCCACAGCAATTGAGTGGGATAATAGGAAAGGAGGGAATGCTGATCTAATCCCCTTCCCTAGTCTGGTCCCCGACTGATGACTCCCAGTCCCTAGCAGGATTCAATGGTAGTGTGGCAAGAGGCATGGTCTTAACCTGATCCCTATCCCCATACCGAGGGAGCTCCAATGACCGATATTCATAGACTAGTGACTGGTGCCTGATGACTAGTGCCTGGTGAATAGTGACTGGTCCGGCAACTCTGATCCATAGGAAGACCCTTTCTCAGATCTTACAGACTTGGATCATAGCTGTCCCCTTAATGGGTGGCTTGATCCTGTCATCACTAACAGGTTTGGGGTTTTGAAAGGGTACTGCTCATTACTCACGGGCGATGCGACTCACTATCAGCCCTGTGCGAATGGAGCAGATGCTGCTCCCCCCTCATGGTAGGGCGTGACTTACTCTCTCTAACAGGCTTTGACTGGCTTGGAACAACCATCAGGGGTGTCCATGGGCACACTATTTAGAATCCAATACTGTTACCTGAGTATGGATGACAATGAGATGAACCAGCAAAACACAAATATATATATATATATATATATATATATATATATATATATATATATATATATACACACACAATAATGGGTGGATCCTCTTTTCCGCTGTGCTTTCTGGTTTGTAGCAACAAAGATACATGAAAATTGTTATCACATGAAACAAAAGTGAACTACCAGTTCTATTTATACATTCATCAATATACTGTATATATAAGCTATCTGCCCAAAAAGTCCACTTCTAGATGGTCCCCAGAGTGGCTGTTTGTTTAAATTAAGTATCTAAGGCAATTACTGTGGAATTTAAGGATCATGTTTTTCCAACTTGATAAAAGACAAATATAATCATAAAACTGAAACATTGTTTCCAAATATATTTCCAAGGATTTGCATCCAAATCAATGGATCTAAATGGAAGCTAGCCCCTTAAAATTATCAAATTCTTACTTTGAGATAGAAGCACGAGTTTTATTTTAAATAATCAAGCAAGAAAAATAGTTTTACATAGTAGTTTTTCTTTTGGAAAAGCCTGTTATATTCAATATGTTATAACAAGTTACAGCAAATACAGCATATTATCATGTACAATGTACATCCATCTGTGAACAGCATTGTCCCAGATCTACTATCACATAATGTGCTGGCAGATCAGTGTCTGTGGTGTTTGCTGGAAGTCATAAGGAGAATGAATAGCACAGTCCCAGATCTGTGATTTCATAATGTACGGGCAGCTCAGGATCTATGGTATTTACTTGAAGTCATAAAGAGAATGAACAGCATAGTCCCAGATCTGCTGTCACATAATGTGCTGGCAGATCAGGGTCTATGGTATATACTTGAAGTCATAAGGAGAATGAACAGCATAGTCCTAGATCTGCTGTTGCATAATGTGCTGGCAGATCAGGGTCTATGGTATATACTTGAAGTCATAAGGGGAATGAACAGCATAATCCCAGATCTGCTGTCACATAATGTGCTGGCAGATCTGAGTCTATGGTATATACTTGAAGTCATAAGGAGAATGAACAGCATAGTCTTAGATCTGATGACACATAATGTGTTGACAGATCAGGGTCTATGATGTTTGGTTGAAGTCATAAGGAGAATGAACATCATAGATCTCTAGTATTTGCTTGAAGTTGTAAGGAGAATGAACAGCATAATCCCAGATCTGCTTTCACATAATGTGTTGGAAGATCTATGGTATTTGCTTTTTAGTCATGTACAGAATTAACAGCATAGTCACATTTCAGGGTCCATGGTGTCTGCTTTAAGTCATAAATAGAAAAAACAGCATAATCCTTGGTCTGTTGTCACATAATGTCCTGACATTTCAGGGTCCATGGTGTTTGCTTTAAGTCATAAATAGAACAAACAGCATAGTCCCAGGTCTGTTGTCACATAATGTGCTAAACAGATCAGGGTCTATGGTGTTTGCTTGAAGTCATTAGGAGAATGAACAGCATAGTCCCAGATCTGATGTCTCATAATGTGCTGACATAGCAGGGTCCATGGTGTTCAGTTTAAGTCATAAGAATGAATAGCATACACCCAGATCTGCTGTCACATAATATACTGGCAGATTATATGCTGTTTGCTTTAACTCATAAGAGCATGAACAGCATAGTCCTGGATCTGTTGTCACATAATGTGCTAGCAGATCTACTGTGTTTGCTTGAGGTCATAAGGAGAACAAACAGCATAGTCCAGAATCTGATGTCATACAATGCACTGGCAGATTAGGGTCATAAGAAAAAGGAACAGCATACAGCTTGATCTGCCAGTGATTTATGAGACAGAAGACAGGGGTCTATTGTGTTTGCAATTGGATGTGCTTGTACACTGGAAAATGTTATATATTGCATGCAGACTTCATGTTTGTAAATGCTGAATCATGGGAGGTTAGTCCATACATGACATTAGATCAGAATGCCATCTCACTTCATACAGAAGAAGGCATTAGTTAAATAGGCAGAAATTACTCTAATAATGTAATAACATTTCAGAAAAAGCCAAACATACAAAAATAAACAATCATGCATGTCACTGCACAAGTTCATCATGTAATAGTTCCAAATACTCTGTTAATCTAAATAACAATAAGGATTAATCTTTACTTTTTACTTTTTTTGCAACAGAAGATTAAAGATCACCATCAAATATGGACTTTGGGGGCTTTATACATTTCACTGGTAAGGCTACAGCAAAAAGTGAATTACTGCAAACAAGCAATGCCTCATGCAGTCATAATATCACCATACTATTAGCCAATAGACAATAAGGATTAATCTTTACTTTTTACTTTTTTTGACAACAGAAGATTAAAGACCACCATCAAATATGGACTTTTGGAGGCTTTATACATTTCATTGGTAGGGCTACTACAGCACACAGTGATTTACTGCAAACAACCAATGACTCATGCAGTCATAATATCACAACACTAGCAGCCAACAGACAGTCATTTCTATGACTTGTACACAGTGTTAAGCCTATACTGCACTTGTACTATACTGTCTGAACACCTGGTGAATGGATGTCAACTGCCTGCCTGTTCTCAGATATAACAACTGATACAGGCATTGATTGTTTGCACCATTTTAATGTTGGCTACATCGGCAAAAAGTATCAACTAGTAATATAAAGATACAATGTATTTTCACATCAGTCTGACAGCATCACATCAGTCTGACAGCATCACATCAGTCTGACAGCAGTGCCTGTGAGTTGTTAAGCAAGTAAAGCATGATCTCCAAATACATGCAGAGTATGCATCTTTAACTTGGCCAAAGAATTCAACAAGTGTGGAATCTTTTATTCATTCAGCATGCTTTCTTGTCAAAATTGAGAAAAATCAAAGAAACAAACTAACATGCATTTCTCAAACACAAAATGGAATTACAAGAAACCTCGAACTTTAGTTACCTGTGGATTTAAGTCGACTCTCGTCTTTAACTCAAATGAAAAAGTAAATTTAAATTAAAATTACTCCAGATTATTTGAAATTGAAATGGCAAAACTATTCAGCAGAATATTATTTAATGGTAATGAAAAATTAAAAGGCAAACTGACAAAAACTTTTCTTCACAAAGTTATTGTCTATTTTTCTTTGTTTAAAGGCAACTTTTGCTGCTTTTTTAACGTGTAGCTATTGAATGAAACATTTGAATCAGAAATACAACAACAATCATTACAAACTATCAATCTGAACACCCAAATGATGGCTTCTGAATCAATGGCTCTGGATGTAAATTTCAAATAATAAATATCATGCATTTTCAGCTTTTCAAAAGTTTGACAGCAATGAAGGATATGTCATTGATAATACTAGTATACCATAATGAGAACTACTTCCATGGTTCACATGGCAAATCCTCATGATTTTTATTACATGTTATCTCATCCCTGCACTTGAACCTCAACCCACCCATTCCAGATTTTAATCTAAGGTCATAACACAAAATCCAAGATTTTATTTGTCCTTCTGCTACAAATGCATGTACAAAATTAAGTATATAAAAAAAAATCACAAATGTACAAAAGGTATTCAAAAGTTCTGAATATTAGTGCGCCATACAACAAAGTTCTTTATTAGTGAATACTACATCAGTGCATCCCCTCAAAGTACTCTCCATACATCTCTGAACACTTTCTCAGTCTGATTATCCAATTATTAAATAATACTTTTTATATACTCTTTTTTGTATGTTGTTCTTACACTGGAAAACTGCACTTCCAACTGCATGGTGGCTTCAAATTGTCTGCTCCTCAGCAAAATTGTGATAACAGGATTCAGTTAATATCTCTTGGATTTTTAGGTCACTATCATTTACATATATTATGTCACATACATATATCTGCAGGTGTCCAGTGTGCTGCACATGCAGCTGCAGTTTATTTTAAAGAAGTTATTTTGTCTATCAATAAGTGTTAAATTTATTGACAATTTCAAAGAAACAAAAAAGTTATAACAAAATATTCAGAACTGTTCAAATACCTATTGTACTGTTATTATAATTTTTGTATATCTGACCTCAGACTCCCCCTCTCCCCACCCTCCCAAGGAAGGGACCCAAACATCATACCTCTCTTGTAGATGTCTATAACATGGGAAACCTATATACTAAGTTTTCCACGAAGCAGTTATGGAAAGACAGACAGATGGAGCGATCACAATACCCTTGATGCCTTTAAAAATGTGTGAGGATAATTATATCCGGGCATTCGGCAGTGGAGCCATACCATTTTCCTAATTTATGGTTCACATATACAAACTGAAACATACCTGCTGATGACATATTTAAGTTACTTCTGATAAATAACAGCACCACAACTGAAGTAGGGACATGACTACTGTATGACAAGGTGTGGACCTGGGGAAAGTTTCATCAAACTATCTGTTGGGGTTAACAGTGACAGCCTGGATCTGAAAACAGAACACTGGCTTACATTATCCCTTGTTGTACGCTTAACCTTGAGGCAGGGCATGTGACTGCAAATGCATGAGACACTGTCAAGTCAAGATATACAAAAGGCTAAAGTTTCATTAAAATATCTTCATTGGTTTAAAAGTTATACCTGAACATGGATAGAGGTCACTTATTTATATTTTCCATTGACATGACCTTGACCTTGCAGCAGGATGTGTGGCTATAATATATTACACACTGTCCAGTCATGATAAATAAATAGTTAAAATTTCATTAAAATATCTTTAGTAGTTCAAAAGTTATCCTCAAGACAAGGATACAAGTCAGAGTTACATTTTCTCTTGCAGTGACCTTCACTCTGAGGCAGGGGGCATGACTATGGTATTCAACACATCTATACATGATACATAATTAGCTAAAGTTTAATTAAAATATCTTCAGTGGTTAAAAAGTTATAGTCCAGACAAGGTTACAAGTCCCTGAATTACCATTTTCATTGCAATGACCTTGATTATTAGGCATGGATTATTGCTATGGCATGTCACACACTGTATGTACATGATCTATAACTGATAAATGTTTCATTAAAAGATCTTCAGTGGTTCAAAAGTTATACTCCAAACAAGGATACAAGTCTCAGAATTACATTTTCAGTTGCCATGAGCTTGATCTTCAGGCAGCAGGAGTGCCTATAGTATCTGATACACCAGCTATACATGATATATAATCGGCTAAATTTTCATTAAAATTTCTTCAGTGGTTCAAAAGTTATACTCTGGTCAAGGATATGAGTCACAAAATGGCATCTTCCCTTGCTATGACCTTGACCCTGAGGCGGGTGGCCTGGCTATGGTAAATGACACACTGTCTAGTCATCATATATCCTTGGGCAAATTTCATGAAAATCTCTCCAACTATTAAAAAATTATGGACCAGTAAAGAAAATGTTAATCGATGGACAGATGCACGGACACATACACATACAAAACCATAACAACACACCCGACTTAAGACAGGCATATAAAATTGCGTTTTAACAGTTTTGTTACATGCTAAAGTGACATTAAGAATGTTTTTTTTAAGGTTTATACCTACATACTTCCTATCATCCAGACAAACATTAAAATATAACGGAAAATGTGCTTGGATAACAATTAGGTCAAATGAAAGAATCTTTTTTGGATTATTAAAGTTGGTTTATAAATAATCTGTCTGGAAGATTTTCACTGTCATGGCATAAAAATGCACAACTATCAAATCCCATGCATTCTCTGAGACATCCCATGACTTTCTTATTTTCCCAACTGTGCCATACTTGGTAGAGCTAAGAATTTCATCCAGGGACTTTCATTATCTGTCAGGAGTGTAAGAAACCTGCTGATTATGAAAAAAATAATCCACAGTACTGAACTGTCTGACTGGTGTAGATAAATACATATAAAACACTAAGACACTATAAAATGTACTGAATAAGACTTATAGATTACTACATTTGTACGTGAAAAATCATCTAGTAGGGACATGACTACTGTATGACAAGGTGTGGACCTGGGAAAAGTTTCATCAAACTATCTGTTGGGGTTAACAGTGACAGCCTGGATCTGAAAACAGAACACTGGCTTACATTATCCCTTGTTGTACGCTTAACCTTGAGGCAGGGCATGTGACTGCAAATGCATGAGACACTGTCAAGTCAAGATATACAAAAGGCTAAAGTTTCATTAAAATATCTTCATTGGTTTAAATGTTATACCTGAACATGGATATAAATCACTTATTTATATTTTCCATTGACATGACCTTGACCTTGCAGCAGGATGTGTGGCTATAATATATTACACACTGTCCAGTCATGATAAATAAATAGTTAAAATTTCATTAAAATATCTTTAGTAGTTCAAAAGTTATCCTCAAGACAAAGATACAAGTCAGAGTTACATTTTCTCTTGCAGTGACCTTCACTCTGAGGCAGGGGGCATGACTATGGTATTCAACACACCATCTATACATGATACATAATTAGCTAAAGTTTAATTAAAATATCTTCAGTGGTTAAACAGTTATAGTCCAGACAAGGTTACAAGTCCCAGAATTACCATTTTCATTGCAATGACCTTGACTATAAGGCATGGATTATTGCTATGGCATGTCACACACTATATGTACATGATCTATAACTGATAAATGTTTCATTAAAAGATCTTCAGTGGTTCAAAAGTTATACTCCAAACAAGGATACAAGTCTCAGAATTACATTTTCAGTTGCCATGAGCTTGATCTTCAGGCAGCAGGAGTGCCTATAGTATCTGACACACCAGCTATACATGATATATAATTGGCTAAATTTTCATTAAAATTTCTTCAGTGGTTCAAAAGTTATACTCTGGTCAAGGATATGAGTCACAAAATGGCATCTTCCCTTGCTATGACCTTGACCCTGAGGCAGGTGGCCTGGCTATGGTAAATGACACACTGTCTAGTCATCATATATCCTTGGGCAAATTTCATGAAAATCTCTCCAACTATTACAAAGTTATGGACCAGACAAGAAAATGTTACTAGATGGACAGATGCACGGACACATACACAGACAAAACCATAACATAACACACCCGACTGAAGGCAGGCATATAAAATTGGGTTTTACCAGCTTTGTTACATGTTAAAGTGACATTAAGAATATTTTTTTAAGGCTTATACCTACATACTTCCTGTCATCCAGACAAACATTAAAATATTGTGGAAAATGTGGAACATTCTGATCTGGCTTTGTAGGTCACTAATTGTGTCATGTAGTTTACTTATCTCAGACTGACAGTCTCTGTGTATTGAGGAATCAAAACTGTTTTGCTGCATATGTAAAGATCCATTGTGTATTAATTGTTTGTCATTTGAGCTGCTTTGTTTGTGGAGTTAGCAGGTGTGCAGGCCATTGGCTGAGAGGTGAAAACCTTAGGATTTGTTTCTTCACTGAGATTTGCAGATGATGTAATAAAGTTCTGTAACCATAGCATGTGTTCTGGACCCTGTATATGCATTGTGTTTGTTGAATAATAAAAAGTAACAGTGACCTGAAAATCATCATCACTCACATCAGATTTGTATATATGACCATTTTGACCATTTTCTGATTCAAACTGCAGAGTACCTTAGAAACATCCATGTATGAGCTACCATACGAGGCTTGATATTTACAGTCACACTCTGCAGATTTTCCTTCACAGTGAAAAAGCTTGGTATGGCAGCCATATTGTAATTTCTCTCTTCACTATAGTCAATTTCAATTTCACTGTAATTGTCACAGACATTACTATCATTATTATCTTCCATGATAGTATGCTTATTAAGAGATATATTAATATCCTTTTAATATCCTGGAAAAGCTAGTGAGTAGGGAAGAAAGCCAAACGAAATATTCAGTGGTACTGCAATATTGCTGTTTACAGAAAGGAAACAAATTCACAATAGAGATTCAAAATGCTAGATGAAGAACTATCATCCAATGAGTAGATAATTAAATGATTCAAAATGATAGATGAAGAACAGCAACTACATAGTTTCAAAATAATATATAGGGTGTGGCAGTCATTTTGAAAATGACACTAAAAGCAGGTATTTCAAAATAATATATAGGGTGTGGCAGTCATTTTGAAAATGACACTAAAAGCAGGCATTTCATAATAATATATAAGGTGTGGCAGTCATTTTGAAAATGACACTAAAAGCAGGTATTTCATAATAATATTCCTCATATGCTAGATGAAGAACAGCAACCACAGTTTCAAAATAATATACAGAGTGTTGCAGTTATTTTGAAAATGATAATGAAAGCAGGTCTTTTATAATAATATTCCTCATATATCAAAAATTCATGTTGTAATGGTCAGTATTTATTCTCAATAATATATTTATTGTAATGGTCAGTATTCTCCATAATGTATTTATTCACAGCTCAACGATCAACATATGTTTTGATGAACTACATGTGTATTGTATGTCTGATAAATACAACATGACTTCAGAATAGAACTTCTTTCCAACACATGTAAATTACATCCAGTGAAATTATGTTATTTTATTGTATCTCTGTGTGTGTGTGTGTGTGTGTGTGTGTGTGTGTGTCTGTGTGAATAAACTAGAGCTTAACTCAATATAAACCTGGAACAGGGGGGGACAGAACAAACATTGACAGCAGCCATCTTGAACAGTAGACCCTAATACCTAATAACCAGTGTAGAAGGTGATCCTCTGAGCTGAACAAATGTGATTCTGTGTGAATTCTTAAATGCTGACAATTCTGGAATTTTTGGTGAGGGTGATGGACAAGACAATCACCTATTCAGCTGTTCAATGTAATAACAATTGCCTCTTTAGTGCTGGAGATACTCTATTCCAGGCTGAAACGCAAGTTGTATTCCATATAGCTTATATTTCCAACAAGACTTTCATATCAAGATTGAATGGAGTTTGTAATGATTTCCCTTGGTTCTGAAAGTTAACAGACTGTTCTTGTTGGTATATATGTATCTCTAAAAAAACAGATACAAGTCCCTTCTTGGTGATCAACTTCACATCGAAAACTTGTAACACATAATTTATCCTCGAGCAGTCAGTCTTTTCTTTGCAAAAAACAATAGGACTCTCTTGAAATTCCAAAATTTAAACTTTAAAAACATGATAGACAAGACTTTTTATCAAATGAAGGGGTATTCATTCCTATTTCCTACTGCAACAATTCAAAAACAATATCTTCCCACTGCTGTGAGCCCCCTCCCTCCATTTAATCTCCACTTTGTAAGAGGGTGATGTCACTCTTTTATGAGGCTAAGGCCCTTAAGTCCATAGCTGCATGAAAGGGATGGACCAATCACTTCCCTGCATTGGATGGCCCCACATTCCACAGCAATTGAGTGGGATAATAGGAAAGGAGGGAATGCTGATCTAATCCCCTTCCCTAGTCTGGTCGCTGACTGATGACTCCCAGTCCCTAGCAGGATTCAATGGTAGTGTGGCAAGAGGCATGGTCTTAACCTGATCCCTATCCCCATACCGAGGGAGCTCCTATGACCGGTATTCATAGACTGGTGACTGGTGCCTGATGACTGGCGCCTGGTGAATGGTGACTCGTCACCCCTGACCAATCAGGCAACTCTGATCTGTAGGAAGACCCTTTCTCAGATCTTATAGACTTGGATCATAGCTGTCCCCTTAATGGGTGGCTTGATCCTGTCATCACTAACAGGTTAGGGATTCTGAGAGGGTACTGCTCCTCCCTCAAGGGCGGTGCAACTCACTATCAGCTCTGTGCGAATGGAGGGGATGCTGCAACTGCCTCATGAGAGGGCGTGACTTACTCTCTAACAGGCTTTGACTGGGTTGGAACAACCATCAGGGGTCCATGGGCCTTATATGTCTCTGAAGAGACTGATCCCATATGCTCCTGGGAATGAGGAGTGCCCTTCCAAGCTGAACAGAGCTAATCTTGCCTCTCTGAGTCCCAAGGGTCCTAAAGAAGGAACCTAAGTGGGAAATGAGGAGGAGGACGGACCTTCCTCCTCCCCTTATAGGTTACACTCTGTTAAGACATACTGCTTGCAAGGAAAATGTTTGAAAACAAGAACAATAATCAAAATGATGACTATAAAAATTACAGAGATTATGATTTGCATGAGACCTCAAGGCCAACACAATGTATGAACAGCAATACCTTGCATGCTTAGTAGGGTATAATGATAATGATTGAGGGGTGTGAGAACTGTACTTGCACACTATTTAGAATCCAATACTGTTACCTGAGTATGGATGACAATGAGATGAACCAGCAAACACAAATAAATAAATATATATATATATATATATATATATATATATATATATATATATATATATATATATATATATATATATATATATATATATATATATATATATACACACACAGTAATGGGTGGATCCTTTTTTCCGCTGTGCTCTGTGGTTGGTAGCAACAACAACAAAAATACATGAAAATTGTTATCACATGAAACAAAAGTGAACTACCAGTTCTATTGATACATACATCAATATACTGTATATATAAGCTATCTGCCCAAAAAGTCCACTTCTAGATGGTCCCCAGAGTGGCTGTTTGTTTAAATTAAGTATCTAAGGCAATTACTGTGGAATTTAAGGATCATATTTATCCAACGTGATCAAGAAAATCTTTTCGAAAGACAAAAATTATCATAAAACTGAAACATTGTTTCCAAGTATATTTCCAAGGATTTGCATCCAAATCAATGGATCTAAATGGAAGCTAGCCCCTTAAAATTATCAAATTCTTACTTTGAGATAGAAGCACGAGTTTTATTTTAAATAATCAAGCAAGAAAAATAGTTTTACATGGTAGCTTTTCTTTTGGAAAAACCTGTTATATTCAATATGTTATAACAAGTTACAGTAAATACAGCATATTATCATGTACAATGTACATCCATCTGTGAACAGCACTGTCCCAGATCTGCTATTGCATAATGTGCTGGCAGATCAGTGTCTGTGGTGTTTGCTGGAAGTCATAAGGAGAATGAACAGCACAGTCCCAGATCTGTGATTGCATAATGTACGTGCACCTCAGGATCTATGGTATTTACTTGAAGTCATAAAGAGAATGAACAGCATAGTCCCAGATCTGCTGTTACATAATGAGCTGGCAGATCTATGGTGTTTGCTTGAAGTCATAAGGAGAATGAACAGCACAGTCCCAGATCTGTGATTTCATAATGTATGGGCACCTCAGAATCTATGGTACTTACTTGAAGTCATAAAGAGAATGAACAGCATAGTCCCAGATCTGCTGTTACATAATGAGCTGGCAGATCTATGGTATTTACTTGAAGTCAGAAAGAGAATGAACAGCATAGTCCTAGATCTGCTGTCACATAATGAGCTGGCAGATCTATGGTGTTTGCTTGAAGTCATAAGGAAAATGAACTAATTAGTCCCATATCTTCTGTCACCTAATGTGTTGCACATCAAGGACCTACAGTTTTGCTAGAAGTCATAAGGAGAATGAACAGCATAGTCCCAGATCTACTGTCACATAATGTGATGGCAGATCAGGGTCTACATTATATACTTGAAGTCATAAGGAGAATGAACAGAATAGTCCTAGATCTGCTGTCACATAATGTGTTGACAGATCAGGATCTATAGTGTTTGCTTCAAGTCATAAGGAAAACAAACAGCATAGTCCCAGATCTGCTGTCACATAATGTGTTGACAGATCAGGGTCTATGGTGTTTGCTTGAAGTCATAAGGAAAATGAACAGCATAGATCTATAGTATTTGCTTGAAGTTGTAAGGAGAACGAACAGCATAATCCCTGTGCTGGAAGATCTATGGTGTTTGCTTGAAGTCATAAGCAGAATGAACAGCATAGTCCCAGATCTGCTGTCACATAATGTGCTGACATTTCAGGGTCCATGGTGTTTGCTTTAAGTCATAAATAGAACAATCAGCATAGACCCGGGTCTCCTGTCACATAATGTGCTAAACAGATCAGGGTCTATGGTGTTTGCTGGAAGTCATTAGGAGAATGAACAGCATAGTCCCAGATCTGATGTCTCATAATGTGCTGACATATCACGGTCTATGGTGTTCACTTTAAGTCATAAGAATGAATAGCATACACCCAGATCTGCTGTCACATAATATGCTGGCAGATTATATGCTGTTTGCTTTAACTCATAAGAGAATGAACACCATAGTCCTCTCACATAATGTGCTAGCAGATCTACTCTGTTTGCTCCAGGTCATAAGGAGAACAAACAGCATGGTCCAGAATCTGATGTCATACAATGCACTGGCAGATTAAGGTCATAAAAAAAAGGAACAGCATACAGCTTGATCTGCCAGTGATTTATGAGACAGAAGACAGGGGTCTATTGTGTCTGCAGTTGGGTGTGCTTGTACACTGGAAAATGTTATATACTGCATGCAGACTTCATGTTTGTAAATGCTGAATCATGGGAGGTTAGTCCATACATTACTCTAATAATGTAATAACATTTCAGAAAAAGCCAAACATACAAAAATAAACAATCATGCATGTCACTACAAAAGTTCATCATGTAATAGTTCCAAATACTCTGTTAATCTAAATAACAATAAGGGTTAATCTTTACTTTTTACTTTTTTTTTGCAACAGAAGATTAAAGATCACCATCAAATATGGACTTTGGAGGCTTTATACATTTCACTGGTAAGGCTACAGCAAAAAGTGAATTACTGCAAACAAGCAATGCCTCATGCAGTCATAATATCACCATACTATTAGCCAATAGACAATAAGGATTAATCTTTACTTCTTACTATTTTTGGCAACAGAAGATTAAAGACCACCATCAAATATGGACTTTTGGAGGCTTTATACATTTTATTGGTAGGGCTACAGCACACAGTGATTTACTGCAAACAAGCAATGACTCATGCAGTCATAATATCACAACACTAGCAGCCAACAGAGTCATTTCTATGACTTGTACACAGTGTTAAGCCAATACTGCACTTGTACTATACTGTCTGAACACCTGGTGAATGGATGT
Source organism: Margaritifera margaritifera (assembly GCA_029931535.1). Lineage (NCBI taxonomy): Eukaryota > Metazoa > Mollusca > Bivalvia > Unionida > Margaritiferidae > Margaritifera > Margaritifera margaritifera. Next base: position 464,292 of record JAQPZY010000956.1, on the reverse strand, counting down.
CAACTGCCTGCCTGTTCTCAGATATAACAACTGATACAGGCATTGATTGTTTGCACCATTTTAATGTTGGCTACATCTGCAAAAAGTATCAACTAGTAATATAAAGATACAATGTATTTTCACATCAGTCTGACAGCATCATATCAGTCTGACAGCACTGCCTGTGAGTTGTTAAGCAAATAAAGCATGATCTCCAAATACATGCAGAGTATGCATCTTTAACTTGGCCAAAGAATTCAACAAGTGTGGAATCTTTTATTCATTCAGCATGCTTTCTTGTCAAAATTGAGAAAAATCAAAGAAACAAACTAACATGCATTTCTCAAACACAAAATGGAATTACAAGAAACCTTGAACTTTAGTTACCAGTGGATTTAACTCGGCTCTCGTCTTTAACTCAAATGAAAAAGTAAATTTAAATTAAAATTACTCCAGATTATTTGAAATTGAAATGGCAAAACTATTCAACAGAATATTATTTAATGGTAATGAAAAATTAAAAGGCAAACTGACAAAAACTTTTCTTCACAAAGTTATTGTCTATTTTTCTTTGTTTAAAGGCAACTTTTGCTGCTTTTTTAACGTGTAGCTATTGAATGAAACGTTTGAATCAGAAATACAACAACAATCATTACAAACTATCAATCTGAACACCCAAATGATGGCTTCTGAATCAATGGCTCTGGATGTAAATTTTAAATAATAAATATCATGCATTTTCAGCTCTTCAAAAGTTTGACAGCAATGAAGGATATGTCATTGATAATACCAGTATACCATAATGAGAGCTACTTCCATGGTTCACATGACAAATCCTCATGATTTTTAATACATGTCATTCCATCCCTGCACTTGAACCTCAACCCACCCATTCCAAATCAAAACACACAAAATCCAAGATTTTATTTGTCCTTCTGCTACAAATGCATGTGCAAAATTAGATATAAAAAAAAAAAAAAATCACAAATGTACAAGAGGTATTTCAAAAGTTCTGAATATTAGTGCGCCACACATCAAAGTTCTTTATTTGTGAATACTACATCAGTGCATCCCCTCAAAGTACTCCCCATACATCTCAGAACACTTTTTCAGTCTGATTATCCAATTATTAAATGATATTTTTTATATACTCTTTTTTGTATGTTGTTCATACACTGGAAAACTGCACTTCCAACTGCATGGTGGCTTCAAATTATCTGCTCCTCAGCAAAATTGTGATAACAGGATTCAGCTAAAAATCTCTTGGAGCTAAATCAGGGTTGTATGGAGGATGTGGCAAAGGATAAATTCTGTGCTCCTTCAGGAAATCTGTCATGATGGCAGATTTATATACTAGTGCATTGTCATGGAGTAGATGCATACCTTGGGTACTGGTATGCAAACAGGTGGTTTGGTAGTGTTATGCAACTTTTGGCAATACTTTGGAGGCATAAAAAAATTCAGTGAAACTAGCAGAGTCAGGCACAGGTACCTGGATGACTGGGACTTTTGCATAGAAAAATAATGTATCTAAAACTCTCTTGACAGTCCGACTATGTCAAGTGATTTGCGTTTTCTACTTGTTTTTCTGATCAAAACTTTATTATTTTCTCTTGAGTTGGGTTCAAAAAAGTAAATCCATGTTTCATCACCTGTGACAGTTTCATTCCAATGTCTCTAGTCACTCTTTTCTTCTTCGGTGAGTAGCTGTTTGGCAATTTCAACACAAGTCTGTCTTTGATCAGCCATCTTGCACAAACGTTTCCGAGCTTCAAATGATTCTTCAGTATATTAAAAACAGCTAATGAAATAATGCCCTTGAAATATCTTCCCTGTATATCAAGCATCTTCACCAACTGCCCCCTTCACAGCAGCCACTTCCTGCTCACCCATCACTAACAATGGCCTTCCTGAGCATGGGTCATCTTCCATGGATTCATAACCATTATTAAAATGATGAAACCACCTCAAAACTGTCGGATATGACAGAGAATTACATCCATAAACTTTATCCAAGTCAGCCTTGATATCTGTGGGAGGGTACCCTAAGAGTACCCGTATTTTAGAGTATGCTCTTTGCTCAGTTGCAGAACTGTTCTCCTTCTCTGACAGTTTTAGGTCACTATCATTTACATATGTTATGTCACATACATATATTTCGAGGTGTCCAGTGTGCTGCACATGCAGCTTCAATTTATTTTAAAGAAAGTTATTTTATTTATCGATCAGTGTTAACTTTATTGACAATTTGAATGAAAAAAAAAGTTATAACAAAATATTCAGAACTGTTCAAATACCTGTTGTACTGTTATTATACTTTTTGTATATCTGACCTCAGACTCCCCCTCTCCCCACCCTCCCAAGGAAGGGACCCAAATATCATACCTCTCTTGTAGATGTTTATAACATGGGAAACCTATAAACTCAGTTTTCCACCAAGCAGTTATGGAAAGACAGACAGATGGAGCGATCACAATACCCTTGATGCCTTTAAAAATGTGTGAGGATAATTATATATGGGCATTTGGCAGTGGAGCCATACCATTTTCCTAATTTATGGTTCACATATACAAACTGAAATATACCTTCTGATGACATATTTAAGTTACTTCTGATAAATAAGAGCACCACAACTGAAGTAGGGACATGACTACTGTATGACAAGGTGTGGACCTGGGGAAAGTTTCATCAAACTATCTGTTGGGGTTAACAGTGACAGCCTGGATCTGGAAACAGAACACTGGCTTACATTATCCCTTGTTGTACACTTAACCTTGAGGCAGGGGATGTGACTGCAAATGCAGGTGGCCTGGCTATGGTACATGACACACTGTCTAGTCATCATATATGCTTGGGCAAATTTCATGAAAATCTCTCCAACTATTAAAAAATTATGGACCAGTAAAGAAAATGTTAATCGATGGACAGATGCACGGACACATACACATACAAAACCATAACAACACACCCGACTTAAGACAGGCATATAAAATTGCGTTTTAACAGTTTTGTTACATGCTAAAGTGACATTAAGAATGTTTTTTTTAAGGTTTATACCTACATACTTCCTATCATCCAGACAAACATTAAAATATAACGGAAAATGTGCTTGGATAACAATTAGGTCAAATGAAAGAATCTTTTTTGGATTATTAAAGTTGGTTTATAAATAATCTGTCTGGAAGATTTTCACTGTCATGGCATAAAAATGCACAACTATCAAATCCCATGCATTCTCTGAGACATCCCATGACTTTCTTATTTTCCCAACTGTGCCATACTTGGTAGAGCTAAGAATTTCATCCAGGGACTTTCATTATCTGTCAGGAGTGTAAGAAACCTGCTGATTATGAAAAAAATAATCCACAGTACTGAACTGTCTGACTGGTGTAGATAAATACATATAAAACACTAAGACACTATAAAATGTACTGAATAAGACTTATAGATTACTACATTTGTACGTGAAAAATCATCTAGTTTTTTCTGAGCAATACTGCATGACATTAAGAGTACATTATCACTTGGGGAAAAAAACAACTTTATATTTTTTCATTTAAATGTTGTAACATATTTATTGTATACTCATTTTTTTTTAGTATCAAGTACTGATTCTAATATGAACCTGTTTCATCTCCTAAACAATGCACTGAGATAAAGTGGTATTTTTTTTGCACTATTAGGGCTGCCACATTTACAAACAATTTTAAACAATTACACATCTTTAAAGAAATGAAATGATTCAGTTTAAAATTGGCTTACAATAGTATACCATAAAGAAGGTGGTTTTCTCTAACAAGAAAGTGAAAGTGATAATCAGTCTTTTTATCACTGATGTTCAAGAATAACTATATATGTTGCTAAAGTATACAATTATCGTGTTCAAAAAAATAAGAGATTATAAGTTTGTTACAATTTAGCCAGGAGATTGACAGACATCAACAACATATGACTAAACAAGGCCAAGTTTCTATTTTATCTACAACTAATTGCTACTTGAGACTTAAAATTTACTTACATGATTTCTCTCTTGACATGTATATACATACCAAATGATCAAAAGTACATTCCATGTATACTGGTAGATTAATTTGAGAACAGCACCAACAGTGTTACATCAAGTGGTCACTCAGTACCAGCAGAGGGCATCCCAAAACACGTTAGAAAAATGGCACATGAAGCTTAGATGATGTAGCATCACTCAAAGATAAGACTGGCAAAGCTAACATTTACTATATAAAACTTATTGTAATTTACATGGTATCAACATGATTGTTCAAACTAAGAATTAAAAACAAGGAAACCATGTGAGAGATTAGCTCAGCACAGAAACTTTCCCCCTCCAAAATGGTGAGAGGTCCCAGGTCATATGCACATATAGCTAGTTTTTCAGTGCACTTTTGCCATTTTACTTTTGACACTGAAGAAAGTATGGGAGTTCTGAAAGCTGTAATTGGTTACAGAATGAGAATCTTTCTGAACCAGTTTCAGTGAAGGGATTTCTGTTTGTCTTAAAATAATTCAACATTCTGCCAGTACAACCACCTGTGTAAGCTAACCCCGTTACATTTCACCTTCAGTTTTTTACTATCTTGTACATGTGTTAAATAAAACTTCTGATCGTTTGTTTTTGTCAGCCATTTTAATTTTACCATCATTCCAAACTTTTTTCATGCCACAGGTCAAATGCTTTATTCATTTAAATGGAATATTAAGTTTCTACATTTTCACATGACAATCATGACACAATGTCATTCACATTACACATGTAAATGTGACAGCCCTATTCATTTAAATGGAATATTAAGTTTCTACATGTTCACATGACAATCATGACACAATGTCATTCACATTACACATGTAAATGTGACAGCCCTATTCACAACAGATACCTCTTTTTGAGGCCCAAGCGTGTCACCAACAGTAACGCTCTTTATGCCATAGTGTTCAGATTTCATCACTAGTGCACTAAAGGATAATTTTAAAATGCAAAGTCACAAAACAGCTTTTTATCAATTGAAATTGATAACACTTTTCAATTAATTATTTATTAAATTGTGAAAAGGAAACACTACTCAAAGCAAACTAGTTTCATTTCTGTTAAATCTGGGGGAATACACAACTGTATGCAAATAAGCCACAAACTAATATACAACCAAGTATTCACATGTGTATAGCACCATGAAGTTGGTAGTATGTTGAGCACATGTTGTGCAGCATGTTGCAATGTAGTATAAAACAATATGTAGGGGGGTTGGGGGCGGGGGGGGGGGGGGGGTTGGGGGGGGTAAAACAAATTTTAATGATGCAATACTTACCTGTTGCTATTGCTATTGCATACCTTACTCTTTCCGGGATGAAAATTACCCTCATCTATGAGAATTTATCCTCCCAAAGGGTGACTTCCATAACTTTCTGGAAGTCGACTTTGAGTCACTGGCCCATGTGCAGTCGTCCTCATCTTTTTTCCAAGGACGTAGACTACTAGTGGGACATCAATGCGGGGTGGGAGGAGGGAATCTGGCAATAACAATAGTTAAGTATTACATCATTAAAATTAGTTTTATCCCCCCCCCCCCACAAAAGTACATTTTAATATCAGTAATATGTTACCTGTTGCTATTGCGTAGCTGAATTTGCCAGTTTGGTGGGAGGCTGATGACCCCCAAAACTGGTAAAAGAAAAACAAAAAAATACTCACCTTATGGTAGAAGTGTCAACTGCCGTAAGATAGTATCCACTTGGGCCACTTTTTGTGCCATGACTATGGGCCCTAGAGAAAATATGCCTTCGTTTTGATGTGCCAAGGAACAAAGGTAGAAGGAGCAGAAAGTAGGAGATTGCCAAAACACAGCTTTCATCACATCCTCCAAAGATAAAAGAGTTAGGTAGGCCCATGAGGTAGCAATGGCTCAAACCTCATAGGCTTTAATCTTCATGAATTAAAGGTCCCTCTCAATAAGGGACTGATAAGCTCTCTTGATTGTTGTGACAATCCACCTCGAAATAGTGAAAGCTGAAATATAAACAGAGCCCTTTAGAGGAAGGAAAGATGCTTCCTAGCCTTTTATCTCCCTTCAGAGGCTGCAAAATAGAAATGTAAAGCCCTAACTTGACATAAAAGTCTATCTTGAACATCCGCAGCACAGATATGACTGATACTGGGGATATGTATAAGGAGAGGAGTTAATGACGGAAGCTGGGTTTTTTGTGCTAAAAAACCTGGTTGACAAAAGAGAGAAACCAACTCATAATTGCCACTGAACCATTGACAGTCTGGTTCTATGGAAAGGGCATGAAACCTCACTCTTTCATCTCTTAGACACGAAGGAAAGCAAGAAAACAGTCTTGAGGGTAAGGTTCTCAAAAGAAGTTTCACCCAAAGGTTCAAAGGGATTTAGTTAAAAACCACAAGACACACAAGAGATTCCATCTAGGCATTAGAGAGTGTGACACAAGTCTCTGCAGCTCAAAATAACCTGATCATGTTGGCAATACAAGAATCTGAACTAATGGCCAGGCTGTTTGAAAATTTTAGTTTGTTGGATAGGGCTGCCCTATAGCCCTTTATAGTAGAAACCGAGCATTGTCTATCTTCGAAAAGAAAGAGAAGAAAATCAGCCACTGCACTCATAGAGGGACAGCTAGGATTAACAAGTTTCCTACTGCACCAATCGCAAAAGATTCTCCACTTAGTATCATAGACCTTGGATGTGGAGCATCTCCTGTCCTGCATGATGCAGTTGGCAACTTTGTTAGAAAACTTGTCCAGGTGGATAGATCACTTGGGATGAGCCAAGCATGAAGGTGGAGGATCTGTGGGCCGTTGTGTTGGAAAGAGTCCCTGTGCTACAACGTAAGGTCACTTCTCTGAGGCAATGTCATGGGCTGTCTACCACCAGGTCAAGAAGATCACTGAATCATAATTGTTGAGACCACAGAGGGTCTATCAAATTGAGTTGAGCAGTGAAGGTCCTTACTTCTTGAAGTACTTGTGGGATCGTCTTGTGGGAAGGTGTAATCAAACAGACGATCCCACTTCAAGCTGAAACGGACCACTGCCCAGTCTCTCTGGTCTGGGACTGGGGAAACACAAAAAGGGAGCTTCTTGTTTAGCCTTGATGCAAACAAGTCCACCAAGGGTCTCCCCCAAAGTCTGAACAGGGAATCGGTTATAGATTGATGCAGAGACCATTCCGTGAGTACTACCCTGCATCTCCTGGACATATCGTCCACCAAAATGTTCTTCTTGCCAGGAATGTGACAAACTCGTACGGTAATCCCTTCCAAGGTTGCTCTGTGAAGGAGGTTTCAAACTTCCACACAGAGAGAAGGGGCAAGTGTGCCTCCTTGTCACAGGTGGTAGGCTACCAATGATATGTTGTCAGAGGAGACCATCATGCAGTGCATTCTTGTTTTGTCGATGCACCATTGTAGGGCTAAGAACACCACCCTAATTGCCAAACTGTTGATGTGGAGGAACCACAAACCTGAAGAACTAGCCCTTCCGGCTCCAGATGAGCACCCCAAATGGAATGGAGTGGAGTTTGGGGACTCCAGCCCAAAACTGGTCCTGATTTACCCACCAAATCAGATGATGGTGGAAATCTGGCCCCAGCGAAATCTGAGCTATTAGAGGATCCCTGTGCAGTTTCAAATTTGCCTGATGGAGAAACTGGAGGGGGCACAAGTGCAATCTGCCTAGGGGAACCAGGTCTAACATGGAGTCCAAGGTTCCCAGAATGGATAGATATAAACAAGCTGACAACGAGGTCTGAACTCTCAGTGCCTCCAACAGAACCAGGATTCTGTCTACTCTGTCCTGCAGGACATGGACTAATCCTTTGTTTGTGAGGAAATTCATCCCCACGTATACAAAATCTTGACATGGAAGAAGCTGATTTCTCTAGGTTGGGTAAAAGGCCCAATCTGGTCACAATGGACCAAATGCAAGCCAGATCTTGTCTGAGGGAATCTAACAAGCCACTGTGGATCAACCAGCCATAAAAAAACTGGAGGATAGGGATCCCCAGTGACCTTAAGTGAATGGCAACTACTCCCATGACTATGGTAAAAGCTCTGTGTGCGGAGGCTAGGCCAAACAGCAGAGCACAAAATGGAAAACTTCCTCATCCAAGCAAAACTGGAAGGTATGCATACTGAAGATCAATGGAGACAAGCCAGTCACTGGGCCATTTGGCATTCCTGACTGAGGCTGTGGTGTCCATCTTGATCCTCCTACAGAAACTTTTTTACGGTAGAAAGGTCAATAATTAGACAAAACTTTCAACCCTTTTTGGGACCAGGAAAATCCAGGAGTAGAAAGCCAGAGACTAGTCATTGAACACCACCTATACTACACCATTCTGCAGAATGGAGTGCGCCTCTTCCTTTAATCACACCAGATTCAACTGGTGGAACCAGATGTGGGTCCTTACCAGAGAAGTTAATTCATGGAAATGAAGCCAGTACAGTATCCTCCATTTTATGATAGAGAGGACCTACCCATCATCCATTATACCAAACCTCTAAAAAGCAAGATAATCTGGCACCTATGGGAACTGAAGGAAGAGGGACACACTGCATTAGAGGGAGCGAGTCCCTAGGGCTGCCTCTCCCCTCCTTAAGAAAGAGAGAAGGGCCTATAAACTTCCTCCCCTGGCCTCTCCAGCAACCCCTTCTAAGGCCTGACTGCCAAGGGGGAGGTCTAAATTGGGGTTGCTTTTTGGACTGCGGCTGCATGGTTTTGAAGAACTTCACTGACAGCCACTAGGGGTGGTCAGGGTGGTACCACTTCTTGGTTGGTTTCGATGGGCCATGAGTGGATGTGAAGGAACAGTGCTATTGGTGCCTCAGGTCCTGGGAAGCCATGGTGGGAATGAGACCTCAGAAGAGGGTCCAATAAGAACTTGGAAGTGTCCAAAGCAATATCTTTGCGGAAGTGGAGAAGTCTTGGCTACTCCCTCCAGCAAGCGCTGAAGTGTGGCTGGTAACATAGAGTCCTCCTTCAGGAGGCTAAAGGAGGCAGCTGAAAAAGATTGGCATGTAACACTATGGTGACTAGTGACCTAGCCTTAAACTCTAAGGCCTCCAGTGTCTTGACTGAAAGGCAGCCCCAGGTCTTGGTGGAAATACCCACTTGCGATGCTCTGGTGTCCAAAGTGGGAGGTTTAAGGGGCCAGGCAGGAGTGTGAACATTAGAGCTAGATGCAGAGACCAAATGTTTCAACATAGAGGGAGGTACTGACCTCCCCTTACCCTGCTTAGAAACCTCCTTGTCCTTATTAAACCTTTGAGATAGCTCTTTGACCATGGCCGAGTGGGGGAGCAAGAGGAGATCTGTGTGGAAGGTTGCCCCAGATAGTCTCTCCAAACTGTGGAACATTTTTTGTATCCTCTGAGCCTGAGGGCTTGGGCTACAAATCCCATGATAGAAGACAGTAAACTTCATTGACCCCTATGTCAAAGGACCAGATCTCTTCCTCCACCACCTGGGATAACAGTTGGGAGGGGGAAGGGAACCAGAAGGGAGGGGGCTCCACCTTAGCCTGATCTGCATTGAATTCATGAGAGTCCACAAGAATTCTCCAGACATCTTCATTCTGCTCTCACTCCTGGGAGGCAGGACTTTGTGGTCCAGTGTCTCTCCATTGCACTGGAGACCTGGAGGTAAAGGGAACTGCATCCTGTAACTCCTCACATGGAGCAAGGGGACTGTTCCTGGTGACAGACTCAGCAGCCGGGCAAGAGTGCCTTTCGACCTTCCTGGGTCATTTAAGAGAAGAGGCCCTGCTTCCCTCCCTCCTTTTAATCTCCACTTTGCAATAGGGTGTCATCAGTTCATGGACTACAACATTGACCTCTCTAGTACGAGGCAAAGGCCCTGTCCATGGCTGCCCTGCGTTGGATGACCCCACATCCCATAGGGATTGAGTGGGATAATAGGAAAGGGGGGAGCATGCTGAACTGATCCCCTTCCCTAGTCTGGCAACTGAATGCCAACTCCCAGTCCCCAGAAGGATTCAACAGTAGTCTGGCAAGAGGGGGATCTCGACCCAATCCCTATCCCCATACTGAGGGGGCTTCAAATACCTGTGACTGGTATTCACAGACCAGGGGCAGGTGACTGATCCACAGGAAGACCCTTCCTCAGAGACTTATCTTATATGCTCCTGGGACCTAGGAGTGGTCTTCTGCCTGGAAGAGCTAAATATTCCCCTCTGAGACCCAAGAGACTGAATGATGGAAACCCCTGAAAATTCCAACGAAGAATAGGAAGGATCTTTCTTCCTCCCTTTACATGGCCATCTACTTTCAGCAAAGTCTCAGACCTCATCTGACCAGAGACAACAAAATGGAGAACCCTCTGTCCTTTTACAATTGGTACATGCCATGCAGGTGATCTAGGTGTCCCAGAGGGCTTTCTTGTGCCCACATTTATCCCCAGTTTGTTTCTTAGACATTGCTGAAAAGAAAACTTCTGAAAACAAAAATAATAATCTTGTATAAACAATCTAATCTATGAGTATTTATGTGGAACCAGATATCAGCCCAATTTAGGACAGCAATACTATACCTGCCTAGGAGTCTCTTATTAATATGAATTAAAACAACAACAATACTGATGTTTCAATCACAATGATGTCAACAATACTTAATTCTGAGTAATGAAGACAAAGAATAACAAAAAACCAGCAAGGTAATATGAAATAATAAAAAGAACTACTATCCCTTCTGACTATAATAAAATAAAAACGGTGTACATACCACTAAACACACAAATAAATATTAATACTGGTGTGAGACCCCCTTCTGCATGTAAAATTCAGCATAAAACAACTGAATGGATAATCAATTTCACAACAATACCTACTCAGTAAAATTAATAAAAGGGAGGTCACAAACCAGTACGGCATGGATAGGGACACTAAATACCTACCCGAAGTCCAGAAAATTTTAACAAATTAATGAAGTCACAATAAAAAGTTACCCTCATGCCTCACGGGTAGGAGGCACCTGACTAAGGGTAAATGAACTCTATGAAAATGATAAACATATTAAAAATGACAAAATAGCAAAGTAGGAAACAAAACAAAGGCAATTTTCTGAAGAGCATAAAATGCACCACTAAACAATGGTGACATTCAGAAAAAGATGAGAACGACTGCATATGGACCAATGATGCAAGGTCAACTTCCAAAAATTTCTGCAAGTCATCCATTGGGAGGATGAATTCTCATCATACAGATGAAGGTCATTTCTGTCCCAAAAAGAGTAAGCTATGTAATAACAACAGGTAACATATTACTGATATTAAAACTGCACAGTTCCAATAATGTTGAAATTAAGGAGACAACAAAAATGAATGTATCATGAACTGTAATATTACAAGACTGACATACATTTTGAGCCTCCTTCAAGTTAGCCCTGGTTTTTGGCCTGAGAATTCCTTTTGGTCTTCGTCTTGTCTCAAATACAGATCGCTTGAAAACCATGATGGCCATCTGTAGTAGATAAGAATTTCTTTAAAGAATACAATACAATATTAATTGAAAACAACAAATTTGTATTAATTCAGACACAATAAGCTGGAAGAGGGATACATGTAGTAAGTTCTCAGTTTAAAATATCTATTACAGAACATATCATCATCATTCCATGGGTTCCTCAATAATAATAATAATAATAATAATAATAATAATAATAATGACTTTATTTACAGAATGTAACTAAATTAGTTATAAAAGCTAATTTATCTAGATGCCTTCTGTTATGTACAGTATATACAGCACAATGTGATAAATTTGACTCGACACAAAAGAACTGAGTTATCCAACAAAATTTCAAGCACATAACATACAGACAAGCATCAGTGATCACATAAACATTTATCAAACATCATATTGTACTTAAATATTCACCTGTTAAAAACAAATTATACACAGAGAAAAGCAGGAGTATTTATAGTACTTAGAACTGTTTGACTGTCTTAAGATTTCATCCATTTGAGACATTGATTATGGAAAGAAGAAATGTCAGCACCCTGCCTTATGTCACTGGGAATATTGTTCCATACCATTGGACCAGTATCCTGAAAGCTCTTTCTAAACAATTCCTTCTTTGGCGTTGGCATAATGTAATTTTTACTTTTAACAGACCTTAAATTTGGAGTACCTTCAGCATCTCTTTAGGGAAAGATATTGCTTAGGTAGACAGGAATTACTTTTCTGGACACTTTATACATACATTTGGCCTTTCTAAAGAATATTCTTTCATAAATTGGCACAATTTTCATAGAATTCATTGCATCCTGAAAATTCTCTATACATTGATGTAGAAATAAATTACATGCCCTCTTTTGGAATCTTCCAAATTCTTTTATGTTTGAATTAGAGACATTACCCCAAATTACATTATGATAGTCCTAACATGACTGAATATAACTTCTATAAATGATGACCATATACTGAAAAGGAATGAATGTTCTGATTTTCTGATGTAGAAAAAGATAAAAATTAACCTATTTTGAAACATATTTAATGTGAATAGAGCAAGTTCAGTTGTTATCTACAAATACACCAAGAATTTTATCATGAGAGGTCATATTAAGGTTCACATTGTCAAATAGAACTTGAAGTTTGTTGCTATCTAGCCTTGCTCGTTTTGTTTTGTTGTAACTAGTAGGGCTTTTGCTTTTTTCTGTGTTTATAGTCATACTGTTTTCCTTGCACCATACTTCCAGTTTGTTAAGAGCATCTTGTAAGTTAATTTCAAGTTCACAGGAACATAAACCAGCATAATGTCATTACTTTTTCCACATTCTCTATTTTCCTACAGGATACTGTTACAAAGATAAATATTAATCTAAAGTACTATATTTTGGAGGGTACAGTTCTACTCGTATTTTCATGGTGAAATTCAACTGAAAAACACACCATGAGTAAAAGATAAGATGATCTCATTGGTAATTACTTAGCATTGTAACTTATAATCCTATGTATGCCAGAAAAAATAAAATAAAATTAAAGTGCCGAGAAAATTGAAGACAATATGTGAAAATGCTTGTCTTCTGACCTTGACCGTGGCTTGTCTGAAAGCTGCTTCTCTCTCAGGACTGTCCTTGGCACTACTCATCACTTCCAACTGACTCAGCTCACTGATCTTAGACAATCCCCTTCTTGCAAAGCTCTGTTAGTAAAAGTATATAAAAAAAATTCTTTTAGTAAAATAATATAAAAAAAATTGAATCTGTGCAGAAAATACAATGTGAAAAAAATCTCTGGGATTCATATAACTAAAATGATGGTACACACAATTGCTTATGACAACAACCTTAAGCCAGTTGCACAGATTATACATGTAGCTTGTAAATTATAAGATGGAAAATCTGAGCTGAGAAAAAAATGTCTGGGTCCCACTTACATGATATATCCAAACATTGAATATAAAAATCAAATTTTGTATGCTGATCATTTGTAAACTACAATAAAAGAATTGCATTAAACTCATGTTTTTGACACTAGGTGTCTATTTGGGGTCTAACATTGAGATACTGACTTTAAAAGACAAGGTAGGATAAGGGCCCATTTTGATCCCTAATCAGATCCAGATGAAACTCATATAGATAAAGATAGTCCCTCTCTCTTACTTAAATATGTATTTAATTTTTGATCCAGGACTGCTTTTAATAAAGGAAAACAACTATTAAAAAGCCAATAGTTTTCTCCTCAATAGTGGCAGCATTTTTGTGTGGATAATACATGTGATTGCTAACAGTCCCTTAAAAAGGTTATTGCCAAATAAGATACATCTTAGAATGTGCATCTGCACATAATATGCATAATAATCAATGATAATATCTATAAAATTTGATTTTTGTTTTGCAACATTGTTTAAATGGTGTGTATATTTCCATTACATACAGCTAATTATCTCCGACACCTATTTCGTTTTCATTTAAAACATTTTGCTTATTTTTATGTTTAGTGCTGAAAATGCAATGCAAATATTTTGTACATTAGTAATAGCCTGCTGTTGCTACAGTGTATAGTGAAGAATTAAAAATATGCAGAACATCAGCAACCAAAGCTGTTTTGTGTATGTATCGGGCTGGGAAAATGCTTACTTTATTGTATTAACAATTCGATAGAAGTATTCCTTATACTGATGACTGATGCCAAATTTTGATAATTTTATATGAGGTTTAAATGATAGAGTGCAATAGCTGTAAACCATACAGCATTTGAGGCACTTGTGCAACATGTATAGCACGCTTTTGTTACTGCGCAGACTAAGGATATTAATTTTGATTTATTCCTTGCAAAGACAATAAGTGGACAGGCACTGTTACTTTGTTTATATCAAATGGGTCTCCAGAATGAAGGGAAGAAAAAAAAAAGTAAGGCAGATTAATACAAATATCTTTGTTACAGCACACAATCCCCCAACCCCCCTTTATAAATTTATCATCAATGTCATCACTGTGACTTAACCAATTAAAAGTCAATATTATTTCATCTAAAAAAAATTACAGGGTATTTATCCTTAAGCTCCTTTATATTCACTGGTCAATATAATCATATATTATCATGAAATGGCACTAGATTTTATTTTTGGAGAAATCTGTGCCATATTTATAAATTTATTTCCCTTATTTTCTCATCTTTATATTAAATGACTTGGAAATTAAGGATGGTCCATTATGAATATCGAGATATATACCATTGCAATTTCTCTTTGTAGCATGTAGTTTATATTGTCAAACATTTGTACTTCAAATAAAATATAGTCAAATGACGTTGAATTTCAAATTGACATGTAACATTTGTCTTCTTGTATGCACGTGATGATAGAACTAAGGATTAAAAAGAGGTACACCACTTTTAAGAATGTTTGATTAAATTATAAAACAGGGGCATTAACAAACTTTCAAGTGTGAAAAATTTCAAAAATATTTTTCATGTATATCAATATGAAGTCCATATATAACAAGATCAAAGTATAGTGAAAGCATCACTTGATGGATTAAAAGAAAAGAGACAGAAGACATAGAAACGAAGAAAATGTTGTCACTAAAATATGCAACTAAGAATGTTCACACAAATGGGCACACACACATATCCACACATACACACAAGTCCAGGGACATCGAGACTTTGCAATTGCAATATTTTCAAGCATTAGACACACATATATTAAATAACATAATTTTATTCCATCATTCACGATAAGAAAACAAAAACTTTGACAAAATTTGAAGAAGAAAAACAAATTAGTCTAAAGTTTGATTCGATCCTGGTTCTCATGCATAACAGCTCAATGTGCTACCATTGCACCAAGCCATTCACTAGACATAAAGTGAAATTCTTTGGTCATAATATTATTGATTTATATTTATTTACAAAAAAAAGACTAAGCCCTATAGGTATCTGTCAGCTAGGTTGGATTATGGATTTGAAAGATGATTGACTTAGCAAACTTAATAAGTATGCCTCTTTTAACAATTACATGTATTGCATAAAACAGCTTTTTCAGCTAAAAGGAATAATTAGAATACATATTTATAGGTAACAAATAGATATGAAGAAACAGTTATTCAGTCTCCTACAACTAACCACAAGACAAATATCGACTGCTACTTATGATATCAGCTATCAATTTCATGTAAAAAGATCAAGGAAAAAACTTACCAAGAGATGATGTGCATTTTTCTTCAAAAATTATAACTAATATTTTCTAATCAAGCATGATATATTAGTAAAGATTACATTTTGAGCTATAACTTCAACAGAATCACATCTAACTGCAAACCGGACATAGAAAAGTGGTAGAGTCTTTATAAAAATGTCTTCTAAACATGCTTGTAACAGACTGACAGAAATGCTCTACTCGCTAAAAAAATAATCTTGAAGTTCCTTCTAGTTAAAACCATCAGCACATATGTAGACCAAATATATTTTTCATCTAACAAAAATTAAATCTAATGCACACTAAGTTAGTATGTTATACATTTTGGTCTTACATCTATGTTGATGGATTAATCTGCTCTTAAAAAGGTATAGTGATATGAGCTGTTAACTGGTCACAAATGCCATTCCATTGCTTGAAGAATGTGCATGTTGTGTGAAAACAATCTTTGAATTATTTGGAAGTAAAGGAGAAAACATTTTGATTTTAAACTTCTTTTAATCTAAAATTATTGTTTTTCTGTAAAGTATGGTTAAAAAGGTATCACACTTGAAACAGTAAATTTAGTATATTTTTTACAGTAGCTAACTTATGTCAGTAATATATCTTATTTCATTAATACGCTAAAGGGTGTAGGTATCCTTCGCTTTAATTGATTTTCTAAAAATCTTCTGGAAACTTTTGGGACAGAATTAACTCATAACTACAAGTACATTTTATTTTATGGAAGAAAATGCAATAAATGGTTACTTTATAATTTATAAAATTATGGGAGCCAAAAATGGACCTATATAGCCTTGTCCTTTAACTTTGAAGAAATTTCCCATAGGGACAAAATTGTGTGTGATTAAATACTTAAACTGAAAAGTTTTATGAAAGCATGGCATGGATCTGCAAGATATGCTAGATTCAGATCACTACCATGGCACATTTACATGCCATCCTTTGCCTTTGGTAAAAAAAAAAAATTATTTGTTATTGTCTTGATCCTTTTCATCAGGTGTACCATAAGTGCATTTTTATGACAACAAACATGATGCAAATAATAAAGTTGAAACTGTCATGCATTTGGGATGGATGCTTGTTATCCATTCACTTTTGATGAAATACTGTGATGCCATTATACAGTCCATCTGTACATATGTATATATGTCAATGAACTCCTCCCACACCATTAGAACTAAAGACGTTAAACTTCAATCAATGCTAGTACTATGGGTGTAGTCTATGACAACATTTTGGAAAATTTTATCTTGCCCCTTGGGGAGGGGCTAGGGGTGATAACACATGTTAGGGTCATTGACACTAATTAAATCCCCATCCTATAAACCATATATACAGTTGCTGGACATGATAAGGTGAATTATATTATGCATGAACAAAATTTTCCTCAGAAAGACACATGTGCAGCCAACAGTCCATGGGATATTTCCATACCCTCTGGACATAATCCCTTGGTCAAATCTTTGAAACTATTGAGACCCCCATGACCCTATAACCATACACAAGGTATACAGATGCAGGGAATGACAAAATGAAAGGTTGCCTTATACCCTTGGAATCTATGAAGTTTCATTTATAACAGGATATGCTTTTAATTAACATGAAATAAAGACAAACAAATGCAACAATCATCATGAGCCTATTTAAAAAGAATGCAAATTTTATGTGCAGGGATCTGGATGTAGATGTTTCTAGTCTAAACAAAATAAAATAACCTGAAGAAGAAGCATGAAATCTTAAGTGACTGTCAAATCTGACCTCAATGTTAGCTTGACAATTAAGAAATTAAAAAAAAAAAAATATTCAGATGTTTAAAGTGAAAAATGAATATTCTCAGAGGATCTATACATTGATATTTATGCATATAAAGAATCAAACTTGACAATCCTTGTCAGAGAAAAGAAAAGCTGATCTTTTTAGTAATATACTTCCCCAGTTTATATGCACAAAAAGACATCTAGTATCTGATTGCTATTAATGAGTACACAAAAAGACGTTTAGTATCTGATTGCTATTACTGAGTATAGTGTTAGACCTGGATGGAGATATTGACAAATTACTTTAATTTTTGACAAATCATTCTTCATCTTGTGGATGTAACTATATGCATCCTGCACTGATCATATGAAATGTAGGCAGCATACATTTATAAGAATGTCTGAGAGTCTGAGTGTTTCATAGAGGTAATATTAATTTTTCAGACAAGTTTATTTCATAATAATATTTCTGAGTTTGCTATTTTTACTATGTAAATTTGTTATACTTAGAGTATGTAAATTTTGTGAATCTCAGGCAGTATATATTTCTTAGTATTATAAAAAGTTTTGCATTACGCTTTACTTCCCATAATTATAGACAGAAATATCCCATATTCCCACTTGAAATACAATATATTTTCTCAGGTAGACCAGACAATTACAAGGTAGCTGAATGTTTTTCTGTTTGTGAACAGGATAGGAAAATCAGATCTAAAAGATAAGATTTATGTCTAAGATCACTTAAATCTTATCACCAGGTGAGTGGATTTTCCTATCCTGTCTTCATGTGTGGGTACCAATTATTTTTCTCACCCCTCACAAACCATATTTATCAATATGCAGCTTTAAATACAGGGACAAAATCTTTATTTCATGGTGCAGTTGACTAGTGAGTAATATAAAAGGAAAATCTGTGACATGCACTGTGACTAACATAAGTCAGCACAAAAGTTTATGTCTTCAAAGAAGTACTGAGAGTAGAAGAGGTAAGTGACATCTGTCTGTATGATACATATCTATAGAAAACTATAGCATTATCACATGTGAAGTTAACTTTAAGACAACTATGTCTGTTGGGTGAAAAACTACAATTAGTAATAACCTCTGCTTCCTCTGCAGCCTTGCAGTCATAGTAACACTGACAGACAGCTGTGTACAGGGTGACCCTCCAGCTCAGGTACTTCACAGCAAGAAGAGGCACTGAAGTCTCCATACACATGCTGGCCCACAGCAGGTACTCCAATACCTGGAAAGTAATTCAAGACAATGTAATAAATGTATAAAGTACAGGCTAAAGTTGTACAATTTTATGAAATATTATCTACATGTAAAACTACACATAAAATATACTGCTTGATATAAGCACACTAGTGCAGCCCACCCCCACCCCCCTTTTGCAAGGTGCTCTCTTAAGAAAAACCACCCTGATACAGGCTACTCCATAAATAAATATAATGGGGTTGGGAGTTACATAGTTTTTTCCAAGCACCAATTTGTGAAATTTGGCAAAATATTCTGTCAGATTTTAGTAATTTCTGTAAGATTTTTTTCTTTCTCATAATTCTTCTTTGTCCATTGAGTCCAAAAAACCATGAACACAATTTTAATTAATGTACATTCCAAATGTCCCTTCCTTCATAGAATTTTTATTTCAGGTTATTGCTGAAAAAAACCCTAACTGGCTCCCTTGTCCTTCACCAAATACCCAACTAGAAAGGTCACCATCCTTTCTTTGTGGAATGGATGCCCTTATTGTAGTACCCTTGTAAAAAAAAATAATAGAATGAAAAGAGTTTATTTATTGTAGAGACTGAGATAGAACCCAGGTAATATATTTTCACTGAAACAAGGTAATTACATGCAAACACTGACACAAAGAGCAGCTATAACTGATTCCTTGCTATATTTTAAACTACACAATATATTTGTGCACTTTATATGCATGAACATGCATGTCAATTGCATATAAACCATACACAATTAAACATAATGATTTCTTTTAAACAGTCTTATCAAGCGGTGTAAACTGCAATTAGTAATTGTGACAGCCACACCATTATCAGTTTACTGAGATTCCTGCAGTTTCCTAATCCTGAGTCCTCCAAGAAACATAAACTTGTACAAACAGCACACAAATGAAATATGCATATGTATGCTGATGATAAAATGTAACAAGATACAGCTAAAGGCTATTTTGTTCTTTCTGACTCAATAAAGACCAAGAATTATAAAAAGTATGATGACTAGCACACACAATTCTGCATTAAAACTGCAATGCAAATGGAAAGCGTACTAACCTTTGCTGAATATCCGAGGGACATGAGATACCTAGAAATACTGTAGATATGAATAGTACCTGCAAAAATAAAGAAATAAAGAAACTGGCATAAAGACAATGAAATAAAGACACAAAAAATATATCAAAAATACATCAAATCCTCCTAAAACCTATGTTTGCAGATTCTATATTGTCTTGGAAAAATCAAAGAATTGAGAATACTGATGACTTAAAGGGTTGAATTGATACTACCATATATACTCATGTATAAGCCAATACCAACTGCAAACTGCATAGACCTAGATCTGGGTCTATGCAGTTTGTAAGGACTAATCAGTAGAACAAACAACATGGACCCTGATCTGCTGGCGCATTATGCGACAGCAGATCAGGGTCTATGTTGTTTGCATTTGGATCCGGATTATACGCGAGTATATACAGTAATTTGCATATTATTAGTTTGACGAATATAACTCCGGAGATTTCGCTATTCATGGTCATATTTTACTATCGTAAACATACTGCTCTAAATAATCTTTGTAATATTTTTCTCACTTTTCATTTCTTTATATTAACCATCAAACCAAACCAAATCTCTCCTTCTTCCTTTAGGTAAGACATGCAACTGGTTTATATGTATTGGATTTCCAGTTAATATCTCCTCTGCCATGAATCAGACTAAGTAAAAAGAATCATTCAGCACAAAATAATGCTAATCAATAACTACCAGCATGAATTTCATTCCCTTTAAAATTAAGTTAAATCAATCAATTAGTATAACAATGACTCAAGCACTCTGAAATTACAACTGTGCACAACAATCAAACAAGAAGTATAACTTACAGAACTAAATGTATCGTACATACCATTGTAGACAAGCCAGCACAAGTTCTCTTTAGGTAGAACTATCTGTATAATGAGACGAAGGAAGGACAAAATTTGGACACATCGTGCTGAAGACTCCTTGTTCTGAAGCTTTGGATCTTGGACTCGGACAACTTCAAAAGTGCTGATACACTTTCCCATTAATGCTCTGAACTATTAATTAAAAAGAACATGAGAAAGATTCTCTATATAAATTGTTTGATATTTCAATTTCAAAAAGGAGCTGTATTAAAAAACTTTTATATCTCTTCATGTTCCTGCAGAAAATAAATTTTACTTTACATGATGACTGAAGAATGAATGGTACAAATTCGTAAGACAAGGGGCAAACTAAACTGTACTTAATTATTTTGTAATCCAGAGTGCTGAAAATCTAATTAAAGTATGTGTATTGTTATTTGTAAGGGATTAAAGTACTTATACTCAGTCACCTACTTTAAAATGGAAGTACTTTTTGAGTATATCAGGAACTTAGGTACATCAAGTTGTATGCTTGTCCTCCAAAATATATTAAATTAAAAACTGAAGTTGATAAATGGACTAAAACAAAAAAAGTAACTTGTTTTTTAAACACGGTTTATGTTAGAATAAAGGAAGCTAGTATACAGTAAAACTTTCTGTCATGTTTTTCTCTTTAATCAAATGGTATTGTATTAGGCTTCTGAATTCTCAACAGTTGAAATGTCAAAATGATTCCATTTTTTATACTTAGGAGTACTTTTGAAATGTACTCATACTTGTACTTCTAATTTGGAAAAAAAATACTTGTACTCTTATTTAACTAAATAAGAGCACCTTTAACCACACCTGAGTACTTTAAAACACTTTAAGACATTTATTTGCACAAAGAAGAGTCTTTACTAGGACAGAAGTTGTGTATATTTACAAAAGATATATTTGTATTTGATATAACTTACTTCTATTATTTAAAAGTTTCAATTTAAAAAAAATACAATTTACTTAAAAGACATTCTAATAAAGATGATAATAATGCTATGTAGTTTTTTTTAAAGAATAATTTCATGGTTGTCAGTCAGTTTTTAAATATTCCAATATACTTCTAAGGGGAGTTGACCCAATGTGTGGTGCACACTGAAGCAAAAGGAAGTAAAATGGGTGCCATTATACATCAACTGAAGCGTGATCATATGTCACTAATACAGTGCAGAAAAAAATTGTATCTCAAGTCAGCATTATAATGGAGTCATCCCCTGTCATGTCACATTATGTATTAATGAATGCACCTTATAGAAATCAAAGGAAATAGTCAAAAGGAGATTTGCAAGGATGGACTTTTTATTGCAAGAGGTAATTAATAGCTTTTGAATTAGTTTTGAGACTTGAGACACACCCAATAACAGGACACTATGACTTTCAACATGCATTAATGGGTGCGACTATATTTCAGGCTTGATAAAACAAGAATTTATTTTTTAAAATTGTTATGATGGGAACTGTGCTTAAAACCTGGGAATTTCCCAGAAAATTGGGAATTATCACATGTATACTTCCCGTACATTGAGTGGCCTTGACTGTGATTCAACGGTATAACTGTGCCAATAAGTCTTGATCTATGCTGCTTGTTCCTAAGTTCTAACATGTTAGGTTAAGTATCATCAGAGATAACCACATATACTTACAGTAAGCCCAGCACTGTCCCCATCAAATCCAGTGGGAAAGAAGACCCTTTTGAAGCTGTCAACATCTGTAATCTCTTCCACATTAAAGTTACCAAAGTGCATTAGGTATCGATCATAGCACTGCCACAGTGCCAACTTGTATTCCTGAAATCACATTTACAAGCATATTCTAACAATTCAATGACATTCTCTCTCTCACCTTCCACCCCACTTTTTTTTAATAACTGTTAATGTTTCAAGCAAACAGGATTGTCTTTTACATACATCAATTTGATTATGCACTGACAATTACATTAGGTTTGGTTATGAATATGCCAAAGAATTCTGCAATCCAAATTTCCTGTATCCATCTTGAACAAAGGAAATTGTAACAGATTTGTATATTATTGGCATGCATCAAATGCACAATATTTCTGGTTTGATTGGGCTTAGCCCACTTTGAGGTGTTTTGCCTTATGGCTTTAGTTAGTTTCTTGTTTGGCAATTAGAGTAATGTGTCTTGCCTTGGGACACAATAGAGGAGCCAACCTGGCCTGGTCTGAGAATTGAAATTGGTACTCCTGCGTAGGAGTCTACCATGCTAATCACTGAGCTACCACACATCTTGAACTGCTTACATCTTTGATTATGAAAATTGAAATGTAAGCTTCAAGACCCTGTGTAGGAAGTAGACTCTTTTAAAAGAAACTTGTTACATTTGTATATTAAGTGGGTGGTATATATGAAAATGCTCTCACATACAATATTTAATTATTTAAAACAATTTTAATGCAATTTTAGTTTGGAATGATTATGGAAAGGAAATAATAGTTTAATATGGTTATCTGAAAGAATAATTCATTACAGTGTTAGCCAGAAATCTACAAAGTTTTGAAAGATACTGCTGTATAAAAATAAAGGGAAGTAACTCAACATGATGTGTATACTTTACACTTCTATTAATATTCAAATTCCCAAGAAGGGAATGTGATACAAAACATATAAATGAGTTAACTGTCATTTCAAATTAGAGTTGAATGGTGAACATCATAAAAATCAATAAATATACATCAAATGGTGCAAAAAAGTCTATTTAAAAAAAAATGAAAATACAGATATTTGCGATCTGTCTGTTTGGTCCAAAAGCAAAGTAATTTCACAAAGCATGTACAAAAATCATATATGAACATAAATCAAAGAAAAAACATTAAGATACAGCTACCAGTATCTGTAGATTTTGTCAAAATGCAATATACTGTATTCTGGTGTGTATAACGCGCACTGATGTATAACGCGCACTCCGATTTTCAACCCAAAATGAGTGGAAAAAACATAGTTCTGCCATATAACGCGCATGTGATATAATACATTTTAAAATTGTGACTACCGGTATTTCGCTCCGTTTTCATAGTGCAACAACAGTCGGTCATTTTGGATAGTGAATGAAAAAGTGGCCATATTGAAATTGTATCTTTCCGATTTTATGGTTGGCCCTTAAAAGGGCCCTTTAAAGGTTCGTCTAGTCGATGGAATTCAATCTATTGCATCAAATCCCTCAAATTCCTCTTCGTCGTCATCACTCTCGAAAAGTCGCTGTATGTCCTCATCTGTCATCATTCCTGGTGTTGCTGCATAATAGCTTTCATCTTCGTCTTCGCTCTCTGAGTGGTCTTCACGCTTACCATTGTCCTCCCACAAGATGTCATCCTCTGTGCCATCCATTTTAATTGAGATGCAGCACTTTTTGAAGGCATGGATGATGATGCATGGCAAGTCGTGCCGTCGTAAAAATGCATAGGCCCAGCTCACAGACCCCTTGTAGTCATCTATTTTCTTCTGTTTTGCAATTAATATTGCCTGAAAGCGAATCTCTGTCGTGGATACTGAGATCCCTGCCTTCTTCTATCCATGACACATTCAAGGACTCCACTCTCTATGTCCGGATACTTTGCACTTGTCCCTCTGTCTGCCTGTTTTGTTCTCTGTATTTTCTTCAGTCTTTCTTTCATTCTTCTCTACTCCCTAACAGAAGACTCTCCTACATTAAACTCCCTCCCAGCAGCTCTGTTACCATGTGTTTCTGCATAGGCAATGATGGTTAGCTTGTCTTTCGCATTGTACGAATTTCTTATATGACCCATCTTGATACTTTGACTATATTCGTTCAGATTCAAGATCGAACACAATATGCTATGTGAAAGTTTAGGTCCGGTATTTATACTTATTTGGATTATCATTACACCTCTAAAATATATCTCCATGTCCAAGCTAGAATTTACCAAGACAATGCATTGTACTTATGTTTGGCCCATCAAAGCTTTAGCTGGCGCTGATTACCTTTAAAAACACCACGCTGAGTCAATTAAACACTGCTCACTGTATTGTAACAAAGAAGTACCATATCAAATACTGTTGTTTTAAAATGAGAAATAAAACAAAGAAACAAGTTTATTTTCTGAAGAAAAGTAAATACATTGCAAATTTACCAAGACAAAGCAACGTGACTATGTTTAGCACATCAAAGCTTTAGCCGGTGCCGATTACCTTGAAAAGACCACACTGAGTCAATGAAGCACTGATCACCGTTAAAAACACCACGCTGAATCAATTAAATATTGCTCACCGAGACAAAGCATTGTAACTATGTTGAGCCCATCAAAGCTTACCTGGCGCTGATTACCGTGAAAAGACCACACTGAGTCAATGAAGCATTGATCACTGTATAGTTGCAAAGATATCTCAAATACTATGATTTAAGATGAGAAATAAAACTAAGAAACAAGTTTATTTTCCAAAGGAAAAACAAAATGTTTTCTGACTTCATACATTAACGCTGTATTAGTGTTACCGTAACAGGCTAACCGTAGTTGAAAAAAAATGAGAACATTAACACTGCTTGAATTCTAAATATTATATTTCAATTCAAACACAAATAAATGAAGACAAAATTAATTAGATCCACAGTTATCGAATATTGAACATTTACAGGTACAGTGATCATATATTTGTTCCGCTGATAACCTTGAAAAGACCACACTTAGTCAATGAAACATTGATCACTCTATAGTCAGAAATAAATACAAAATACTATCATTTAAGATGAGAAATAAAAACTAAGAACCAAGTTTATTTTCCAAAGAAAAAAATATTTTCCGACTTCATACATTAATTGATTTTGTTCCACAACGTGTCAGTGTTACCATAAGAAACCGTAGTCGCAAAAAATGTCCCCTAAAGGTGCCTCTGATGAGAACATTAACACTGCTTGAATTCTACACATATTATATTTCAATTCAACCAAGAATAAATGAAGAAAAAATTTATTAGATCAACAGTTATGGAATACTGAACATTTACGGAACAAGTACGGTAATCCTCACAGTGGTATTTGTTCCGCTCCAATGCGGCACTTTGCACAGCTTTTGAACAAGTTGCCAGTCATTATGTACATGTATTTCTGGTCGAGGCACAGAACAAAACGCTACACAGTGATGTGAAATAAAATCAGTTTATTAACATAAGCAATCAAAGAACAAGACTATTTGTAAGCATTATTTATTTCTTTAATACGGCTAGTACCGGTAAACAATTTAGTTACAATGCAATGTACAACGGATTTAATATTTCACAAGAAGTGAATGTGACACATGTAGGCGGCTATAATGCCTTCATCCTCTCGTCAGATCGACCTGGAAAAAAACTTTTTTTTATAGCTCTTGTATAAAACGCGCACCCCTGACTTAAGATAAGAAAATTAGGTGACAAAAATGCGCGTTATACACACCAAAATACGGTAACATATTGGCAAAATATTCCTAGTTTGGTAAGTATATTATAAATGATTCAGAGTACATAAGATCATTCAATTTTATAGCATTAAAGTTCAAATGTACATGTTGGAATTGTACATTTTCCAAATGTCTGCATAAAAAGGACATTAAAAAAGACAATAAGAATTCATTACCAAAATCATCCAAGTCACACAAGAAACATTTTCTATGTTGAAGAAACAGCAGTATTCTATAGCCAGTCTGTGAACATCTGAATATATACACATAATGAAAATATCTTTCTACTGGATACGCGTTGTTTTTTTATTCTATAGTTTAAACATTTACTTAGGCTATCAATATTGTTTGTCCATCTTTTGATATATTAGTCATTAAGTACCTGTTTTATTTTTCGACTAATATATGTAGATCTCAAGTAAGATTAGTTATCTTGATTAACCCAAAATTCTGCCAGTCCACAGTTTTGTAAAATAGTGCTAATACAATTTAACCACCGTGAGTGAAAACCCCATGAAGAGTCCATTATACAAAATGTGTGAAAGCTTATCTTTGTTTTACCACAATTTTACCCCAAAAATACACCATTCATGAGCTGATAAAGTCTCTTACCAAGCTATCTGTCAAATTTTAAGCAGCAAAATAATTAATATGCAGAGTGTCTTAAGTAGCTGGTCAGGGATTCCACAGTACCAATCCTCAGACCTATACTTTGTAATGTTTTTATCAATGATAATTGTTATTTTATTAATTATGGTTCTTTATATAACTATGCTGATGACAATACTGTCCTTTTCCTCCCCTAACTTTGACACTCTGATTGACACACTTGAAAGAGAGACAATGTTCTGATCAACTTGGTCAATGTAAACAGAATGCAAGGCAACCCTGAAAAAATTCAAGCACCTGCTGTAGGTAAAAAGACATTCATTATGAGCCCTGTACTTAACATAAGAAATGCTGTTATAAACTGAGAAGAAATTGTCCAACTATTATAACCTGATATTGACTACCAACTGCAATTCGATACACCGGTACAAACTCTTTGTAGGAAAGTTTCAATACAACTACTCACCTTAAAACATATTGGTCAAAATTTAACAAGACTCAACCAAGTGACAATTTTATATACTTTTATCCTTTCAATTTCAACATCTGTCCCTTAGCTTGGGACTTCTGTAGTGATACAAATACATCTAAACTTGAATGAATACAAGAGCATGCTCTGATATTTTTATCTGACAATTATACCATCAATTACCATTAACTCTTATTTACTGCAAAATTGCCAACCCTGAAAGTGCATAGACTTAAGTCAATGGCTCTAGAGACTTTCTAATTCTGAATGGGATTGCTCCCCAATGTTTGGATGACCAGCCATGTCTTAATCACAATAAATACAATTTTAGATATTCAAATATTTTAGATGTCTGTTACGACTCTATGGTCTAAGAAAATTTAACAGAAAGAAAGTGAAACCAACAAATCAAGTAAAAAATCAACAAGCAATTTATTACTAGATAATTAAAATGAAAAATCAAAAAGTCACTTACAGTAATGTGTTTTGAAATCCTAATAATCCAATAAGAATGATTGTTCTAATCACAAGTTCTAAATATAGAATGTTCCTTGCATGTTATGATGTGCTAATGGTCTCCAAAGTCCTGATGTACTAGAAATCTTGATGTGCTGATGTCAAAATGAAGTATTCCAAAATATCTGAATAAGTTCACTTAAATTCCAAAATCATCAATTAAAAATCCAAAATCCAAAAGTTTATGAGCACTGTTATAATCCAATGAATATTTAAAATAATTCCTCTCTTAGAATTTGGAATGAATTTTCACAACTGTAATAGCTCTTTACAAGACTGATGGTAATGTCAAAACTGAATAAATGTCCACCAAACATGGCATATATAAAGATTGGTCACATGACAGAATGTTCTAGAATATGAGTCATCTTAATGTAATTTTACTTGTAAACAAAATTCAACCTTGACCTTCAAATTGAGAAAACATATTGATCAAAACAACCTAATTCAAGGACACTAGTTAAACATGTTTTTCCTGATAAACATTAAGATTTAAGCAAATATTAAAGTGAAGAAACATTTATAATTTCCTAAAATATGTATAATATTATATAAACATCATACATAACACCTCCCCTCATAGAGAAAAAGAAACATTTATATAATAAAGCTTTCTTTTGAATATACATCTAATACTACAATAACCAAAATTACATAAGAACATGTTTTATGATACTGGACTTAATTACATCAAGCAATATTACATTTCTAGGCACGTGAGAGTGCATCTGCAATCACATTGTCTTTTCCCCTGATGTGTTTGATGTCAATGTTATATTCTTGCAATATCAAACTCCATCTCAACAATCTCCGATTTTTATCTTTCATTTTGTTGATGAAAGTAAGGGGATTGTGATCACTGTACACAATAATTGGAGAAAGAGCTGAGGTAACATACACTTCAAAATGCTGTAAAGCCAATATCAAAGCCAAACATTCCTTCTCAATTGTGGAATAATTTTTCTGGTGCTTGTTTAGTTTTTTAGAAAAATAACACACAGGGTGATCCACACCACTTTTGTCTTCCTGAATCAATACTCCACCAACCCCTACATCACTTGCATCAACAGATAATTTAAATGATTGGCTGAAATTTGGTGCAGAAAGAACTGGTGCATTCTTAAGCATGGCCTTTAACTTGTCAAAAGATTCCTGACACTTGTCAGACCAATAAAATTTGGCTTTCTTACTCAATAAACTTGTCAAAGGTTCAGCAATTTTGGAAAAATTGGAACAAAATTTCCGATAATATCCAGCCATACCTAGAAATCGCATCAGTTGCTTTTTACAAATTGGAACTTGAAATTCAGAGATAGCTTTGACCTTAGCTTCTATAGGTTTAACTTGACCTTGTCCCACAATATGTCCTAAAAATGTGACACAAGCATGGCAAAACTCACTTTTGCTCAAATTAATTGTCAGATTCACATCGCTGAGTCGATCAAAGAATTTTCGAATGGTTTCCAAATGATCTTCCCAGGTGTTGTTGTAGATAATGACGTCATCGATATAAGCGTCACAATTATCAAGACCAAATGTTATCATGTTCATCAGACGTTGAAACGTTGCAGGCGAATTTTTCATTCCAAACAGCATGACTTTATATTGATAAAGTCCATCTGGAGTTGCAAATGCTGAAATTTCTTTTGCCCTTTCCGTCAGTGGAATTTGCCAGAATCCTTTTAAAAGGTCAAACTTGGTGACATATTCCGCATTTCCAATTTTATCAATGCAATCGTCCATTCTTGGGATTGGAAATGAATCAGTTTTGGTGACACTGTTGACTTTTCTATAGTCAGTACACATACGGAATGTATTATCTGGCTTGGGAACAAGAATACATGGTGAACTCCAGTTACTTTTACTTGGTTCTATGAAATCATTCTCCAGTAAATACTGAATTTCTTTCTTCAGATAGTTCTGTTTGAGAGGATTCATCCTATAAGTATGCTGTTTCACAGGCGCAGAATCTACAATGTCAACGTCATGATAAATTTTACTTGTTCGTGTTGGAACATCAGGAAACAAGTGCTCATAGTCATGTAATAGCTGTTTTAGTTCATTTCTTTCCTGTTGTTGTAGATGTGAAAGTTTCTGGTCTAGGTTGTTCAATATTTCTGAATTCCGAAGATTGGTTATACCAGAGTCACTATAGTCTGATCATATTCCATCGTTGATATCTTCACTGTGTGGGACAGGTACAACTAAATTAACAGAATAATTAGCTGGGGTATCTCTGTCAAAATATTCCTTTAACATATTTATATGACAAAGTTGTTTCTGTTTCCGTCTCCCAGGAGTGTTAATGATATAATTTAAGTCATTTACTTTCT
This sequence comes from Margaritifera margaritifera, assembly GCA_029931535.1. Lineage (NCBI taxonomy): Eukaryota > Metazoa > Mollusca > Bivalvia > Unionida > Margaritiferidae > Margaritifera > Margaritifera margaritifera. Next base: position 434,369 of record JAQPZY010000956.1, on the reverse strand, counting down.
TTTCAACGGTATAAGGACCATAAAATTTAGCCTGAAGAGGATTCTGAGGTATGGGAAAGAGAGCCAGAACTTTGTCACCAGGTTTAAAACTCCTTTCCTGTGAATTTCTGTCATACCTTAATTTCATTTTTGACTGAGTAGTGTGAAGATTAGTTCTTGCTACTTCACAGGCCTTTGACAATTTATATTTAAAATCAGAAACATAATCAAGAAGATTAATCTTTGAGTCTTCATTTGAAAGAAGTTTCTCTTTCAATAATTTCAATGGTCCACGGACAGTATGACCAAAAACTAGTTCAAAGGGACTAAAACCCAACGACTCTTGAACTGATTCCCTAACAGCAAACAACAACAAATGAACACCCTCATCCCAATCCTTTTCTGTATCAAAGCAATATGATCGAATCATATTCTTCAAAGTTTGATGAAATCTTTCCAAAGCACCTTGACTTTCAGGGTGATAGGCAGAAGATTTAAACTGTTGGATGCCTAATTCATGCATAACTTGTTGGAAAATTCCAGACATAAAATTTGACCCTTGATCCGACTGGACAGATTTGGGAAGGCCAACAAGTGTAAAAAACTTCACCAAAGCTTTCACAATAGTTTTAGTTTTTATATTTCTCAGAGGAATTGCTTCTGGAAATCTTGTAGATGTACACATGATGGTCAACAAGTATTGGTTGCCTGACTTGGTTTTAGGTAAAGGACCAACACAGTCTACTATTATTCTACTAAATGGTTCATCAAATGCAGGAATAGGTTGCAGATGAGCCTTAGGTATCTTCTGATTGGGTTTTCCTACCATTTGACAAGTGTGACAAGATCTGCAGTATTTAGAAACATCACTTTTGAGTTTCGGCCAATAAAAATGATTCAAGATCTTGTGATAAGTCTTACGGACTCCTAAATGACCAGCCAAAGGAGTTTCATGGGCTAAATTAAGAATTTCCTGTCGATATGACTTAGGAACAACAATTTGATAGCTCACTGACCACTCGTCACCAGCGGGTATATCAGGTGGTCTCCATTTCCTCTTAAGGACCCCATTTTTCACAAAGTAACACACTGGAACTTGTGTGGCTTCAGTTTCACTAATAGCCCTCTGAAACAAACAAGATATCTCGGGATCTTGCTCCTGTTCAACGACAAGGGATTGTCGTTTGTCACCCTGAGTAGAACAAAGAGAATGAGTTGCCAAAAGAGGATCACTGTGATCAATACCATTTGATTGATCAATACCTGAGGAAAAAGTGACCTCATAAAAAGACTGACCAATACATGTGTCAGCTAAAGGAATAATATCCTGATCAACATCACTCTCAAGAGCTCTTTTTGCCATAGCTCTAGTAACTGCACAAGCAGGGTACAAATCAGGGATTTCAGTTTCGACAGGATCAACTTTCTGATCCAAACAAGGCTTGTCAGTTACAAGTGGATTAACCACAACCTTATCTCCAGCTAGGTCATTGCCTAGTAATAAATGAACACCCTCTATGGGTAAAGAAGTCACTGCCCCAACAGTCACAGGTCCAGAAACTAAGTCTGATGTCAAATTTACACAATGGAGAGGAACATTTACAAAGCCGCACTCTACTCCCTGAACAAGAACACTTTCACTTGAAGAAGACTCCTCAGACAAAGGCAAAGTACCTGATAATAAAAGACTCTGAGAAGCTCCAGTGTCCCTTAATATTTTAATTGGGATAGGTTTGGCAGAATCACCAATAAGTGATATAGTACCTTCTGACATGACTGGTTCATAAGCCTCCAAAATAGAATCAGACTGGGGTTTGTTTGACCCAACAAATGTATTGCTTTCAATACAAGACCGTGACCTTGACCTCGTAGAAATAAGAGCATTTGGAAAAGCTCTGTCTTTTCTCTGTTGCTTATTTTTCAACTTGAAGCAATCAGAAATAACGTGCCCTTTCTTTTTACAATAAGTGCACGTAGGAAGAGATAAGGATTTCTGATCAGTCTTATCAGATGTTTGATTCCTAACAGTTGTGCTGTTGTGAAATTTGGAAGTACTCGAATGAGATTGAAATGGTTTTTTACCAGAAAACTGCTGAGAGGACGATTTATTACCAAATGAAATTTTGTGAGTCAAGGAATAATCATCAGCCATACGAGCAGCATTTTCCAAAGTTTCCACATTCTGCTCGTCAAGATCGGTTTTAACATCACTATGGATGCACCTCTTGAACTCTTCAATTAATACGAGCTGTCGGAGGTTATCATAAGCTTGATCAACTTTCTTGGCTGAGCACCACCTATCAAATAGTTGTTCTTTATCCCTTGCAAATTCGACATGAGTTTGTCCAGTTTCTTTTCTACAATTCCTAAACCTTTGTCGATATGCCTCTGGTACCAACTCATAAGATTTCAAGATGTACTCCTTAACCACATCATAATCAGTGCTTTGTTGTACTGACAGTGAAATGTAGACTTCACGAGCTTTGCCAATAAGTACACTTTGTACTAACAAAGTCCAATGCTCTCTGGGCCATTTCAAGTTTTCAGCTATTTTCTCGAAATGAAGAAAGTATTTATCTACTTCTTTTTGCTGAAAAGGGGGTACTAACCTAATATATCTAGTAACATCAAAACCTGAACTTGTGTTTAAAGGAGTGGAGTGTGCTCTGTTTGCCAGTTCTAATTCTCTTAACTTAAATTGCATTTCCCTTTCTTCTCTTTGCATCTGCATCTGCATTTGTATTTGTCTATCTTCTTTCTCTCTCTCTCTCTCCATCTGCCTCTCTTCTTTTTCTCTCTCCATCTGCCTCTCTTCTTTTTCTCTCTCCATCTGCCTCTCTTCTTTCTCTCTCTCCATCTGTATCTGCCTCTCTTCTTTCTCTCTCTCTCTCTCTGAATCTGAAGCTTTGCCAATTCTAAATCCATCTGGTTCTTTAACTCTAATTCCCTTAATTTCCTGTCAGAACCAGATACAGGCTTTCTCTTCAAACTTAAAGCACTATTTTCAAAAATTCCCTTTCCTACTAAATATTGAATTAAAATAATCTTTATCTCCTGTTTTGTCAATGATACTTTTGCCTCAGATAGACTGTATTTTCTGGCAAGCTCGAGCAACTCATCCTTTCTCATGCACTCTAACCCCTCCTGGGTAGGTTTTGAAATGAAATTCTGAACATTAGATGCCATAGTAAATGCTTGTTGGTTTCACACAAAAAAATTTCTCTATATAAAATCTTTGCCAAAGACAAAAACAAAAAAAATTCCAAGACAAAATCAATATGAATTTCAAAGATAAATTTAATATCTCTAATATGCTTTAAAGAAATTCAATCCCGGATGACGAGCCCCCAATTTCTGTTACGACTCTATGGTCTAAGAAAAATGTAACAGAAAGAAAGTGAAACCAACAAATCAAGTAAAAATCAACAAGCAATTTATTACTAGATAATTAAAATGAAAAATCAAAAAGTCACTTACAGTAATGTGTTTTGAAATCCTAATAATCCAATAAGAATGATTGTTCTAATCACAAGTCCTAAATATAGAATGTTCCGAATTCACGGCTGTGTCCTTGAATGTTATGATGTGCTAATGGTCTCCAAAGTCCTGATGTACTAGAAATCTTGATGTGCTGATGTCAAAATGAAGTATTCCAAAATATCTGAATAAGTTCACTTAAATTCCAAAATCATCAATTAAAAATCCAAAATCCAAAAGTTTATGAGCACTGTTATAATCCAATGAATATTTAAAATAATTCCTCTCTTAGAATTTGGAATGAATTTTCACAACTGTAATAGCTCTTTACAAGACTGATGGTAATGTCAAAACTGAATAAATGTCCACCAAACATGGCATATATAAATATTGGTCACATGACAGAATGTTCTAGAATATGAGTCATCTTAGTGTAATTTTACTTGTAAACAAAATTCAACCTTGACCTTCAAATTGAGAAAACATATTGATCAAAACAACCTAATTCAAGGACACTAGTTAAACATGTTTTTCCTGATAAACATTAAGATTTAAGCAAATATTAAAGTGAAGAAACATTTATAATTTCCTAAAATATGTATAATATTATATAAACATCATACATAACATGTCATAAGAATTAAAACTTCAACATATGGCAAAATATATTTTAGATATGCAGCTGCCATTCAGTGGAACAAGCTATCAAATATTTTTAGACAAAAATAAAATTTAAAATTCACTTACAGCCTTAATTTTATTCTGGAATGGAAAAGACTGTAAATGTACAGTAATACATGTATCTGCATATATTCCACTCCATCCCACCACCCCAACTCTCCTACTATGATGATGACAACTGATATTTGTGTCACAGTTCTTTTTACTGTTTTGTCTTATAACAGTCAAGTCTTTTAATAATAACTCCAGTTTCATTTTTCTTTTTTAATTTAAGATATGTATTTCTTTTTCTTTTATTAAGGCTTAATTTCCATTCTAGCATGCTTTGTTTTAAATACCTTGACACTAAATTCACTTTTAAATACTGTCTCTTTTAAAGTGCTTTGCTTGCTAATACATTTTAAGTTCTGTGCTATGTGATTTGTCTCTTACTGTAGTATGCTATGTTTGCATGTCTTGCAAATTATGTTTATTTAATGTCTTGACTGTTTTCTCAGCAAAAAGTTTTCTCAGTAAAAAGCTCATTAGAGCTTATGCTTAATTGTTGTTTTAATTATACCAACTCCATATGAATCTTATCTAAATCTTTATCTTATCAAATGGAACTCTTTCCAATTCATCATAAACCACAGCAACAGGAAGTAAATGACTGCAGGAGTACATAAACTGAAATGCTATCTTATTTGTCATAAATACAGTTGCAAGAAACAAGAAAATGGATATCTGAGATGTTATATAATTTTGCCTAAGCTACTGAATTTTTTTTTTTTTACAAAATCTTGCTTGAGTGAACAGTGAGATAACTAAAGTCAGCATTACAACAGAGGTGTCTTGTTATAGTTGGATTATCTATGGATAAATGCACCTTCACAAATCAAAAGGAAACAGCTTGAAGGAGGTTTGTTAGGATGAGCTATTGATTGTAAAATGTAATTACAGCTGAAACAAGTACCAAATTTTCTATTCAAATATTTGTTGAATGTATTTGGAGAGGATCAGAATATTTGTTGATGTTAATAAAGCTACAAAAATCCATGCTTTTTACTTTGTCTACTTGGTATTTATTGACACCTCTCCTCCACCCCAGCCAAGCTACATTGAAAACACTGTGAACTAAGTCATCTAAATATTACTGACATTTTAGAGATCTTTAGTAAATTTTGTTGGGATTCAGACCAAAACTCAAATGAAAGTACATGTTATTTTTTCCAGTTATCTTCAAACTCAGAATGACCAAAAATGTTCCTTTGGTAACGCAGATATAAGTAAAGAAGGGCAGAAACTCTCAATTTCTGTTCCATTAAATGCAAGGAGTATGTCAACAAACTTCTATGGGTAGTGATTTGTTCACACTGAAAATCAAACTGACATGTGACCTATTTAATTTAATTAAATTTGGATACATTGATTGATATGTAAAGGCTTTGTTGATTTTTATATGACCCCTATTCTATACTATAGTCTTCATCAAATTGCTGTATTAAACATGCAACATGCATCAAAACAATATTTGACAAGCTGATTGTTTAGAGTCAGCAAACTCACAAATTGTCCGGGGCTAGGTCAGGACCTGAAAGTCAGCGAATCACGGATACATACAAATATTATGATCAAAATGTAACTGATAAGTTAAAATATAAATATATATTCCTTATTTGTCAAAACTTGCTTTTAATAGTAAATATTTACATTATCACATCTGCGCAAGAAAATCGAGACAGACCTTAACAATGACTAAAAGATGCAATTGATATATGATAGATGAAAGAAGCTGTGGCCAGTTATGTAATAGAAGAATGTGGTACATATAAACACTAAATAAAGGTGCTGATATATGTACTGTGGCGAGATCACAGGGTATAAAACTTGGAGAACATAAAGCATTACGAATAAAAAACAATCCCTTTCTCCCTCTCTCAATTTTGGGACTTGGAAACTTGAGCTTGTGCAAGCCGAATTTGAGCTTGTCACGGGAGTCAGGCAAGTGAATTTGTAAATCCCTACCAATTTTAAATTTGAATATTCACAAACAAGTATTCTGTTTCTAATGTTTGTTTATTCATTTCAGCTCTAAAGGTAATTAATTGCTTTTGAAATTTTTTCTGCCTTAAGACATGTCTATTTGTAGGACAATGTTGCTTCCTACATGCACTACTTGTAATGAAAATGTATAACTTTGGGGGCAAAATAATCAGAATGTATGCATATTATTATTATGCTGAGGATCATTTTTAAAACATTGGATTTCCCCTGGAAATTGGGATTAATCACATGTATGTCTCTATCTCTCTCTGTCTTCCTCTCTCATGACAATGCAGAGGTGATTCGGATGAAACTTTATTCCCTGGAAAAATGGCCAGTAAAAGACTGCTGAAGTGATCAGTAGAAACTAGAAAAACCAAAGGACTTAAGATTCTTAACATTACAATTTTGGGATAGAAAATGTTATTTAGAATTTATTTTAAAAAATTGACATTTGGATAAAAAAAGCAATCTGCATATTAACTGTTACAACTGTTTGTCTTTAGTATAATTTTACTTTTGATAATGGCATGTTCTGCACGTGATACATACTGAGCACATTTAGGTTCCAAATAAACAAAATTTTTCGACAATAGCCAAAATTATGTCAAATAATCTTCATTTTGTTTGTAATCACAAAACATCTCTTATTTCAAATTGAATTGACAAAGAACGAAAAAGCTGTAGCCAAAATAGGTTCTTGCATCAAATTTAGCAGCCATCAGGGGAAATTAGTAGCAAATGGCTATTTTGGCTTCCACTAATAAGAATATATACGTGAACATATGTTGATCTGGTCTGTAAGCAGTTGATCTCATGAAGACATCTGCTCTCATTTTTCACTGGATAAATGACAAATATTGCCACTGAAGGCCATGAAGGTCATTTCATGCTCTGTTCAAGTTTTTATATAACATGTTGACCTGGAGATGTGACAAAATAAAAACCTAACATATTAGTAAAATTCTCGGTTTAGTAAGCATTACTGAGTAGACAACATACCATGTAATTCTTATCAAATTACAAATTTTATGGATACTGAATCTTAATGGAAATTGTGTGATGCATATTGAAGAATTCATTGTGGATCAAAAGCCTGAACAAACATATTTGTCAAGCTGACTAAATTATATAAAAGAGACCTTTATTTATTCTTTTTACACCCAGAGATGTAGATAAATTAATCTGATGACTTTAAATATCACACACAAAGTGATGTTATATTAAACAAATGAAAAATGACATGAATGGACTTGTATGATTATTAATTTCTCTCTTCTGTAATATAATAATGAAAGAAAACATACGTAATTCAAAACCAAATGTAAGAAAACAAATCAACAAAGAGATAAAATCTATTCACTGTATTCACTGATATTGTTTTTACCTGGACTGAAACAAGAAAATCACCAATTTCCAGCAGCTTCTCTTGGTAGTAAATCTTTGGCAGGCATGGTTCATACCTATTCCAGATCTCAAATAAAGTATCTGCCCTGTAACAAAGTAGAAAGCTTCAACGATAAAATATTCTCTTTTGCTTTATTATATATCAATATCTCATTAAAATTCATTAATACCAATATCTCATCAAAATTCATTAATTTGCATCAATAAATCATGCAATAATAATAGGATCAAATTTTAATTATCAATATAATAATAATAATAATAATAATAATCATCATCATCATAATCATAATAATAATAATAATAATAATCATAATAAAAATAATTACTTTATTTAAAGAAGGAGACACAGTCTGTTTCATGAAACCAATTCTCCTTGTGTCCCTCTATTAACTGCATATTTACATACATGCATACACAATAAAGAAAAGCACATACAACTCTTAATTCTTTCTAGAGGAACAGAAAAAAAATGAGCAATAATAAGTTAAAATTTGATGTGATGTTAATAAACAGAAAACATAAAAGCATGCCAAAAACTAGGTCCCAGTAGACACAGTATAAAAATAGTGTGGCTGGAAAGTGGAGGGTTTGAGAATTAATACTTTGTGATGAATTTGTAAAAACAAACAGGTCCTGCTTTTAACCAGTGAACTAGAGTATAATGAATATAATTACATTTGTACTTTCACTTTCCTTTGGATTCTGTTTCAAATTAGTGACCCATAGTATTGAAAACTATTTTTAAAAGAGTACTCTTATTTTTGGCTTTGGAGTGGGAAAATGGTTAGCCAAAACTGATCTTAAACTGCAAATATTCTTGTCACAAGTTTTTCCCCAAATAACTTTGCAGTGTCTAGATATGGCTAAACATAGCCTTGTAATTTATTGATAGGTATGACATTATCTTGTGCAATAACCATTGACATGAATTAATTTTACGTCATATGGTATGGCTTGAATATAAGTTTATTCCATTCCAATTTGTTGTCAACCATCACCCCAAGTATTCTGTCGTGAGTAACCATTTGCAGAAATTTTTTCTTCAACTTGAGATTCACACTGTCATTTTTCAATTTATTTTTGTGGGTAGTATTTATTGATATTTTAGTCTTGTCTGTGTTTACTTTCATACCATTTATTTTACATCAGAAATTATAATTTTTAAAAAAAAAGTGAAAATGTTGAAAATATTTGCATTATAACACAAACACTTCATTATTATTCAATGAACATACTGAATTTTATGATCAAATTGAACTTATGATTCACTCCAATAAAACATATTCAGTGAACTCAAGAAAGGCATTTAAGACCTGGCTATTCTGTATTGGACAGCCATTGAAGCTATTATACCAACTATAAACAATAATATAACAATTATCTTCAACAATCAGACATGCATAATTTTTACTAGCATACAGATTTCAAATATACAAGGACAAGGAGTTGGACAAGACTGTGCAAAACATACAGAATGCACACATATATGATAAGTGTTAATGCATTTGAAGCATATATATCACAAGATTGATCGTTACAAGCAATTCAAATCAGTTCTGGATGTACATGTGTACTTTAAGAAATAAATGGTATGCCATTATTACTACACGCATATCACGATATAACATAACAGGCACTCAGTACAGCAATTTACCAGCAAATCAGTATATTGTCACACCCTTAAAACAAATATTTGGCCACCATGTATACATATCCTCGAACAGCCATATTTCATGCCCTTAACGTGAATTTTAACGCGTTCATTATAATATTGTGAGAATCTATTCAAATAACCATAGAAAGTGTTCAACAATATCTACTTCATTTAATCATCATTAAAAATTCTTTACATTCATGTACATTCGTCAGAATTACCATTTTTCCGAGCATGTGTAAGTTTACTTATTTCCAGAAGTGCGTCCATGGTTCATGACACTGACTAAAAAGTCATATGGCATATGACTGAAATGAGCAAGTTAGGCCAAGGTATGGATATTATTAGTTTATAGCATCTCCATGTTTTCAAAATAAAATAAAATAAAATTTACAAATGTAAATTATTTTTCCATTTATTCTATATGCAGTTTGTGCACTTACATTACTACTTGCTTGTTCTTTACCATATAAATACATGAATCAATAGAGAGAGACAGAGAGACAGAGGGAGAGAGAAATTTTAAAAAAGACACTGGTGAATGGATACATGTTTTATTATAATAGATTGAATGTCTTTTGATGTAGAATATTTGTTTATTATGAAATAATACTGAAACAAAAAAGTCCATAGTGAATATACACTTCCAGTGTACATTTTTCTTACGTTGTATAAGAACCCCAACCAAATGTTTAAATTCCCAAAGTGGGTTTTCCCGTTCAAGATATGTAAACAATGCCAACATGTGATCAGTGGACCACTCTTTAGCAGATAATAAAAAATTCAAGGCCAAAATGTCGGACACAAAAAAGGAATTAGTAAAAATATAGATTTCCATTCAGATTTTTTTAAATTACATGAAATTACCTGTTTAAATCTCATTTTGTCTGAGTTTATTTATTAAATACTTGCTGTCACTCTTGAAGAACGCTGGTGGCACAGTTGATGATATCATTATCTTAAAACAAGCGTACTAGGTCACAAGAAACATGGTGCATGATTAAAGGAATTGAACAAAATCAGGAGGTTGGACGACAATTTTACAACCAGCATATACAGCGGCCATGTATATAGAATTTTAAGAGAAGCATACACAGTGGCTATGCATATATCCTCTGCAACTTATATATGGTTGCCAAAGAGAGAAATTTAATAACAGAGCATATTATTGAGGTCACTAAACATTACTTCAGTGCCATCCAGATAATCCTTTTTGTTTGGGTTTTTTTTTGGGGGGGGGGGGTATAGGGGTTGAAGACTGAATGTTTCCTCTTTTAACATATTAGTATGAAAACCATTATGCGAGGGCTTTAAATACTCACGGCCTTGAGTTGGCTTCATCACTGGGTTGGACATGGCTTTGTGTACTCCTTTTCTTCATATAACCCATGAACAATTTCAGCTCATGGTTCAGTGATTGGAGAACAGGGTTTACCTTGTCTTTGTTGTAAAATGAACTCGAGTGTCCCCTGTTGGCAACAGCTGCCGCCGCGCTTCTTAATATTGAAGCCATGCTGAAGCACTGAAACTTCTTCTACAAAGCGAGCACAATATTTTTGAGCTTGCTTGATTTGTTTACATAAAATTCAACTGTTTTATAATCAAGGTGTATAAAGAACGCGCGCCGCCATAAAACAACCTTGTTGCCTGGTGCCCGGTAGTCCGGTTATCAATACAACTTATGTATTTTGATCATATAGTAGTAATATTTAAATACCAGTCTATCAGTATACTCTGTTTAATTTTCATTTCCTCCGATGCCATCTTTAGCACCTCTAATTGTCGTTGTCTGTAGTCTATGGTCCAACCATGTTGTTGAATCAGTTTTTAACGATTGAGTTAAGTCCACTAGTCATGGACTGAGAGAAACGTTATTTAGAGTCGGTTTTCATTTACATAATAAGAAACATTAGCTTATTGGAGCTATTTTACAGACTATAAACAAAAAATAATGAACTTTAACAATCATTCATACTTACAGATATACATATGAAAATATGTACATACATATAGATTCATAGATATATGCATACGAACATACAAACATAGTAATTTAATTATGTAACTAATAATATAAATAAATCTTGCTTCTATGCAATAAATAAATTTTTTTAAAGATTTCATGTATGTATGTGTATGTATTTGTATATATGTGCGTGTGTGTGTGAGTGTGTGTGTGTGTGTGTATATATATATATATATATATATATATATATATATATATATATATATATATATATATATATATATATATATATATATATATATATCTTGCTACAGTGTGTTTAATACAAGTTACGTAATACTGCATTTATCAGTCGCCCTAAGAGGAATTTGTATAGCAATAATCTCAAATATATTCCATAAACATATAGAAAAATCCTTGATTATAATATCTCAAAGATAATGTTAATCATTTTACCAATAGATACAGCGTGTACTTGCATTATTTGTATCATTACAAACATCATGCATATGTTTAAAGAACGCCAGTGCTATACCAAAGTAAACGATATTAGTTCTGACATTTCTATAAGCATATTTATATGGTTGTACCTAATTAGATGCTCTATTTTGAAAACGCGTTGGTCGACGCGGTATCTTTTTTAAAAAAAATTGTTTTTTTTTTTGTTTTTTTTTAATTTGATTCTTTGCTGTGTTTGAATATCGGGTATTATTCTGATGCAATCTTTGTTTAAGAGCTAATAAAGACATACATACATACATACATACATACATACATACATACATACATACATACATACATACATACATACATACATACATACATACATACATACATACATACATACATACATACATACATACATACATACATACATACATACATACATATGGAAATATGTGTTGTTCGTCCTTCAACTTCGAATATGACCATGACATCACTAACTGGTTTGGTTTCTGTGAGTACGTTAGTGGCTGATCAGGCCAGTTTGTGCTCTGAACTGTCTGTGGCACACTTGATAGGAGATGCTGCATGGGTTTCCTTGATCAACAGATAATGTGCTGCAGTTCTGAGATTTATGCTGCTCACGCTTTGCAGTTCTCCTCCATTCAAAGTCTGTAGCTCCAGTATGGATGAGACTCCACCAGGTGGAGCGATATTGTGTGATCTCATAAAAAACATACAGACATATACATTAATACATATATGCATACATGCATACAAACGTACTAATTTAATTTGGTAAATACTACTATAAATTTAGTTTCTATGCAATGAATTCATTTAAAAAAATTATATTTAAAGATTCCACTAAGAGAAATCAAACTGAATGAATAGGCTTTCTAAAATTGCATCCAGCATTAAAATATAAATGCGTAATGGTTAGCAAATACACACTTAGGATAACACTCTCGCACACAGACAAATACACACGAACACACACGTAATTCGATTAATTCAGAGATATTAGAATAGTAGGTTGTATCACAGAAACACACATATACACACATAGACACTTATAAAATCAGCGACATTGGAATATTAATTTTCTTTTAAATATGCCGCAATTAAGTGTGACAAAATCAAAACTTCTGAACAATGCATGAAGGTATATCTTCATAATCGTACATGTGCCCTCCACGAAATAAAATAACATTAGCAGTAAACAAATGTTTTGAATTCGATAATCAATGAAAATCTACAGTGCGCGTTATCAGAAATTAAGGCGACGACAGTAGTAATATGAGTCATACTGGGGACATATGGGAATTAACATTACGCCATAGGGTTACATTAGGAGGCACTCAATGGGAATTTAACATAGGATGAGTCAGTCTGGGGACTAACGGGAATTTAATATAGGATGAGGCACTCTGAGGACAAAAACGTTTATGGGGACGTACGGGAAATCCCATGTAAAAATTGTCCATAGATTTAACATGCGGGATGCACCCGGAGGAAGTAAAAGAAATGTAATGTTAAAACTTTTATCTACAATCCAAGCACACACTCTACAATCCAGCATTCGCTTTTTAATTACTATCTAAACACATACCATACAATCCAACACCCGATTTCTGATTATTATCCAAGCACACACCATACAATCCAGGACCCGCTTTTTGATTACAATCCAACACACCACATATACTATCCAGCGCCCGCTTTTTGATTACTATCCAAGCACACACCACATCTACTATCCAACGAAAAATATAGGAGTGTTTAGACACACACTCTATACTTATATATACACAAACGTGCTATCACACACAAGGGTAGGAAGTGTTTATAGACACACTACTATACCCTCACACTCATAGTATCACACAGAAAGTGAGAAGGGGTAAGGGATTTTAAGTTTTAGTTGTAAACAACATAGACATACACAAAACATAAAACACACATTTTTGGCAAATATGATTAGTATCTCTCTTTTCTAGAGATATGGGTGGCCCTGAAAAGGGCCGTTTGTTTTCTTCCACTTCTCTCCCTTAGTTGTTACACCTTCCAGGTCTGGCAGCGCACGTCGCACATTGTTTACGCCAAGATGTTTTGTGGAGATCACCAGCTTAAAAGAAGGTTCTCTGGCCTTCTTCTCCTCATCAGGGATCCAGTCTTTATGCTCCTACCGGCGCATTTTCTCCTGTACCTTTATCCAGTTTGCATTGAGGCGCTGGAATTCCCTCTCCCTCTTTCGTTTCTCCTATTCCCTCTCTTCCTCCTCCCTGGTTGCCTTAATCTTTTCCATTCCATTTCTCGATTACTTCTCTTACAAACCTCTTGGCTGTTGCAGGTGAGGTCAACTCCCTGTGAACATGACATTGGTTGGGGTAACACCCCATTTCCTCTGTCTGGTCTAGGAGGTACTCCGCCCTTTCCTTAAATCTTATGACTTCCCTAAACTTGCCTACTTTACAGTGTTGAACGGTTGTCATTCTTCTTTCTTCTTTATTCTAAAGGGGCCCCGGGTGGCCGAGTGGTCTAAGGCGTTCGCCTTTACAGATCACTGACATCTCACCTCTGTCCGCGCTGGTTCGAGTCTCGTGCTCGGCCAACGTGTGTATGTGAGAAAGCTTGCCAGTAGCTTCCCGTGGGTCGGTGCAACTAAAACTTAAAATCCCTTACCTCTTCTCACCCCATTTCCTCTGTCTGGTCTAGGAGGTACTCCGCCCTTTACTTAAAACTTATGACTTCCCTACTTTACAGTGTTGAACGGTTGTCATTCTTCTTTCTTTTTTATTCTAAAGGGGCCGAGTGGTCTAAGCGGCTTACAGATAACTGACATCTCACCTCTTTCCGCGTCTGCCATGTATAGATTATCATGTGCTAAACCCATAACAACCAACCAACTTTATTCTAACAGGATCGGCGACAAATGGCACGACTGTTTGTTTGTTTAATTCCATTAATCATGTATGTCTAAATACCCCAATTGTGGATTAAGTTGTGCGCACAACACACTATTTTATTATTCATCGAATGGGTTGCCGGGTTCAAATTATTCATTGCCGATCTGCACGCCCATTCGGTTCACTACTGCGTGCACGGCATGCTTCTCAATTACATGTCAGGGGTGGTAGGATGCACGGACTCGGCAAGGGAGACGCGAAGCGGAGCGGAAGTACAGAAACGTCATGAACGTATATGATCAAATTTTGCCCGTTTAGCTAAATCGGGCTGTCTCTAACGACCAATTATGTGTTAGTCACATGTTTAATTATGACAATCTTATGAGTTGAAAATTTCTATATTTAAACAATTCACATTCAGATATGAATTTTGCGTACATAGAGTACATAATGTTTCCAAAAATAATACTAATCCGTGAGTACAAGTTATTCATTTTCATTTAGTATAACGCACATTTTTTCCAAGCTCCCAGGTTTCCTCTTCGTCCAGGCTGACTACTCCAGCCGTCACATGCAGCAGTACCGGGTGAATTCGCCCAGCAGGTTAAAGACCTCCTTCGCTTTCTTTCTTCCTCCAGCTTGCTGCATTCTGTAACTGATTTCCTCCAGGCGGTATGTCCATACCTGTGGTTGCCTCGTTACGTCTAGCCTAGCACCCACTACGTCGGTGCAGTTCCCGACGGTAGCCCCCAGTGGTCTTAGTTAGCATCGGTCCCTTTCGTTTGTACTCCTCGACTTCTGGTGGCGGTAGTTCGGTCTTCTCTGTGCCGTTCTGCCTCGTGTATGCAAGTATGCCCCTGACTTCAATGGATTTCTCGACAAGTAGTAGGCTGGTCATTAACTGCACGAGGCAGACCGTGAAAACGCACAGATGGCCCCCTCCCCATCTTATTCAACAGCGGGTGCGGCGTGATATTTCGATTCTGACGGCTGGTTGCTGACTGTCGATGGGACGACTGTTTACTTACTTACTTAATTTCAATTATACTCGCGTATGGCCATTCGGCCATCTGCGAGTGGTTAATAGGAGCACGGCGCCCTATTTAATTATTACACACCGCTCCCTCGATGCATGGTTTGCCTACTTTGAGGTTTCACTGAAGGCGCGATATGAGAGGTGTGTAAATTACTCGTCAGATGAGTTGCCGGGCTGCGAACGCACCTGACGCATTACTGCATGCACAGCATGCTTCTTACTTACATGTCTGGAGTGGATGGCTGCACGGACTCGGCAAGGGAGACGCGAAGCGGAAAGGATTACTGAAACGCCACAAAACGTACATGATCAAATTCTGCCCAGTTGGCTAAATCTGGCTGTCTCTAAAACCAACTATGTGTTAACCACATGTTTAATTATGAGAATTCTATCAAAAATTTTTTTTTTAATTTATTGAATCATTCAGGTATAAATTTTGCGTGCATAGTGTACATAATTATTCCAAAAATAATACCAATCCACGAGTACAAGTTACTCATTTCCCTTTCGTATCACACACATTTCGGTGGTTCGAAATCAGTCAAATTTGTGATTTAAAAAGTATAATCAAAAGGGGTTTTCGAAAAATCAAACAGAAAAGCCCCATACAGTCAGGCAATTTTGATCATGCTGCCACTGGACCGGAGAGCTTCTTTCTCGGAGGCTGTTGCTTTCATTGTTTAAAGATGGCTCACAGGCTTTCTTAGTCTTGGGCAGGCTGATTCAATTCCAGTCGTCTTGGTGCAGCTGTCTCAGGGGGAGTCGGCTCGTTCTGACTGCTTCTTCTCCCGGCTTGCTGCAAGTCTGGCCAGACTTGGCACCCGCTGCGTCGGGGTACTTTTCAGTAAATTCGTTGAATTTTGGTGTTGGTGTTGGGGTGTAGGTCGGCTCATTTCTGTGACGGTCTGTCCCGTATCTGCAGCCACGCCTCGTATTTCCATTATTGCATGTAGTCGGCTGGTTGTTGGGTGCACGCGGCAGCCGAGAAACACCACAGGTGCCCCCCTCCCCTCTTCCTACCACTGCAGGTGCAGCTCCGATCTTGAGATGTTGCTGGCTTGACGGCTGGTTGCTGACTGACCATGGAACGACTGCTTACTTACGTTTGACTTACAACGTGTGCGGCCATTTGGCCATTTACGCCGAGTTAAGTTGCATTCCATGCAATTTTTAATTCTTCATCGCACCCATTTGCCGATTTATTGTGTGCACCGCGCACTTATTAGTTATTCATGTCTGGAAGTGGAAAAGGCGGGAAAAGGCTGTAGAAGGCACCTCGACGTCTCTGGATTGCTCAAAGTGGTCCAGGTCTAAATATTTTATTTGTTTTGTTTTTGTTTTGTTATTTTCTCCCTTTTTAGTTAAATATATGCTTACCCTATTTTTATTTTTAGAAGTGTTTTGATAATCAGTTACCGCACTGTGCAGTAGTGTTCTGGTGGTCTGGACTTAGGGCCACCTTATATTCTTAAATTTTTGTGTGGACCAGATTACAGGGTCATGTTGCAGAGTTCTAGGTTATTCAATCATTGCCACATTGTGCAGCTGGATCTGATAGTCTGGGCTTAGGACCACCTTACAGTATGCTAAATTCATGGCACGACTGGTGGACGCACAGTTTTATATGGTATAAGCACGGACGTAAATGAAAACATCCCTCCAAAGTATAGACGCAGACATGGATGAAAACATTCGTATTCTTAATACAGAATACAAAATCAAGAGAAATCACGCTTATGTAAAAGAAACTATTCTTTTCATTGTTCCCATACAAATTCCTTTTATCATTGAGAATGAGAACTTTATAACACAAGGTATGAAGTGTTTATATATACATTTTATACCCACAAACACACACTATCACACTGGGGGTAGGGGTTTAAGTTTTAGTTGTGAACATAGACATACACAAACAAACAAAGATAAAAATATATATTTTTAGCAATAATTTTGAGTAGTATCTTGATTTTCTAGAGATTTGTGTGGCCCTCAAAAGGCCGTTTTGATTTTTTCTACACAATGTGTCCACACCTCCCAGGTCTAGCTCCGCAGGCAATACATCTTCCACTCCATCTATTTCCACTCCAAGGATTGATGGGGACAGGTAGGGATGAGGGGGTATGATTTGCCTCCCTTTCCCAATCCTCTGTTTGAGGGACTATGAATGGCTGCCTCTGTTGTTGTTATTGCTGCTGCTGCAGCAGCTCCATGTTTCAGTCTTCAGTCTATGGGACCCTACTTCTTCTTTGTTGTTTGTGATGGTCTTAGAGTCCTCACCATAGGTTTCACGGCATAGCAGGGACGCGTCTGTGGCACCTTTTCTTTCTTCCACTTCTTCTGTTCCTCTATTACTTCTTCCTTGAGAGGACAAGTTGATTTGATAATTTCAAATGCATTATTGTCCTCTGGAACAGTGTCTGTCTGGATGGAGCTCCTTGCGTTAACCCAAGAGGCGATGAACCTATTCCATGTGTACTAAGGTTTGGCTACGTCTTCCGGTCATATTCCTGCTCATTCTTGTCTTCTTTATCAAGTTGACAATGGGTGGTAAGACTGGTGAACACACTGCTTTATATGGGAAAAGCGCAAACGCCAAGAATAACATCCCTCCGATTCAGTACGCGGATGTGAAGGAAAACATTACCAAGATCGATAGGGAGAAACGTGAAAGAGCATGTCAATACAATTTGTTTTCAAAGATGAAAAACCAAGACAACACCATTTTTTTTCCTCAAAATCAACATGTTTAATAATAATAAGAAGAAGCTTCTCTAAGACAAACAGGAATAAAAAACAAACAAACAATATTAAGCATGAACGTATTTACAAGGTGGACAACATTGTGGAGTCAAACTTGACTTCCAATGATCTAAGGCACTGTCATTTTGTCATCGATGCACATTACATTTCTGGGCTAAAGAAGAGAGATAGCCAAAATGTTCACAAAACCATCTTTCTATTTTATCATCATTTCTAGAGTACTCACGGTCAAAACAAGTCACTAAGTCGTTGAACGAGCATTTCTTTTTCTTTTGACTGATGGGTATTTTCTTTTTCACCATTTGGCGAGGAACGTTCAGTTGTTTTCCTAATTGTTGTTTCTATATCTTGGACAAAGGTGTCATTCCTTTCAAAATGTTCAAACAACATTGACACACGGTATCGATAATTTCTTTGAGTACTTTTTGAATGATTTGTTTTCGCATCGGAGAATTAGATTTGGTCAGTACTGACAATACATCCCAATGTTAAGCTAAACGGGGAGAAAGTCCCTTTGCTTTACCATTTTTGGAAGACATTTGTCTCTTGGGATGATGAGGAGGGTGGTGTGCACTTTTTGGTGGCATCTTTTGTTTCAGGAGCAAAAACACTGAAGTGAATCTTATCTCACACTTCTTTTTTATACTGGAATTCGTCTCCACTAATTGTCGGCACGTCATATCAACTTCACTATGGGCACAACTCGATGATGAGGTGTTTTCAACGACTAAAGTGAGACAGTTATTGTTTTGATAAATCCAGTAAAGTTTGTAACACACCTATTCTGTCTTGTACTTTTGTTTTGGGTGAAACCACTTTTTTAGCTGCAGCAGCAGTTGCTAGAGCAGTGGAAGAATACGTTGTTGCCGCCAGAGAAGTAAAAGTTCCTTTGAAAATGTGTTTCTATTTTTTCATCAAATTAGGAAACACTGATCTAACACTGGTCTTAAATCAGGTTTGGTAGGCTTCATCATGAATGACAAAGAATAAGTAAAAATGGCAGGAGATACTGTCACGTCACAGAGTGATGTGGTTTTCTGGAGTTCGTGCGTGTTCTAGGAGATGTACCTCTCTTTCTGCCAGATGTTTTTTCTTGGGGCTTTTCTTTTTGTGTGTTTGTGAACTTGCTGCAACACTCTTCTTTTTGGTCTGCCATCTTTTGGGAAATTAGGCTTTTATGTTTTAGCTTGGGCATTAGGAATCCATTTTAAAAGGGAACAAATAATGACACCACCAAAAGATCCACTTCCGCAAGGTTTCAAAATTATTTGTTTTTAGGTTTGCATATAAATTCTTGGATCTGCCAGGTGTGACAACACTACTTTATGTTTTTTCAGAAAAACGTCTGGTTTGATAGCTTCTCACAAATGTGACCGTACTTGTGCATTTATTTCGCGATTGATGGTATACAATGCATGAATCAATTTGGCAGGAGGATGAGATTGAAAAGGTATCACGTTGAGTACTGTTAGAAAGAAAAGAAGTGAAGGATGTTTTATAGTTTTTTCAGACAGACGCAAAAGGTGATCTGTAAATTACATGACCTCCTACTTGACACCAGTTGTGAAACAAATTGGTACGAAATCTCAAATAATTGAGAGTGGTCAGTTTTAAATCTATGAGTAAGTATGCATGAGGTGTTTGAGTGGCATCGTCATATGCATAATTCATCCAAGGTGTTCCTAACTGTTTGGCTACCACATACACTTTAGATTTATCTCTTGGACTTTGAAACAATACCACATAATAGGCATTGAGATTGATGGTGCAATGTGCTTTACTTTATTGAAATAAATTTTGAGTAATGTAAATAATAACATCATTATGATGATATCCTTTTCGTGTAATCCAAAGTTTAATTTCTTCTTCGTCTTCTCCTAACATGTCATCAAAGATGACAAGATGTGTTTGACTAAAGTCAGACATGATCCCATCATCTTCGCAAGGAATGCCTTCTACAAACAAAATGGATTCTCCTTGACTTTCTTGAAGCGATGTTTAAGCCGACTGTCAATCTTTACAACACCACACAATATGTTGTGGTGGACGATCAAACAATTGTGATTTGTATTCGATCAAGCGTTTGACATATTCGGTTTTACCTGAACCACTCGGTCCAGCAATCAACATTTTAAAGGGATGGCGAAGATACACTGCCTCCCAACTTTGATGATCAAACTTTTCATCAATCACTTTGAGAACGGAGGAGGATGCAGCCAGAACCATGGTATTGAGAATTCTGAGATTGCCATTAACGATAAAAGACATTTTATACATGTGATACACGTTTAATGTTTTTCAAAAAGTGTAACAACGAAAAACATATTTACATTTCAGTGTACATGAATTAAAACACTAAAACACATAAGGCATAAATGACTTCGTATATCAATAAGGCACAAATTAAAATCTCCAAAGCTGCATATAAACAAGTAAGTGTATAATATTCTCGATCTATTTGTGTCACATGAAATCTATGTACACGCTCTGTTGTTCTTCTAGTCTCTGTTGAATTCATTGTCTCCAATTTTTCCGGGAATATAATTTCCTCCTCATACTTTTCTCTTTGTGCACTACTACTTTCGAGGACCTCTATGTTGAGTTTTTCTTCCACTGTTTCTAAAATTGTTTATAATCCCACTTTCACTTCTGACTTTTCTTCTTGCAGTGGTTCTAAGTAAACTTCTTTTCTTGGATTAGTCACACACAATGTATTTGGCATAATGAGCCACCTCTTGAATCCAAGCATCAAAGCCAATACTTTTCCAGTTGCGTACATCTTTCCAGTTGTAAATATGTGTTCTTCACACGGAGGTACACAACTTGTTTTCATCACTATTCTCAACACTTTTAAAACAATTTATCTTTCGTGCACAGATACAGTTTTGGTGGTCATGTCTTTGCTGCATGTACTGTTCTTAAATGATTCACAATGAATTTGCTGGTAAACGAAATCCGAGAAAAGTAGTCAATAACACACACACCACCCGTCGCCCAAAATTTGTAAATGTGTTCTTGTAGCTCAGGAGTTCCACCACATTCAGAGCATGCAATGACAAGAGAAATAGGTAACAAGTTTGTGCTGCAAGAAATTCTCATTATACATGCAACAACAGATAGAGATGCTCAGATTGCTGCTGGTTTTCATGATGCTTACATAATTCTATATCCAATGTGGAAAGTAGAGTGATTGTCGGACCGCACTCATTTGGGTCGTTCCCAGTTCAAATGGTGCAATTCTGCAACTTTGAGTAAAAATATGTTTCCGGGAATAAGAACAAGAGAAGGAATAAAGCTGAATCAGAAAATTCTCAGCCTGCTGCAGTTTGATCTTCAAACAAATGATGGAGGACACCAGTGGTGATGTTAGAATAATCCAATGTAAACTTTCCCAAGTACTGGATGCCACTCTGCAGTGTTATTCTGGGGACTGTAACAAAATGTCGGCATTATTCTAAGGTTTGTGGGGGAGGAGGTACTAACTGTTGGTGGATATGATCTGCATTTCTGGGCCTTCATCAAGTGACTCATCTAAACATGACTGAAAGTGAGAAGAATATTCTCATGAAAGTGCTGAAAATGAAACTTTACTGTGATGTTGTACAAAGACTGTGACTTAACACAAACACGCAGCAATGTGAGGCTGTGAACAGATCAATCAATGTTTCCTTACCTACAAATATTTCCTATTCAAGAAACTTTCAGTCAAGAGTGCATTCAACAATACACAGACTCAATAACAGACTTGGATCATCACTGAAAACAAAAGTAAAACACTTGGGAGGTATACTTCACAAAGGACTCTGAGATCACTGGATCAAATGGATAAAAACTCTACTTACCATCATTTGTATCAAAAGTATCCGGAAACCAGGAAACGTATACTGGAAAGACAGGGAAATATTATACAGGCTCATCTGAGGTACAGAAGTCAGTCCAGCAACAGGCAGTCTGACTACTGCAAAAGCCTACTGGACAGTCATTCCAAGAGCGATCACTTCTATGCACAGGTTTGGCAGGAGCCAAGGACACTGCAGACAGAAAAGATGATCTTAGTCCATGTACAAAATGACAGTGCTCAAAGACACAATGAAAAACACATAATACAGAAACGAGAACTGTCGTGGGAAAATCCGTAGGTAACAGAACACATGTTATGTGTAACTACTACCACCTGATGAGATATATGGAGAGGTCGAAACAGTTTTCTCAGAATATCAAGACATCAATAAAGAAAAAATATTTAAAAAAAACATTTTAACATATTCTAAAATAACATGAACTGGCTGACTGACTGAATGTAGCACTGAATGAATGAATAAAATAGTGAATGTAGTATTTGAGATAAAGCTGTCATACCAGCATGTCAAATAAAATAAAGACCAGTTTCTCTTTCTTTCTTCTATCCTCTTTACTGAACAGAAACAATCATCAATGCATAAATCCATCCATCCATCAATCAAGAAACTAATCCCATTTTATCCATGCAACCGTCAAGCCAGCCATGTTATGCTAATTTACATTTATATATGGATGTGGGTGGGTGAGTGTGCAGGGCATATTATTATACCTGTAATTATTCCATATCACAATTTCAACTGTAGCATGCAGTTTGGAAATTCACCATGTCCAAAACAATTCCCATATCCTTTGCAGTACTGCCTATTGTTGTTGCTACGATGGGGTTCCAGGCTGAGGTGGTCCGCATTCACACACAAACTATTGTGGCATAAATCGGATGCAGCTAACTCTTTTGGAATGTTCAGATTTCTCATCTTTATCATGAATGCTAGTCTGTGGACATGTTTCTTTTTCCAAATATTAGTCTCAAGGTCCCTATATGACAATAGCCCATATAACCTATTTGATGTTACATTTCCTGTCCGGAGTATGCAAGTACTGCTATGTGCTGGTCCAGAATTGAACAAGATTTTCTCTGACAGAATTTAAAAAATATCCACCTCTGCAACTTGTATAAGGTGTAGAAATACGTACATGCTGATAATAATGAGTATCAACCCCACAGGCTCTATACATGTGCATTTTTTAAACAAAAATTTTAAAATTTTGATTTGATTTTAAAAATTACAATTTTTACAAATATTTTTATATTTTTAAAATTTTATAATTTAATAGTTCTATTTTTAAAGTCAATATACACAAAATGTTCAAATTTCATGTGTCGACCTTTAAAAAGGAACTTAGGATAACAATTTAAACTTTTGTAACCTTCCCACTGACAGTCATCAGACCACAATTAATTTTCCTATATAGTCTCTACATTTGTTTGTCAGCACTGAACTTTCCACTGTGTCCAAATCCTAATAAATGATATGTTTAGTATCTTCAAAATGAATATGAACTCACGGTGAAGTTCTTGTCATAGGTTAACCGGTATTCTTCTGAGAGGCTGGACTCCTGCTTCGTGTGCTCCCTGCGTTGCACTCCGCAATACGAATAGAGAGCATACGAAGCAGGGAACCAGACTAGGCTGGACTGTAAACAACGCAACGTGCAATGGGTCACAGATTTCACTTCCGTATCAACACCAATGCCTCATTACTCACTCTGCTCTGTCGCCAAAATACACACAGACAACCACACCATAATGCTCAGATTCTAAACAATACACAATTTCCTTTAAATCAATACTGAGAATACCTAAATCTAATGCATACATCATCACCAAAATGAGAAAGGAAAAAAATGCTCTAAAAATAGACTGAGAACTACATTCTTGGGTACTGAACCGGAAATATTAATTGTGACCTGATTCCAGAACCAATCTGAACACGGGGAAAGCTCCGATTGCCAGAACCACATGACTAAATAGCCAAACGCAGCAATGCAGCTTAACAATGAAACGCGGACAACATTTCAATACAGGAATTTTATTTTTTTGTTTGTTTAATTTTACCCAACCTGTAAACAAAATATTATAGTAAACTAGTGCAAGAAATAACTCTCTTGTCTCATCAGAAAGATCCACGCATGTAATAATGAGTAAATGAGAGGATCTTGCTTTTTTGCCTCTTTGTAATAGAGTAAGATGAATAGGGTTACAAAATGACTGATTTGGTCACGGTGTGTTCCTTCAAGCCTTAGAAATTATGTATAAATTTATGTATATACTCAGTTAAGTCGTGCAGATCATTAGAAAGTAAATACTTGTTACTATGTGATCACACGCGCAATATAAGTTTCCATTTGGCAAATATATTGACTCTGTTTTGTTTGAAAGAAAAATATCTCTTAAAGTATTGCCTATTCTCATATGTGCCAAAAAAATTAAAATAAATTAATCACATAATAATAATTATATCTTTCTTTTAAACCACATGAATATTTGCCTACACTTCTGACATGTTTAATAAAATAAGGAATTATAGAGAAAGAATGCAGCGAGAATCTTTCTCGGGGAGTACTTACTTTTACCGTAACGCAAAAAGCTAACGATGAATTAAAATGCGTACAAGTCAGCAGAAACATTAACGGGACTCGTTAGTTCACGTACATGTACGTGTACATCATCAGCGCTAAGGTGAACGTTAGTTCATAGTAGAGCAAATATGACAGCTGGCTCTGAGATCCAGAAATTTGCCCTGACATCCACCTATTAGCAGGATAAAATCTATTCTAACGTATCACAATGTGTGACACTTTCGACACATATTGCTTTATGTGCAAGAATAGAAAAGTATACATTGAAGCTTACTCCCAGTAATTGTTTGCAAACGTTTTGTTATAGTTTAAAGCTGGGACCTCTGACTAATAGCTTAGGACTAACATGATAAATAATCAACCTTTGATGACAATGATAGTACTCTGGAAAATATATCAAGTTTGCAACAATAGGATAATTACATTTTCAGGACACGTTTATTGTTGTTGTTGTTGTTGTTGTTATTATTATTATTATTATTATTATTATTATTATTATTATTTGCGATGTTTCAATCCGTTAATTTATTGTTTCGCGAGATGCCACATTGTAGTGCATTCCTCCTGCGCGCTTATGTGTGTGTGCGTGCGTGCGCGTTTGCAAAGAGACAGGTGGATGCATAAATAAAGAGAGAGAGAGAGAGAGAAAGAGAGAGAGAGAGAGTGCGTGAGAGAGGAATATAAATAAATGTATGTTTGTTTCCTTATAAGGGAATCGTTGCTTAACTAAAAAAAAGTCGTTTCAAATCTCTGTGTGTTTCTGTGTAAGTGCATAGAGGAGTGACAGCGCAGATAGAAAATAGATTGAGAGTGAAATAAAGATAACTCTAAGTCGATATTTCATCTTCGTGCTCAGGTGTGAGCGTTTGTGTGAAGAGATATATAGTAAATCAGAAAGACACAAAGAAAGAACAATCAATATTTTATGAAATAAGCGCTTTTCTGTCGTTTTGTGCCTGTGTGGTTGGGTGCAAAGGTTTTTTTTCTTCATATTTGTATTTGCGTATTTGCATGAGTGTGAAGATACAGAAGAAGATAGACAGAAAAACAGAGAGAAATAACCATTAAAATAAGTACATGTATTTATCGTATTTACGTGTGTGTACAGAGATAGAGCCAGATAGACAAAGAAACACACGTTTGGGTGAAAATGTTTTTTCAGATGTGTCAATCTTCTGCTGGTGGCATCATATGCAGAGAGAGAGAGAGAGAGAGAGAGAGAGAGAGAGAGAGAGAGAGAGAGAGAGAGAGAGAGAGAGAGAGAGAGAGAGAGAGAGAGAGAGAGAATTATATCTTTTTATGTGTTGGCTTAGAGGCTGTGTGAAAATACAAGTATTAACGTGTCGGCTACTTGTTCATGTATTTAATATTCATCTTGATATTTAGAATTTTGAAGAGTTAAGAGAAAATATAATTTATCTGATTTAAAAACATATTTTAGAATATCAAGAGAACTACACATACATACACAATATATGTACACATACACTATATATATATATATGATTTTAGTTAATATCTTGATTTTATGTCCGTAAAGATCCATTTTCCCAATAACTGTTCACCAGATTCAGGGTTCAAATCCTATATTAATAATTAAGTTCACATGGCCAAAAATACACATACAAAAATAGACAAAGGAATGATATATCACACTTAATACAGAATAATATTTGTAATCTGAATCAGAGACATATATTTTATAATAAAGTCCTCCGTAAGATTAGATATTCTGTTTTATCTCTCTTTCTAAAATATAATATATATGTACACTTATCTTTTGATACTTGTAAGTTGATCATTTCCCATACTTAAGTGAAAGTCTGTTGTAGAGTCCAGATAAATATAACATATATGCAAATGCCGTTCTCCGAAATCGTTATATTTTTCACAAAAACTGATTTATGATATTCATCTTGCTGTATGTAGATATTTTCGTGATTTAAACAATAAGAACCAACCCTTCCATCCCTATCTAACCCCGCATGTCGGCCTGTCTCTACTCTACGTGTTGTGTTTTCCTTAAATAGAATGACATAGATGCATAGTATCTTAAATAGAATGACATCAATACATAGTATCTTAAATAGAATGACATCAGTACATAGTATCTTAAATAGAATGACATCAATACATAGTATCTTATATAGAATGACATCAATACATAGCATCTTTCAAACATTCAAGAAGGTTTTAAGAAATTTACAGTATTCACATCTACTAGATTCATTGATATTAGAAAGTAGAGGTGCGCAGTTTTACCAGTATACCGGTTTACCGCAGTATTTGTTTCCGTTTTCTCGTTTGTTGAGTAAGTGAGTTTTTAAGTTTACTGGCCCTCTCTGATAAATATCTTGCCCGCGTGTTGACATCCCACTCAAAGTTTCCCTGCCTGTTATACCAATAGTATAGCTAGTAAATTATAGGCTTCAGTGTCAATACTGTTACGACTCTATGGTCTAAGAAAAATGTAATAGAAAGAAATTGAAACCAACAAATCAAGTAAAAATCAAGAAGCAATTTATTTCTTGACAATTAAAGTGAAAATTCAAAAGACACTTACAGTAACGTGAATTAAAATCCAAATAATTAAATAATCCTAAGTATTATAATCACAAGTCCTAAATATAGAATGTTCCGAATGAATGACTATCTCCTTGAATGTGTTGATGTGTCAATAGTCTGTAATGTCCTGATATGCCAGTAGTCTTTAATGTGACGATGTGCAAAATGAAGTACTTCAGAATATCTTCGAATAAGTTCACATAAATCCCAAAATCATCAATTCAAAATCCAAAATCCAAAAGTCTAAGAGCACATTTATAATCCAATTAATATTTTAAATAATTCCTCTCTCTGAATTTGGAATGATTTTTCACAACTGTAATAACTCTTTAAGAGACTGATGGTAAGGTCGAAACTGAAAAACTGTCCACTAAACATGGTATATATAAAGATAGGTCACATGACAGAATGTTCTAGAATATTATGGTGTATGTGATTTTTGACACATATCTCTAAAGGAAATTCTGGTTTTATCTGTAAACAAAAAACAACCTTGACCTCAAATTGAATCAACAACTTGTTTACCAAAACCGTCCTTGAACTCAAATACTAAGTAAACAACCTAATTGAAGGACAATAGCTAAACATGTCAACATTATACTTACCATTAAGGCTTAAGCAAATATTAAAATCAAGAAACATTTATAATTTCCTAAAATATTTATAATATTATATAACATCATACACAAGACCTTTCCTCAACAAAGAAAAAGAAAGATTTATGCAATAAAGCTTTCTTTTAAATATGCATAATCAAAATTTCAAATGAAAATGTCTTATAAAAGTCACTCAACTCAGTTATACAAAATAAAGCAATGTAGTCTATGCACGTGAAAGTGCATCTGCGATCACATTGTCTTTTCCCCTGATGTGTTGAATGTCAGTGTTATATTCCTGCAATATTAAACTTCATCTCAACAATCTCCGATTTGTATCTTTCATTTTGTTGATGAAAGTAAGTGATTCCTTCTCAATTGTGGAATGATTTTTCTGGTGCTTGTTTATTTTTTTAGAAAAATAACACACAGGGTGATCAACACCACTTTTGTCTTCCTGAATCAATACTTCACCAACCACTACATCACTTGCATCAACAGACAATTTAAATGATTGGCTGAAATTTGGTGCAGAAGGAACTGGTGCATTCTTAAGCATAGCCTTTAACTTGTCAAAAGATTCCTGACACTTGTCAGACCAATAAAATTTGGTTTTCTTACTCAATAAACTTGTCAAAGGTTCAGCAGTTATAGAAAAATTGGAACAAAATTTTCGATAATATCCAGCCATACCTAGAAATCGCATCAATTGCTTTTTACAGATAGGCACAGGGAATTCAGAGATAGCTTTGACCTTAGCTTCTATAGGTTTAACTTGACCTTGTCCCACAATATGTCCTAAAATGTGACACAAGCATGGCAAAACTCACTTTTACTCAAATTAATCATCAGATTGGCATCGTTGAGTCGATCTAAGTATTTCCGAATGGTTTCCAAGTGATCTTCTCAGGTGTCGTTGTAGATAATGACGTCATCGATGGACGCGTCACAATTATCTAACCAGATGTTATCGTGTTCATCAGACGTTAAAACACTGCAGGGGAATTTTTCATTCCAAACGGCATGACTTTATATTGATAAAGCCCATCTGGAGTTACAAATGCTGACATTTCTTTTGCCCTTTCTGTGAGTGGACTTTGCCAGAATCCTTTTAAAAGGTCAAACTTGGTGACATATTTCGCATTTTTAATTGTATCAATGCAATCTTCCATTCTTGGTATCGGAAATTAATCCGTTTTGGTGACACTGTTGACTTTTCTATAGTCAGTAAACATGCGGAATGTGTCATCTGGCTTTGGAACAAGAATACATGGTGAACTCCAGTTACTTTTACTTGGTTCTATAAAATCATTCTCCAGTAAATACTGAATTTCTTTCTTCGAATAGTTCTGTTTGAGGTGATTCATCCTGTAAGGATGCTGTTTCAAGGTGTAGAATCTACAATGTCAGTGTCATGATAGATTTGATTTGCTCGTGTTGGAACATCAGGAAACAAGTGCTCATACACATGAAATAGCTGTTTTAGTTCATTTCTTTCCTGTTGTTGTTGATGTGAGAGTTTCCGGTCCAGATTTTTCAATATTTCTCAATTCCGAAGGTGGGTTATACCAGAGTTACTGTAATCTGATTGTATTCCATCGTTGATATCTTCACTGTGTGGGACAGGTACAACTAAATTAACTGAATTCCTTTAACATATTTATGAGACAAAGCTGTTTCTGTTTCCGCCTTCCAGGGGTGTTAATGATATAATTTAAGTCATTTACTTTCTTTTCGACGGTATAAGGACCATATAATTTAGCCCGAAGAGGATTTTGAGGTATGGGCAAGAGACCCAGCACTTTCTCACCAGGTTTAAAACTCCTTTCCTGTGTATTTCTGTCATACCTTAATTTCATTTTAGACTGGGTAGTGTGAAGATTGGTTCTTGCTACTTCACAGGCCTTTAACAATTTGTATTTGAAATCAGAGACGTAGTCAAGAAGATTAATATTTGATTCTTCGTTTGAAAGAAGTTTCTCTTTGAATAATTTCAATGGTCCACGGACAGTATGACCAAAAACTAGTTCAAAGGGACTAAAACTCAACGACTCTTGAACCGATTCTCTAACAGCAAACAACAACAAATGAACACCCTCATCTCAATCCTTTCCTATCTCAAAGCAATATGACCGAATCATATTCTTCAAAGTTTGATGAAATCTTTCCAAAGCACCGTAACTTTCAGGGTGATAGGCAGAAGATTTAAACTGTTGGATGTCTAATTCATACATAACTTGTTCGAAAATTCCAGACATAAAATTTGACCCTTGATCAGAATGGACAGATTTGGGAAGGCCAACAAGTGTAAAAAAAACTTCACCAATTCTTTCACAATGGTTTAAGTTTTTATATTTCTTAGCGGAAGTGCCTCTGGAAATCTTGTAGACACACACATGATGGTCAACAAGTATTGGTTGCGTGGCTTGGTCTTAGGTAAAGGACAGACACAGTCCACCATTATTCTACTAAATGTTTCGTCAAATGCAGGAATAGGTTGCAGTTGAGCCTTATGTCGGGTTTTCCTAGCATTTGACAAGTGTGACAAGATCTGCAGAATTTAGAAACATCATTTTTGAGTTTCGGCCAATAAAAATGATTCAAGATCTTGTGATAAATCTTACTGACTTCTAAATTACCAGCCAAAGGAGTTTCATGAAATAGACTAAGAATTTCCTGTCGATATGACTTAGGAACAACAATTTGATAGCTCACTGACCACTCGTCACCAGCGGGTACCTCAGGTGGTCTCCATTTTCTCATTAGGACACCATTTTTCACAAAGTAACACACTGGAACTTGTGTGGCTTCAGTTTCACTAATAGCCATCTGAAACAAATAGGGTATCTCGGGATCTTGTTCCTGTTCAACGACAAGTCATTGTCGTTTGTCACCGTGCTTAGAATAAAGAGAATGAGTTGTCAAAAGTGGATCACTGTGATCAATACCGTTTGATTGATCAATATCTGAGGAAAAAGTGACCTCATCAAAAGATTGACCAATAAACGTGTCAGCTAAAGGAATAATATCCTGATCAACATCACTCTCAAGAGCTCTTTTTGCCATAGCTCTGGTATCTGCATAAGCAAGGTACAAAGCAGGGATTTCGATTTCGACAGGATCAACTTTCTGATCCAAACAAGGTTTGACAGTTTCAAGTGGATTAACAACAACATGATATCCAGCTAGGTCATTGCCTAGTAATAACTGAACCCTCTTTGGGTAAAGAAGTCACTGCCCCAACAGTCACAGGTCCGGAATCTAAGTCTGATGCCAAATTGACACAGTGGAGAGGAACATTTACAAAGCCGCACTCTACTCCCTGAATAAGAACACTTTCACTAGAAGAAGACTCCTCAGACAAAGGCAAAGTACCTGAGAATAAAAGACTACGAGAAGCTCCTGTGTCCCTTAATATTTTAATTGGGATAGGCTTGGCAGAATCTCCAATAAGTGATATCGAACCTTCTGACATGAATAGTTCATAAGTCTCCAAAATAGAATCAGACTGGGGTTTGTTTGACCCAACAAATGTATTGCTTTCAATACAAGACCGTGATTTGGAAAATATCTGTCATTATTCTGTTGCTTATTTTTCAACTTGAAGCAATCAGAAATGACGCGCCCTTTCGTTTTACAATAAGTGCACGTAGGAAGAGATAAGGATTTCTGATCAGTCTTATCAGATGTTTGATTCCTAACAGTTGTGCTGTTGTGAAATTTGGAAATTATTGCCAAATGAAATTTTGTGAGTCAAGGAATAATCATCAGCCATACGAGCAGCATTTTCCAAAGTTTCTACTTTCTGCTCGTCAAGATAGGTCTTAACATCACTATGGATGCACCTCTTGAACTCTTCAATTAATACGAGCTGTTTGGGGTTATAGTAATCTTGATCAACCTTCTTGGCTGAGCACCACCTATCAAATTGTAGTTCTTTTTCCAATGCAATTTCGACATAAATTTTTCCAGTTTCTTTTCTACAATTCCTAAACCTTTGTCGATATGCCTCAGGTACCAACTCATAAGCCTTCGAGATGTACTCCTTAACCACATCATAATCAGTACCTTGTTTTACTGATAGTGAAGTGTAGACTTCACGGGCTTTGCCAATGAGTACACTTCGTAATAACAAAGTCCAATGCTCTCTGGGCCATTTCAAGTTTTCAGCAATTTTCTCAAAGTGAAGAAAGTATTTATCTACTTCTTTTTCCTGAAAAGGGGGTACTAACCTAATATATCTAGTAACATCAAAACCTGAACTTGTGTGTAAATGAGGGGTGTGTGTGTGTGTGCTCTGTTTGCCAGTTCTAATTCTCTTAATTTAAATTGTATTTCACTTTCTTCTCTCTGCATCTGTATCTGCATCTCCATCATTTCTTTCTCTTTCTGTATCTGTCTCTCCCTCTCCTCTCTCTGCATCTGCATCTACCTCTCCTCTTTTTTTCTCTGAATCTGAAGCTTTGCCAATTCTAAATCCATCTGGTTCTTTAACTCTAATTCCCTTAATTTCCTGTCAGAACCAGATACAGGCTTTTCGATCAAACTTAAAGCACTACTATCCAAAATTGCCTTTCTTACTAAGTATTGGACTAAAATAATGTATATGTCCTGTTTTGTTAATGATTTTTTCGCCTCAGACAGATTATATTTTCTGGCAAGTTCGAGCAACTCGTCCTTTCTCACACACTCTAACCCCTCCTGAGTAGGATTTGAAATGAAATTCTGAACATTAGTTGCCATTGTAAATGCTTATTGGTTTCACTAAAAAAAAGATTACTAAACTTATAATCTTTGCCAAAAACAACAAAAATTCCCATACAAAATCAATATGAATTTCAAAGATAACTTTAATATCTCTAATATGCTTTAAAGAAATTCTATCCCGGACGAGCCCCCAATTTCTGTTACGACTCTGTGGTCTAAGAAAATGTAACAGAATGAAAGTGAAACCAACAAATCAAGTAAAAATCAAAAAGCAATTTATTTATTGACAATTAAAGTAAAAATTCAAAAGACACTTACAGTAATTAAAATCCAAATAATTCAATAATCCTAAGTGTCCTAATCACAAGTCCTAAATATAGAATGTTCCGAATGAATGACTATCTCCTTGAATGTGTGATGTGTCAATAGTCTTTAATGTCCTGATGTGCCAGTAGTCTTTAATGTGATGATGTGCCAAAATGAAGTACTCCAGAATATCTTTGAATAAGTTCACATAAATCCCAAAATCATCAATTCAAAATCCAAAATCCAAAAGTCTATGAGCACATTTATAATCCATTTAATATTTTAAATAATTCCTCTCTCTGAATTTGGAATGATTTTTCACAACTGTAATAACTCTTTAAGAGACTGATGGTAAGGTCGAAATTACAAATCTGTCAACTAAACATGGTATATATAAAGATAGGTCACATGACAGAATGTTCTAGAATATTTTGGTGTATGTGATTTTTGACACATAACTCTAAAGGAAATTCTGGTTTTATCTGTAAACAAAATCAACCTTGACCTCAAATTGAATCAACAACTTGTTTACCAAAACCGTCCTTGAACTCAAATACTAAGTAAACAACCTAATTGAAGGACAATAGCTAAACATGTCAACATTATATTTAACATTAAGGTTTAAGCAAATATTAAAATCAAGAAACATTTATAATTTCCTAAAATATTTATAATATTATATAAACATCATACATAACAATACTTCCTATTTTTATCAACAAGCTCTCTAATGTCAGCCCAATGTCTTTCACAGGGTGTTAGGTAGAATGTAAGCTTAATCATTGCACTTAAGTTACATCTTTAGATTTCAACTTATACAACAATTAACATGCACATAGCAAAATTCACATACTATAAAGTACCGACCATTTAATTTATTTCGTGATACCCAACTATATTGCAAAGTAACCGTTGCTGATGATTCTGCGGATATAAAACGTCTATAGACGTTTAAGTATGTTTTAAACTTTGGTTCCGAGCAAGGACATAATTGGTTCTGGAGAAGGACATAATTGGTTTTGTGCATCAATATAGATTTAAGGCGTTTTAATAGGTTCAATGTACGTTGAGACATTGTATCACGCTGTGTTTGTAAAGGATTCGTTGTTATTGGGGACATAGCTGGCTATATGCAGGTATATACTCTAGTGTCTGTCTATAACCTTGGCTCTGAGCGGGGACATGACCATAAGGCGTATGAATTGTGTTATTCTAAGCACGGACACGGACTTATCCCTAGAGATATATCGGTTATGAGCTAGAATATTTCATCAAATCTCATGAAAAGTCTGTTTCCTGAGCAATAACGTTGCTGAAGATAAGCACGAGCAGCTTGTTCTGTCTGTTTTTATGCTTGGTTCTGTGCAGGGACAAAGTTGGCTCGGATGAAAGGGGGGTGGGGGTCATACACGTACAACGTGTAAATTAATAGAATTCCAAGAGGACAGACGCCAAAAAGTATTTCTCTAAGCTTGGTTCTGATGGATGATATAGATGATTTTGTGGATATGAGACGTCTATAGACTTTCAAGTCTATGTTCAACTTTGGTTCTGAGCAAGGACATAATTTGTTCTGGGCAAGGACATAATTGGTTTTGGGCAAGGACATAATTGGTTTTGGGCAAGGACATAATTGGTTTTGGGCAAGGACATAATTTGTTCTCGGCAAGGACATAATTGGTTTTGGGCAAGGACATAATTTGTTCTCGGCAAGGACATAATTGGTTTTGGGCAAGGACATAATTTGTTCTCGGCAAGGACATAATTGGTTTTGGGCAGTAATATAAACTTAGTGCGTTTTAATCGGTTTAGTGTAAGTTCAGACATTGTATCGCGCTGTCTTTGTAAAGGATTCGTTCTGATTGGGAGCACAGCTGGCTATATGCAGGTATATACTCGACTGTCTCTTTATAAGCTTGGTTCTGAGCGGGGACATGACCATAATGCGTGTGAATTGTGTAGTTCTGAGCCGGGACACGAACTTATCCATGTAAATATATCGGTTCTGAGATAACATATTTAATAAATGTCATTAATAGTCTGTTTTTCAGCAATAATGTTCTTGGAGTTTAGCAGCTGCAGCTTGTTCTGTTTTAATGTTTGGTTCTGTGCTGGGACAAAGTTGGTTCTCGAGGGAAGGGGGTGGGGTGGGGGGCTGAGGTGATTCATATACAATGAGTAATTCATTCTGTTCTAAAAGGAAGCACGCCCAAACGTCTGTCTCTCAACTTGGTTCTGATGGAGGTGATAGATGATTCTGTGGATTAAGAGGTATACAGACGTGTATGCCTATATTGAACCTTGGTTTTGAGCAAGGGTATAACTGGTTCTGGGCTAGGACATAATTGGTTTTGGGCACCGGTATAATCTTAGGGCGCATTAATAGGTCCAGTCTAAGTTCAGACATTTTATCACGCTGTGTTTGTAAAGGATTCATCCTAATTGGGGTCATAGCTGGTTATATGCAGGTATATACTCTAGTGTCTGTCTATAAATTTGGTTCTGAGCGGGGACATGACCATAAGGCGTGTGAATTGTGTTATTCTAAGCACGGACACGAACTTATCCCTAGAAATATATTGGTTCTGAGCGGGGACATGACCATAAGGGATATGAAATGGGTATTTTGAGCCTAGACACGAATCTATCCATAGGACCATGATGGTTGTGAGCTAGAACATTTAATAAAATCTCATTAAAAGTATTTTTTTCTCAGCATTAACGTTGCTTGAGATTAGTAAGAGTAGCTTGGTCTGTCTGTCTTCATAGACACACACTCCCAAACGCGAACACAGACACAGACACACACACACACACACACGGACCTGAAGTAACCTTTTCACCGGACGAATGTCTCAAATAGAAACAAAGATGCGCTTATTTATATTCCTATCTATCTCTCTCTCTCTCTCTCTCTCTCTCTCTCTCTCTCTCTCTCTCTCTCTATCTTTATTTCTGCCTCGATCTCTCTCTTCACACATGAGATATCATATACAGATGGCATTTCAATATTTTCTGTGTACGAAATACAGCTCACCGATTTGGCATCTTTTGAAACGATAAATTCCGGGAAAGAAGCATATCATACAACAACAACAACAACAATACTACCACTAATAATAATAAACGTGTTCTGAAAATAGCTTTATCCTATTGTTATACACTGGATATATTTTACAGAGTATTTTCATTATAATCCAAGATGATTATTCAGTGTCTTAATCATAAGCGGTGAGCCATAAATTCCAGTTCTAAACAAAAAAACAACAAAAACAACAAATAATCAATTACTGGGATTAAACTTAAATTTATACTTTTGTATTCTTGCACACACATCAATACATCTCAGACGTGTCACTAATTTTGCATACGATACACCTGATTAATTTAAACAAAATTGCAATAAGCATTGGTGGAGGTAAAAAGAATGTTTCTGTCGACCTATACACATTTTACTTAATCCTTTGCTTTCTGGGTACGGCAAAGGGAATGCTGGTTGATTCGGACAGTGGCTGATTCGGTCCAAATTACGGGCTGATTCGGCCCAAATGCCAGGCTGATTCGGACCATGTGAAATATTATTAAGTTTCATCTTGGATTTAAAAGTGATATTTACATTTGTTTAAAATATGATATTTCTCATTATTTCCCAGGTATGTTCATCGATCCAAACAAACCCCGATTTTACAAGAGATAATGGCATTGTTATATATAATGAAATGATATGATGTAAGACTGTTTATCTCATGCACCTTTGTGTTAATGTTTTGGTTAGATTTTTTTAGTCTCTGTATACTGCTCTGAGTATGTTCATGCCTTTTTTTTAAAGTAAATTTATGTAGAATTTATCTTTATATTAAATAAAAATTATTTACTAAAACAATGAGCACCGTAAGTTATTTTCAATAGCTGAATTTATAATGTATTATTTAATTGTATGCACATTATTATTGAAAGTGAATTGGCAAAACCCGTTTGATCAACGCCGCTATAATTAAAGCACTATTGATGTTATTTGCCAATTTACTGAATTTAATAACATTCTAGAACACAAAATATAATGCTGACTTTAAATAACTTTGTGATCTTTGGCAACATGGAAGTATTTTTTTTATTATATGTGTTTAATATAATAAAATATCTATTCAGAAATCAATATTTAATGGGTTGAATATGTGCTTTCAATTAAATATCTTCAGACGTTTCAAAGGTTAAAATGAAAATAAGTTGGTTTACTGGTTCGAGATTTTACTCAAAAGATAAAAATTTAACGATAACAGTAAAGTACGTTATATTATCGTGTTACTCATCAACGACTCTTTACACAACATTTTTTGGAACAAATATAACGCGAAAAAAACCATGGGTAAATTTAT
Source organism: Margaritifera margaritifera (assembly GCA_029931535.1). Classification (NCBI taxonomy): domain Eukaryota; kingdom Metazoa; phylum Mollusca; class Bivalvia; order Unionida; family Margaritiferidae; genus Margaritifera; species Margaritifera margaritifera. The sequence continues at coordinate 397,040 of JAQPZY010000956.1, read as the reverse complement.
GTTACATTCTCTTACTGTGTTTGCCAAAACAGTAATAGCTATTAAAATAAATCATATATATATATATATATATATATATATATATATATATATATATATATATATATATATATATATATATATACGAATAAATGTTACTGCATGGGCCATGTTTTCACGATTTTTTGAAGTTAATAATTTGCATAATATTAAATCATTCATTATGAATTTACAGAAAACAAATAACATACTGTGCTACAAACAAAGATTTGTAAAATATATTTCATCTTTCAACAGAGATAACACCTCCATTTATTATTTTCTTTTTTTTTATTATTGCGAGGTCCACAATATTAGCCGAATATAGACGTATACTATTGATGTATGATATTGTATTGAATTCAATCATAAATTTGACAGAACCACAGTTTAAACTTTTAGTATCATATTAATAAACTAGAATTTCGCCCCCCCCCCCAAAAAAAAAAAAAAAATGTGCACAAGATGAATGTGTTGCTTTGAAAATATTTAACTATTAAATTGCCGATGCAAGATAAACGGTCTTACATCATTACAAAAACGTCATTATCGCGTAAAATCGGGGTTTTGTTTCATTAAATGCGGATTTGAACTGCTAAACGTACTGGGAAATAATGAGAAATATCATATTTTAAACAAATGTAAATATCACTTTTAAATCCAAGATGAAACTTAATAATATTTCACGTGGTCGAATCAGCCTGGCATTTGGGCCTAATCAGCCCATAATTTGGGTCGAATCAGCTTGGTCCGAATCGGCCATGGTCCGAATCAGCTTGTTCCCGGCAAAGGTACCATAGAACGACTCTCGCTGCATTATTTTCTTTAGTTCCTTATTTTTTATGAACTATGTCAGAGTTGTACACAAGTATTAGTGTGCTTTAAAAGAAATATAAAATTATTTTTATGTGATTCGTGTATTTTAATTCATGGGCGCAGATGCAAAAAGGCAATATTGTAAATTAAAGGTAAATGTATTCCGAAATGGGAATTTACATTGAGAGTGTATGCACATAGTCACATGTATGCACTTTCTGGTGTCTTGTATGGCTTAGCTGAGCATATACATATATTTATACATAATTTCCAAGACTTGAATGGACACGCCGTGACCAACGAGCTAATTAATTGTGAGAGTCATTTGCAACTCAGATGCCCAGAGGAAATAAAATAAAAGACCCCTATTTACGCATTATTAAATACATGAACATTTCTAAAGAGGGGCGAAGAGAAATTGCTTGCACTGGTCCTTTATTAAAGTTTTCTCCGCATTTCAGTTACTTACTCTAATAACAAGCTTCATTGCTGCGTTGGGCTTTTTAGTCATATGGTTCTGCTAATCGGAATACGTCGTAGCTTTCCCCATGTTCTCACGAAATATGGAGGCTGCCGGATACTAATGACCTGACCTTCATAATAAAGAGAAACGTAATGGACACGGTCTGGGTACCAGACTAACAGAGTGTAAAAATTTATCATATTCGTGTAAATAAGAAGATAAGTTTTACTATTTAAAATCTGTAATACTGAGTTTGTAAAAAGTTTATTGACGTTTTAATTTTTGTGTACGTTTCTTTCCGTTAATTTCCGGCAAATTCCAACGCCGACAAAATCATGCGCACAAATTGTAAACCCAGTTTAGACGTGACAGAATCAGCACGGGTTGACATGAATAAATCCGGGATACTAGTAAGCATGTTATGTATTTAACTGATTACACCAGTTTCATTAAGTTTAAACCCTGAAGGAGCATAATGCTTGATCCATCTTCAAGCGAGGAGGAATCAGACAATGAAATTGCTGAGGATGAAAATTCAGATGTACTCAGCATCCCAAGCGCTGACCAGAGAAGTCTCTCTGCCAGTGGGGATAACTTGAGCATAATAGTTGGCATGCAGGGCCATTCTAGATCAAATAGCATCAGGCCCTCTAGTCCGAGTCCATCCCTAGTAAGTGAAAGAGAGAAAATAGAAAAGGATGCTGAAAAGATAGAAAAGGAAGAGGAGGAGAGGAAAAAGAGGCTTCAGTTGTATGTCTTTGTAATGAGATGCATAGCTTATCCATTTAATGCCAAGCAACCAACAGATATGGCAAGAAGGCAAACTAAAGTAACAAGGCAACAACTGCAGACGATAAAAGAACGTTTTAATGCTTTTCTAAATGGAGAGACTACCATTGTAGCAGATGAGGCATTTACTAATGCTGTGCAAAGCTATTATGAAGTGTTCTTAAAAAGTGATAGAGTTGCCAACATGGTAAAAAGTGGTGGTTGCTCTGCTAATGATTTTAGGGAAGTCTTCAAAAACAATATAGAAAAGCGAGTACGAAGTTTACCAGAAATAGATGGATTAAGTAAAGAGACAGTATTAAGTTCGTGGATGACAAAATTTGATGCAATATTTCGTGGGGAAGAAGATCCTCGAAAACAGCCACAGAGATTGACTACAGCAGCTTCGGAACTCATTTTGAGCAAAGAACAATTATATGAAATGTTCCAAAATATTCTTGGTGTAAAAAAATATGAGCACCAGATCCTGTACAATGCATGTCAGGTAATGTATATTTTTTCTCAAGTTAATCATATTTGCAAACCAGGGGTGATTACACAGAGCTTTGGATTGATTATATGCCCGCGCCATTCCTGCATTATTCTCTCATTTGGCACACCTGTTTTTATGGTCAGGGGCCCATCTGTTGCAGCATTGAATCCCCCCTTCCACTTCTTAAGTTTCAAAGTTGATCACTATGTAAATAAAATAACGCTGCATTTTTAGCTATTTAATATATTTTAAACAATTTACCAGTTTTGCCAAAAGATCAAAAAGTTTGGTACAAATGAAATGACATCATTGATTTGCCTTGTCTTGAACATAGGGATGTTTGTTTTATTGTCTGACATTGCAAAAATATATCTGAACAACCATCTTGCTGACCAAGGCTAGAATGTCCCATTTGGATTTTGTACAAATGGTGTATGCTTCTGCCAGTTGTTTGATAAGATTGATAATATCGATTGATTCCTTGACTGATGAAGATTTCTGATTCTCAAATTGTAAAATGTCAGTGATTGTCAGAAAAATCATCCTGAGAGCGAATGAGAACCATGCCCTTGGATGGAACAGCTAAATGACCAAGTGTTAATCAAGTATGTATTTACCACATAAAAAACAGAATAACATAAATGGTAAAAAGGCAGATGACACTGAACAATTTCTTTCCAAGCAAATTACCAAGAATCAAATAGTATGTATGAATTGATGTATTTAGTCCAGTCTTATTTCAGTTTACTCTCTACCATGGTATTGAAAGTCAGTCCTCAAATTTTCAAGCCGATAGGTCAGTTGGCTCACTTGCACAAAAACCAATTTGAAACACTAGTCGTTGACTGAGATCATTCCACATTGACCCATGGCATATGTAATTAACTGTAACAGTATGTCACTTCACTTTCTGATTGGAAGCAGCTAAAAGAAACTGATCCAATTATATGGCTGGTTATATTACCTGGGAATATATTTGGGAATGTACATAGTTGCCTCCGTAGTAGGGGTGAAACGATTAATTGATATATTGATGTATCGATACTTTTTCTATATCGATACCCATATCGATACAAGAGGGGAAGAAGCAATACAAAATGATACTTACTCTATGCAAGTTACTTTAATCTTCAGCAGTCATGAATAATTATTAGTCATTTGCCTTTTCATTCTTTGAATTGAGAATTCATCTGAGACAGCCGTAGCAAGTACATACACTCATTTCTGTCAGTAAAAAATAAATGCAATTGACAACACCCACTCTACTTCTACAAATTAACACAAGGTGACTAACTCACGTGGTTCAAAATCTGCCCTCTTCTCCTGCCCCAATTCCATGCTAATCAGTTTATTTTGTCTACATCTTCAGCCACTGATAACATATATCAATGGAAAGAAGACATTGCAGATTTCTTCCCTATGTATGATTTAAGTACTTTACTGATCATTTAATAACCACTTTTACACGAAATGTATCAGTTGCATCTCATCTTGTCTACTTGGATCGAATTGAAGGCTACACATCTGGTGTGTTTCACAGTGTTACATGCAATTCAGATTAGTGGTTATTGTTTGTTCAAGTCTAGGGTAAAACAATATCCACCAATCATAACTAACTGTAGCGTTTTCACTGCGTGATTTACGGGAAATATTGGCATTCAAACCAAACTCTATCCAAATAGATACAAAGCAACATAGAAATTTCACACAAAAGTGACTATTAAATGATATGTGTAAAGTACTTATATCATACATGGGGAATAAGTTTGGAATATCTCCTTCGGCAAGGGGGCAGATTCCAAACCGCATGATTTATAGCCACCTTGTCAATTTGTAGAAAGGGAGTGGATGTTGTCAATAATTTCCTTTTTCACTGATAGAAACAAATGTCTGTGGCCGCGGCAGTTGATTTGCATCTGCAGGAAGTACAATGTGAAGGATTTGGCTATTAGCCATCTACGCTACCACACTCGGATTTGTTCTAGATACGAATTTCCTTGCACAAGGAAATTGCAGAGTTTCTTCTGTTTTGAAGATAACACCATAATCTCTTCAAAATTTAAGTGAAGACATGGAACTGGCAATAAGATGTTTTAAAAAATTATCCATTCAATGTAAAACAAAGGGTGTGGTGACCAGGATGAGTCATGCATTTGATCGAATGGACCATCCCGAAATGGCCTAAAAGGGTGAATACAAATCTCTAACAGCTAGTCTGTTTAGAAGTATTTTTTTAAAAAATCTTGTCAAGGATGAGAATGGCATATGAACAGATGATAATTCTATGTTTGTTTCTAATCTGCATACTGAAAATACACCCAGTATGTCAACACAAAAAAATGGCACCACCCTACCATTGACAGACATTCTAAAGATGAAAAGACCATCAAGTTGATATGTGTATCGATAATGTATCGTATCATAGGCTGTGTATAGAGAATCATATCGATGCGTGGCAGAGGTGTATCTTTTCACCCCTACTCGGTAGACACTGACATGCCACATGTAATGTTCTATACCATTCATACACAAGTTTTACTTTTAAGTTGAATCATGTAGATATCATGGAAGTTGCCATGTTGAATGCCGAACAGGTCATGTAATGAGCTCTCTAATTGGCTCGTATAATTTGCTTGCTATAGATGGTAAATCTTTCATCAGCAAGAGGGCCCTTATTTAAAACATTGTTTCAGCTAGCTGTAATTCTTCCATATTTGTTGCCATGGCCACATTTTTCCAAATATTTATCATCGGTTGGTGTTTCCTACAGACTTAGAAAAGGGCATAGCCCAGAAGGGCACCTGACTGCTTGCAAGGTCAGAAGGGCACCATATTTATAAAGATCAATTAGAATGACATGTAATTGGAATTAATGAAGTTGTAAAGCCTTGCAAGTTAAAAATGGTCATACATGTGACTTGTCACTGATTTTTAACCATTGTATGAATACAGTTAATTTAGCACTTATTCCAAGTGGAATAAATCATGATTGATACTAATATGTTGGAGAGAACATGGTAGAACTTTGACTAGCAATTCACTAGGTATCTATAGTCATCCACCACCATCTAGAGTTAAAACATGGCCTTAGAACTACTCACTTTCAGGCATTCTTATTTTACAGTCAAAGTCTCTTTCTTCAGTTCATATTGAATAGAGTAAAATTTTCAGAGACATTGAACCCTCAGATTGACTCTGAAATTCTTTATTCTGATCAATGCACTTACATTTTAGACCCTGCTCTAGCCCTTGACTTAGTCTTGGTAAAATTTTGGCATGAGAATGTCAATGGTCTCTAACTGACAGTTTATGTGGAAATTTTCCCTCCATTAGCAAGAAGTTGCAAGTTTCTGTACATACAAGGGATTTAATGAAGAAATAAACATAGGGCTCACAATTTATGTGTGAATTTCAGATCAGCTCAAAAGTTATTATTGATAGTTGCGTGAAATTTTCAGCGCCAGATACTTTTCTCCTTTAAAATGTTCCTCCCGTTGATTTTTAGCTCTACTGGTCATAGTCCAGAAGAGCTTATGGAATGGTCTTTTGTCCATCATTCGTCATTCATCCTTCATCCATCCATCCATTAACACAAGTTTGTGATAGTTACTCCTCCTAAACTACTTGGAGGATTGCCATCAAACTTAACACACACATTCATTCTATGGTCAAGTTGGTTATAAATGAAAATGGTGACGCTTGGACATCCAATATAGCCACCACAATAGTCATCTTGAAAATCTTGTTGCTACTCTTCCTGAACAGAAAGTCATATTGACATGGGGTTTTCACCAGAAGACTTCTTCAGATGTCTAGTTGGTCCAGAATGAAAACTGTGCTGATCTGACATCCAGTATAGCCACCACAGTGGCCACCTTGACAGTTTTGTTATCCCTACTCCTTCTGAATGGATGGTCATATCAAAGGGGGTTTTCACTAAAAGACTTCTTATGATGTCTAGTTGGTCCTAAGTTAAATTGGTGCTGATCTGACATCCAGTATGAATACAAAAGCAGCCATTTTAAAAATCTTGTTAATACTACTCCTGAATGGAGAGTCATATTGACAATAGATTTTCACCCAAAGATGTCTTATGATGTCTAGTTGGTCCTAAATGAAAATGGAGCTCATCTGATCTTCAATATGGCCACCATAGTGGCCATCTTGAAAATCTTGTTTTTGCTGCTCCTCCTCAACGAAAAGTTATATTTCCATGGTGTTGTCACCAGGGGCTTCTTATGATGTCCAGTTGGTCCTAATTGAATAGTTTTCCGCTTGCATATCCAATAAGGCCACCACAGTGGCTATCTTGAAACTTTGTTATTGCTTCTTCTGAATGGATGGTTGTATCAACATGGGGTTTTCACTGAATGACTTATTATGATGTCTAGTTGGTCCTAAATCAAAATGGTACTACTCAGACATCCAGTAGGCCACCACAGTGACTATCTTGAAAATCTTGTTATCACTACTCCTTAATGAATGGACATACAGTCCTACCCACTTATATCGACATCACTGATGTCGACAAGCCGCCTATGTCGACAAAAAAGCAAAGTCCTGGTCCCTTGGTCTACTATTACTACCAAATTTGTCATGCTTATGTCGACGTCGAGATAAAAAATAAACGCACATGTTGACAGAAGCCCTTGGTCCCAGCTTGAACAAATCCTTTGTTTTCTATTCATTTATGTCGACAAGCTGTCAGTTCCGACCCATACTTTGTTCAACAATTAGTTGATCTTGCCGCCAAGCTTTAATTTTGACGCCGAATCATTTATGTCGACAAGCGGCCAGTTCCGACCTGTACTTTGTTGAATAATTAGTTGATCTTGCCGCCAGGCTTTAATGTCTCGGTGGATTAAAAAACTGGCTTTTGTTTGGTCCAATAAAGTTGGCCTCTCGCGGCGACTTAAATAACACATGTACCCTTCATCAAAGCAAGACAGTTACAATGTTCAATAAAAACAATCCACCCTTCATTAAAAAAATCATCACCAAACTTGAATAAAAGCAATGAAATCTGATCGATTGTTGCATTTTCCAAAGTGATCAGTGATTAAAACAAGTTTATTGTGCTGTGAAAGTTTCCTTTTTAACTTTATTTATGTTTACGATGGCTACCAACGGCAGCGTAAAACACAGGTTAAATTTACAGTCTGTGGAAACTAAATATATGGCTGTTAAGGAAGTTGAAGGTGGGGCATCTCGCAAAGATGTCTGTGAAAACTTTTCACTTAAACATAACACCCTGTCAGGATGGATGATAAACCAACAAGTTGTTCTCCACCTTATTTTTTTATTATTATTTTTTTACTGGTGGCAGACCAGTAAAAAAAAAAAAAAAGGAGGAGGAGGAGAACAACTTGTTGGTCTAGATGGATGAAAGCTGCTGAGTCTATAAAGAAAGGCTACGTTGAAGGTAAATTAATCATATCAGCCGCATATCTCTTGTTCAATTTTATGTACTTTTCACGATGACTTCCGTAAATAAATACATGTTATCATTTCCCTACGAATAGCCTTATCCCCTTGGCAGCCTCAGTAAGATGGGAACATTGTTTCAGGCTGACCAAAATCTAGGCCAATTTAAGTACATGTACATGTACTTTGTAGCATGTAAATAACAACTATGCGACCATGTGCTACTGGCGACAATTATTATCGTAGTGAATTGTGAAGACGTGTTAGATCAAATGAGGACAACCATTTTTTATACATGTGTTTCCTATCAGGATGTGACTGATGCATACAGTTTCTAACATGAGACCCGTACACGAATTCATGAATTTTTTATATACATGCACTTAATGCATTGTGGATTTTATTACACAAAGGTAACCAAAATGTAATTTGTCAATATAGACGTGTATTTCACGCTGGTTTTGTCTTCATGTACTCAAAATTTCCATTGTTTGTTTTCGCAAAGTGTAAATTCTGCTCACTGACGACAGGTCCCCCCCCAAACCCCCCCCACCCCCAACTCATCTTGACATCCGCTTATGTCGAGAATATTTCCTCGGGCCCGAGGATGTCGACATAAACGGGTAGGACTGTATCAGCATGGGGTTTTCACAGAAAGACTTCTTGGGATGTATGGTTGATCGTAACTGATAATGGTGCCGATCTGACTTCCAATATGGCAACCACAATGGTCATCTTGAATATTTTTTTATTGTTACTTCTCCCAAAACAGAAAGTCATATCAACATGGAGTTTCAATCCAGAAGACTTCTTAATATGATGTCTAGTTGGTCCTAAATGGAAATGGTGCCATCTGATATTCAATATGGCCACCAAGGCAGCCATCTTGAAAATGTTGTTATTGTTACATCTCCAAAACAGAAAGTCATACAGTACATGCATCGTGGATTACGAATTTTCCACTCAATCCGTTGAATATGGACACAGGGGCAGGGCATCAAGTGTCCACTAACGAGTATTGGATGTCCACTACGTCTGGTGGATTTCCCCCAAGTCTAGTGGACATCTGCTCAATCTTGTGCAACTCCATCACTGATGTTGTTGCAGCTGTAGTGGGTTTTATGGCACCCCTCGCTGATTTTTATTGTATTTGCTTCACGAGTTGATGGCCTAAACAGATGGGAGAAACCTTGACACCATAAACCCGACCATGGCAGGTGTCAGTTTCATACCTGTACCTGTACAAACTATAAAGCAGTAACCTTTCTTATGATATTTATCATTGGCCTAGCTGGGGATAGATACAGATGAATGCACTTAATGTAGAAAAAAATACATAGTTTTAAATTTCTTGGTGATTCTCTTAGAAAAATTGCCTAGCTACAAAGTACATCCCTGTTGATCGATTATATGTACATATACCTGTAACCATATACACATAGAGATTTACATACTGTTTTGCATCAAGCGGCAACTTCGATGTTCTCTGTCAGTAAATGATATTTCATGAAAGTGCTTGTTGTACTGGTTATTAATTTGTCAGGGTTTCACTTTAATGTCCATACTATTTCGAAAACCCCCTTTAAACAAATTATTGAAAGCAAGATACAAATAAAACACAAAAAGCCCCATCTTATCACAAACACATAAGACGTTCATGTAAGATAGTTATCATTTATTGCATTCGACCTTTAGATAAGATTTCAAACAAGTTTATTTCAAGTAAACAGTTTCATTAAATTTATCAAATTGAATAAATGTCAGAGACGTGCAGCAATAACAGATTTTGAAAATGAAAATAACCTTTGAGATTAATAATTACTACCAATAGCGTTTACAAACAAACGCTGTACTATTTATATGTTTAGCAATACATACACGATGAAGTACAGAGGAAATAATGGCACATATGTTATAATTCTTTCTCAAGTTTATTTGGTAAGAATAATGTGGCATCATATATTGACATAATACAAAACAAGATACACGAGCTATGCTAAAAATATTTTCTCTGTACCTTTATCCATAGGCTTAGAAAATGACCTTATTTGAGAGTATGACAATTTTTAAATGTGCCGAATTCGTCTACACTGTATTCAATTCTGCTCTCTATCAGTGGATGTTCATCCCACAAATAAAGTGATATTCATAAGAAAGATTGCTTTGTTTGTCTTTTTTTTTGGGTGAATCTATCATCAAACACCAGCAGAGGTGACATTTTTACTTTTTGCTACACTTGTTAATAATGGTCAGTCAGGAAGGTGTCGAGCTTCAATGTTAAAAACGAATTTTGGACTTGCAATATGGACTGAGAAATGCATAGAGGTTAAGTTGTGATATTTTCATGTAAAATTTGTTTCTAGCGGTATGTAATAATAATAATAATGAGGATTTTGTATAGCGCCTAATCTTTAGAAGCTCTAAGTGCTTTACAACATTATATAACACCTAAAAAAAAAACCCAAAAAACCATGTAACTTTTTTATTCTTTCCGTTAATCTTTCGATGCAGCACATATAAGTCAATTGCAGCAGCACATAGCTATGACATGTTATGAAAGTTTTATTACACTACAGGCTTTCTTTTTTAAAAAAATGCATCTTTCTTTGTAAAAATGTGTAAAAGTGACTGATTATGCTCTGTAACTTTTGATTGATGTTACACATACCCTTTATCACTAACTCAGAAACAGGGATTGATCATTAGAGAGTATGCATTTTTTAAACGTGTTGCAATTCTCTTCATTTTGGAATTTGTCTATTGAAAAAATGTAGAAACAAAATTTTAGTACTGCTGTTTATTCATAATACGTAAATAAGTAAATTGCTGCCTAGCAATTCATTTTGTATTTAAAAGAATTTATGTCATTAATTGGGTTATTAATCTGCTGTTAGTATGCTTTTCATATTTTCTTATTATTCTAGTTCGGTTCTATAACATATACAAACTTAAAGCTTCAGAAATTGTAATAGACTGAAAGTCAAATGAGCCAGCATTACTGCAATAATCAAACTGAACAGAGTGACAATATTTGTGACGACCTTAGAATTAATATGAAAGGTTCACAAAAAACCGTAAGTAGTTGTGATTTACAACCTTTGAAGCCAAAACTGCTTCTACCTCCAGTTTGGAGCAGACAAAGAAGTTCTACCAAGAATACCTGTTTAAAGCCATTAAAAATATGAAGCCACATATTAATAGCAATTAATGGAATTCGAGATAGATATTATAGCCTTGGCAAACATGTGGCTTAGCAATTTTGGGTGATATACAAGGCATTCTTGATAGATATGACGTGTTCAGCTTATGCGTAATATAGTACAGTGTACAAGTTAAACAAGGAAAACAAAGTATGAATAAGAAGAAATTACACTTATAAAGCAAAAACTAAACTGATACAGATGTTCAAAACTAGAGCCTATTTATTGTACAGTAAATACAATCGTATCCACCACAGATACCCATTTCACAACTAGTTTGCAGAATAGTAGGCATTTTGGTTGAATTGCAAAAGACGATGATGATATGATGGATGTCCAGGAGAAATTAACTGTTACTGCAATGTGGCAAGCTACAAAACATTTTTGTTACCCATCTGCATTTACTCACTGTCCCCTGCCCTTTTTTCTGTGCTGTGTACATGAATATCTAAGCTTGGATTATTATTGCTTTTAATTCTACTTCAGAGTCCAAAGTTTATTTATGTGATTTTAAGCTTAGTTTTGGTCCCAAAGATTCAGACCGTTTATGCGATTACAGACATAATTTCAGGAAATTCACATTGTTGGCATAATTGCTAAACCCTTTATAAATACGCATTTGGTCCGTGTTCTTTGGCAACAAAAGGTTTTATTTGTATTCACGTCAACTTCTTAAAAAGGATAATCGGGTCAAATGTAACAAATTAGTAACTAAACTGATAAACAATATTGACATTCCGGAACAGTTTTGCATTATATTTGTCATGTGGATTGAAATAATGTACTGTACCAAATAAAATTGCATCTGCATCAGCTGAAAATAATAAATACAAGTTTATCTCCTGCTGAAAATATTAAGTGATTATACCTTTTCATCACTTTCACCCGTCCATTTGGTAATATTAAACAGCATCACATACTTCATAGAATCCGTGTGAAAACAGTTGGTCTATGTCGAAAGTAAACTTGTGTCTAGTTCCTGAGAAAATGTATCGCATGGACATGTATATTTGGGTCGCAAGTACTAAACAGAGGCTGAACAAGTAGAGTTTGTAATTTGGATAGCGCTGTGTATACATGTGTATTTCATTGTCTGGGGAACATGTTAAGCAAACAATTTAAAAGTGACTGGGGGAATGATGAAATAAATCACAGCATTTCTCGCATTTTTTTAATTTAATAATGGAATGAAACCTGCCAACACTTGCATCTGATTTCTTTTTTTTGTTGTTTAAAAGCGACATCTCTCTGTCATTAAAATTACTATCATTAAACTTTTTATATTTTTTGAAGCACCTAAATATTCTCAGGATTCTTTGCTAGGAAATTTGTTTTTTGTCTCTCGCAGTGCATGTATGTGAATGCGTTCTAGTGGGTGAGTCTTTGAATATTAAACGGCATTGTGTACAACTTAAAAAGAGCATTCTGCACTGTCTTCTGCACCTCAGCCGACAGGTAAGTTCCATGAGATGTAGTGGCCGTCCACTATTGCATAATTATATTACTGCAACTTTCTAATTTGGGCAATAAACCTTGATCCATCCACTATGAGCCAAAACATGGACATCCGTGAAGACCACAATATTCAGTCTGTGATGGAAACAGCCTGAATGGATAAATTTTTTTCACCATGAGATTGTGGATTTTACATAATCCACAGTGCGTGTAATGTATCAACGTGGGGTTTCCACCAAAGGACTTCTTATGATGTCTTATTGGTCCTAAATGAAAATGGTGCCAATATGACATCCACAACAGCTAATTTGAAAATCTTGTTATTGCTGAAGAATATTGGAGATGGTTTCAACACTCAGCAGTTAAAAGGAAGAAATCGTCTAGTAGGGCATCAGTCCTTTGAAGGACTCTTATTTGCCGGTATTGCATTTTGTCACTTTGGTCATTAAGTCAACCTTTAATGTGGACAGATGTGCACTAAATAAAAATAGGTGAATTTTATTTTTTTTTCCTCACGAAAGGAGTTTTGTTTCTGTGCATGTAGGACAAGAAATTGCACTCAAGATACAACACTGGATGAATAAATGCATCAGTAAATTTGTGTCAGATAAGTAAAGTACTCATGATTCCCAAATTTAATGTGTAACATGCAGATTATCCACGAGTACTGCACATAATGTACACATTTTTTTCAACCTTGTTATACTTCAGAACCCTGGGCCATTCTTGTATGCTGTTGTTGACACCCTTTGGAAGGGTATAGATAGGCAATTATTACTTTTGTTATTTTTCATTTCATTAAAGTATATATCCATCACAAAGAAAAAAATATACTCTGGCTTAAATTTTATGTATGTTCTTTGTGTTTGCTTCATACATGACTGATTTTTTTTTTTACTATACTAGATAAGAAAAGAATACCACTGTTATGTATGATGTTTATATAATATTATAAATATTTTAGGAAATTATAAATGTTTCTTCACTTTAATATTTGCTTAAATCTTAATGTTATCAGGAAAAAGATGTTTAACTAGTGTCCTTGAATTAGGTTGTTTTGATCAATATGTTTTCTCAATTTGAAGGTCAAGGTTGATTTTGTTTACAGTTAAAATTCCATTAAGATGACTCAGATTCTAGAACATTCTGTCATGTGACCAATCTAGAACATTCTGTCATGTGACCAATCTTTATATATACCATGTTTGGTAGACATTTTGTTCAGTTCGACATTACCATCAGTCTTGTAAAGAGCTATTACAGTTGTGAAAATTCATTCCAAATTCTAAGAGAGGAATTATTTTAAATATTCATTGGATTATAACAGTGCTCATAAACTTTTGGATTTTGGATTTTTAATTGACAATTTTGGAATTTATGTGAACTTATTCAGAGATTTTGGAATACTTCATTTTGACTTCAGCACATCAAGATTTCTAGTACATCAGGACTTTGGAGACCATTGGCACATAATAACATTCAAGGACACATTCTATATTTAGGACTTGTGATTAAAACAATCATTCTTATTGGATTATTAGGATACATAAACACATTACTGTAAGTGACTTTTTGATTTTTCATTTTAATTATCTAGTAATAAATTGCTTGTTGATTTTTTACTTGATTTGTTGGTTTCACTTTCTTTCTGTTACATTTTTCTTAGACCATAGAGTCGTAACAGAAATTGGGGGCTCGTCGTTCCGGGATTGAATTTCTTTAAAGCATATTAGAGATATTAAATTTATCTTTGAAATTCATATTGATTTTGTCTCTGAGAATTTTTGTTGTCTTTGGCAAAGATTTTTAATAAAGAAATTTGTTTTGTGTGAAACCAACAAGCATTTACTATGGCATCTAATGTTCAGAATTTCATTTCAAAACCTATCCAGGAGGGGATAGAGTGCATGAGAAAGTTAATTGAAGAGTTCAAAAGGTGCATCCATAGTGATGTTAAAACCTATCTTGACGAGCAGAATGTGGAAACTTTGGAAAATGCTGCTCGTATGGCTGATGATTATTCCTTGACTCACAAAATTTCATTTGGCAATAAGTCGTCCTCTCAGCAGTTTTCTGGTAAAAAACCATTTCAATCTCATTCGAGTACTTCCAAATTTCACAACAGCACAACTGTTAGGAATCAAACATCTGATAAGACTGATCAGAAATCCTTATCTCTTCCTATGTGCACTTATTGTAAAAAGAAAGGGCACGTTATTTCTGATTGCTTCAAGTTGAAAAATAAGCAACAGAGAAAAGACAGAGCTTTTCCAAATGCTCTTATTTCTATGAGGTCAAGGTCACGGTCTTGTATTGAAAGCAATACATTTGTTGGGTCAAACAAACCCCAGTCTGATTCTATTTTGGAGGCTTATGAACCATTCATGTCAGAAGGTTCTATATCACTTATTGGTGATTCTGCCAAACCTATCCCAATTAAAATATTAAGGGACACTGGAGCTTCTCAGAGTCTTTTATTATCAGGTACTTTGCCTTTGTCTGAGGAGTCTTCTTCAAGTGAAAGTGTTCTTGTTCAGGGAGTTGAGTGCGGCTTTGTAAATGTTCCTCTCCATTGTGTAAATTTGACATCAGACTTAGTTTCTGGACCTGTGACTGTTGGGACAGTGACTTCTTTACCGATAGAGGGTGTTCATTTATTACTAGGCAATGACCTAGCTGGAGATAAGGTTGTGGTTAATCCACTTGTAACTGACAAGCCTTGTTTGGATCAGAAAGTTGATCCTGTCGAAACGGAAATCCCTGATTTGTACCCTGCTTGTGCAGTTACTAGAGCTATGGAGAAAAGAGCTCTTGAGATTGATGTTGATCAGGATATTATTCCTTTAGCTGACACATGTATTGGTCAGTTTTTTGATGAGGTCACTTTTTCCTCAGGTATTGATCAATCAAATGGTATTGATCACAGTGATCCTCTTTTGGCAACTCATTCTCTTTGTTCTAATCAGGATGACAAACGACAATCCCTTGTCGTTGAACAGGAGCAAGATCCCGAGATATCTTGTTTGTTTCAGAGGGCTATTAGTGAAACTGAAGCCACACAAGTTCCAGTGTGTTACTTTGTGAAAAATGGGGTCCTTATGAGGAAATGGAGACCACCTGATGTACCCGCTGGTGACGAGTGGTCAGTGAGCTATCAAATTGTTGTTCCTAAGTCATATCGACAGGACATTCTTAATTTAGCCCATGAAACTCCTTTGGCTGGTCATTTGGGAGTCCGTAAGACTTATCACAAGATCTTGAATCATTTTTATTGGCCGAAACTCAAAAGTGATGTTTCTAAATACTGCAGATCTTGTCACACTTGTCAAATGGTAGGAAAACCCAATCAGAAGATACCTAAGGCTCATCTGCAACCTATTCCTGCATTTGATGAACCATTTAGTAGAATAATTGTAGACTGTGTTGGTCCTTTACCTAAAACCAAGTCAGGCAACCAATACTTGTTGACCATCATGTGTGCATCTACAAGATTTCCAGAGGCAATTCCTCTGAGAAATATAAAAACTAAAACTATTGTGAAAGCTTTGGTGAAGTTTTTTACACTTGTTGGCCTTCCCAAATCTGTCCAGTCGGATCAAGGGTCAAATTGTATGTCTGGAATTTTCCAACAAGTTATGCATGAATTAGGCATCCAACAGTTTAAATCTTCTGCCTATCACCCTGAAAGTCAAGGTGCTTTGGAAAGATTTCATCAAACTTTGAAGAATATGATTCGATCATATTGCTTTGATACAGAAAAGGATTGGGATGAGGGTGTTCATTTGTTGTTGTTTGCTGTTAGGGAATCAGTTCAAGAGTCGTTGGGTTTTAGTCCCTTTGAACTAGTTTTTGGTCATACTGTCCGTGGACCATTGAAATTATTGAAAGAGAAACTTCTTTCAAATGAAGACTCAAAGATTAATCTTCTTGATTATGTTTCTGAATTTAAATACAAGTTGTCAAAGGCCTGTGAAGTAGCAAGAACTAATCTTCACACTACTCAGTCAAAAATGAAATTAAGGTATGACAGAAATTCACGGGAAAGGAGTTTTAAACCTGGTGACAAAGTTCTGGCTCTCTTTCCCATTCCTCAGAATCCTCTTCAGGCTAAATTTTATGGTCCTTATACCGTTGAAAAGAAAGTAAATGACTTAAATTATATCATTAACACTCCTGGGAGACGGAAACAGAAACAACTTTGTCATATAAATATGTTAAAGGAATATTTTGACAGAGATAGCTCAGCTAATTATTTAGTTAATTTAGTTGTACCTGTCCCACACAGTGAAGATATCAACGATGGAGTACGATCAGACTATAGTGACTCTGGTATAACCAATCTTCGGAATTCAGAAATATTGAACAACCTAGACCAGAAACTTTCACATCTACAACAACAGGAAAGAAATGAACTAAAACAGCTATTACATGAATATGAGCACTTGTTTCCTGATGTTCCAACACGAACAAGTAAAATTTATCATGACATTAACATTGTAGATTCTGCGCCTGTGAAACAGCATCCTTATAGGATGAATCCTCTCAAACAGAACTATCTGAAGAAAGAAATTCAGTATTTACTGGAGAATGATTTCATAGAACCAAGTAAAAGTAACTGGAGTTCACCATGTATTCTTGTTCCCAAGCCAGATAATACATTCCGTATGTGTACTGACTATAGAAAAGTCAACAGTGTCACCAAAACTGATTCATTTCCAATCCCAAGAATGGACGATTGCATTGATAAAATTGGAAATGCGGAATATGTCACCAAGTTTGACCTTTTAAAAGGATTCTGGCAAATTCCACTGATGGAAAGGGCAAAAGAAATTTCAGCATTTGTAACTCCAGATGGACTTTATCAATATAAAGTCATGCCGTTTGGAATGAAAAATTCGCCTGCAACGTTTCAACGTCTGATGAACATGATAACATTTGGTCTTGATAATTGTGACGCTTATATCGATGACGTCATTATCTACAACAACACCTGGGAAGATCATTTGGAAACCATTCGAAAATTCTTCGATCGACTCAGCGATGCGAATCTGACAATTAATTTGAGCAAAAGTGAGTTTTGCCATGCTTGTGTCACATTTTTAGGACATATTGTGGGACAAGGTCAAGTTAAACCTATAGAAGCTAAGGTCAAAGCTATCTCTGAATTTCAAGTTCCAATTTGTAAAAAGCAACTGATGCGATTTCTAGGTATGGCTGGATATTATCGGAAATTTTGTTCCAATTTTTCCAAAATTGCTGAACCTTTGACAAGTTTATTGAGTAAGAAAACCAAATTTCATTGGTCTGACAAGTGTCAGGAATCTTTTGACAAGTTAAAGGCCATGCTTAAGAATGCACCAGTTCTTTCTGCACCAAATTTTAGCCAATCATTTAAATTATCTGTTGATGCAAGTGATGTAGGGGTTGGTGGAGTATTGATTCAGGAAGACAAAAGTGGTGTGGATCACCCTGTGTGTTATTTTTCTAAAAAACTAAACAAGCACCAGAAAAATTATTCCACAATTGAGAAGGAATGTTTGGCTTTGATATTGGCTTTACAGCATTTTGAAGTGTATGTTACCTCAGCTCTTTCTCCAATTATTGTGTACAGTGATCACAATCCCCTTACTTTCATCAACAAAATGAAAGATAAAAATCGGAGATTGTTGAGATGGAGTTTGATATTGCAAGAATATAACATTGACATCAAACACATCAGGGGAAAAGACAATGTGATTGCAGATGCACTCTCACGTGCCTAGAAATGTAATATTGCTTGATGTAATTAAGTCCAGTATCATAAAACATGTTCTTATGTAATTTTGGTTATTATAGTATTAGATGTATATTCAAAAGAAAGCTTTATTATATAAATGTTTCTTTTTCTTTATGAGGGGAGGCGTTATGTATGATGTTTATATAATATTATAAATATTTTAGGAAATTATAAATGTTTCTTCACTTTAATATTTGCTTAAATCTTAATGTTATCAGGAAAAAGATGTTTAACTAGTGTCCTTGAATTAGGTTGTTTTGATCAATATGTTTTCTCAATTTGAAGGTCAAGGTTGATTTTGTTTACAGTTAAAATTCCATTAAGATGACTCAGATTCTAGAACATTCTGTCATGTGACCAATCTAGAACATTCTGTCATGTGACCAATCTTTATATATACCATGTTTGGTAGACATTTTGTTCAGTTCGACATTACCATCAGTCTTGTAAAGAGCTATTACAGTTGTGAAAATTCATTCCAAATTCTAAGAGAGGAATTATTTTAAATATTCATTGGATTATAACAGTGCTCATAAACTTTTGGATTTTGGATTTTTAATTGACAATTTTGGAATTTATGTGAACTTATTCAGAGATTTTGGAATACTTCATTTTGACTTCAGCACATCAAGATTTCTAGTACATCAGGACTTTGGAGACCATTGGCACATAATAACATTCAAGGACACATTCTATATTTAGGACTTGTGATTAGAACAATCATTCTTATTGGATTATTAGGATACATAAACACATTACTGTAAGTGACTTTTTGATTTTTCATTTTAATTATCTAGTAATAAATTGCTTGTTGATTTTTTACTTGATTTGTTGGTTTCACTTTCTTTCTGTTACATTTTTCTTAGACCATAGAGTCATAACAACCACAACAGCTGAAATTTCTGAATGTTCTTCCTTGTCACCTTTTATTAAAGAGCATATCCACCCCTCGATCATGTACAAGATTGTATGTTATGTGGCTTTGTAACATATCATGTTAAACTCTGTCTTAAATAAGCATTGATCGCTATCAGGCTCTACCAGTGAGATATCCTGTAACATAAGGGTTCCAGCTAGTGCCAAATGAAATGCACACATTGAGTATTCACACATTTTAAATATTAAAATGTCCAATATCATTGCTTTAAATGTGAATAAAGGGAAATATATTAATGAACAAATCAGCTTATGGACATTTATACTGACACAAAGCTGCTTACTTTTGTGTCTGATAACTAGAGCTTCCAGAACACTGTGAAATTAAATGGATAAAACAAAGAGGCTGTAATAACTGTACTTGCTTAGGGGGCTATGCAGGCTTTATTTTGACAACTGTTCATGACTTGATGGTTCTTCGACATGATGACACGAGCTAATTAAAAACTTAATTTGTCTCCAGCCAATTAAACACACAGAGGACCAAATTCTGTCTGTTGCAGACTTTTATGTATAGGTTTCTGCATGTATGTGCTGAATACTACACTTACAACTAGGTTGTCAAAAAAAAGGAAAATTGCAGCAAGCTGTATATAAAATCAATCCAGTCAAAATCCCATGGCAAATATTTTGCATGGTCTACTTGAATCTGTGAGATAGGTTTGTAGTTGCAGCTGATCCATTTCATTGATTTTAGGCAGCTAACAATTCCTGTCACTTCAGATAATGGAGCTTACACTCTGACAAAAGTTATCGTTAATTTAGCTGATCAGGATTTAATATTTAGATACAGTGTGGGTTTGATGGCTTCTGTGGTGTTTGTACAGTTTATTTTGCAGTGGGGGATGTTAGAAGCTGGGCAACATTTACAGTCATTAAAAGACGTTGACCATGGTCGTCTTTTGTTTGAATATCATGAATCACTCAGACTTTATCATTTTTATCCATGTTCTTTCTATGACAGTATCAGATATACAGTACTCCTGTACTATAATGCTGACAGAATCAGTTGTATAGTACTCTTTCACTATAATGTTGACAATCAGTTGTATAATAATCCCTCGCTAGAATGCTGACAGTATCAGTTGTACAGTACTCCCTTGCTATAATACTGACTATCAGTTGAACAGTATTCCCTCATTATAATGCTGTTCATGGGAGCCATAAAAATGGACTGCCTTTTGGGTGATGTCACCTTATATTGAAGTATTTTATACATAATATAACCATTTCATGTCAATAATGTAATGGGGATCCACAGGAGGAAGCAGTGAGCAAGAGACACGGTGTCCCCGTTTCCCCCAATTTTGGGGGACAAAGATAATTGCAAAGGGACAAATAAATGTTTCCATTAGAAGTAATGGTAAAGAAAAGATCACCCATGTGGCACACAGGGATCAAGATTTGAGGGATATACATGCCAACAATTGTGGGAAACCTTCATTCCCATGCACAAGGTGCAACACTGGAACCATGCCTGCTTATAATAAGGTAGCACTTTATACTGAGGTACTTATAATGAGAGGGTACACGATTGCAATCTGTTTGTCCATCAGTTCATCACATTTTCTTGTACAGCCCCCCTGACCATTGCAGGAAGTATTCTGGCTTGAAGGACTTTCAAGTTTAGACAAATGATACTGACTGCCATCACATATGGCCACCATTAGATAAAATAGCAAAACCTTTAACCCTTTTCTGACAGGATACGATTCAAATTGTACTTAATCTTTTCAGACGGAATACGATTTTTGTTGTATGTTCACTACATTCCTTCTACCACTTCATGGAAGTGTGCATTTAACCATGTAATACGTCATTTTACATGTACTCTTTTGAAAAGAAGGAAATAAAAGTAGAAGGTAAACAAATGCAGTGACAGAATGAGTTTATAAAGACCACCAAAACTGTTAAAAATTTGATTAAAAATTTTTGTTTTAACATGTGGATATCAAAATGGCAGTCATTGCTAAGGAGGCAAGTAATGACAGTTATGTGCTTGCTGAATTAGAAATAAAGACAATTTCATGTGGAAAATTTACATTTTAGGCAGTGGGGATTGTTATCTTTCAACATAATTCATAATTCATCAGAATTAACAGTTGATGACAACTGGACATTTGAACAATTGATTTCAGACACAAGTTTTATCATGTGGAGATCAACATGGCGGACAGTACTGAAGTGGTAAATGATGGCAGTGCTGTGGATGTTGATTTTGATGGAAATATAGACAATATTGTGGGGAAAATTAATGTTTTACGCAGTGCAGTTACAGTAGTGATCTTGACTTTGAAATGAAATGAACAGAGATGATGATAACTGGTCAGTGGAAAATTTTATTTCAAAACTGAATTTTAATGTGCGGAGATCGAAATGGTGGACAGTACTGAAGCAGCAAGTGATGACACTGGTGTGGATGCTGATTTTAATGAAAATATAGACAATTTTGTGGGGGAAATTGATATTTTGGGCAGTGGGGATCATGGTCTTTACTTCATTGAAATGAACGGAGTGGGAGATAACTTGTTTATTGGTATTTTTGACTCAGATATTGATGATGATGATGATGACTTTGATGGTTTTCAAGCTAGCTGGACATTTAGTGAACTTCACTGCTCATAAAGTTTGCCTGTATAACGAAGTTGTATGTGTGGATTATATTATGAAATTTTACTGCATTCCTGGAAATGGACCAATATAAACCCAACAAAACTGATATTTTTACATTAGAATGTATTATGGAATGAAAATACTGAATACAAAACGAACAGTTTTGTCGACTTTCCAGGATATGTTCTGCTTGCTCTCCAATTCTCATGCGAGTAAAGTTGACAAAATTGAAATAACCTTTTACATTCGTGATGGATTTTTATTTTTTGTTACCATCTTAAACAGCGTAAAATTCATGACATTTCATACACAGATATAGGAGGTAAAATGAATGTTGCAGATAGAAAATTTGCATTGAAAGCAAGTTCTAAAAAAATGCATTTAGTGTGTTTTTTAGTTTACTTAACTTTACTTTCAACTTAATTTCTTACATCTGAAAATTTTCATTGAAAAAATTTATGACTTTAAAGAAAAATGTATACTTTTTAAAATGTTATGTAACTTTGAAAAATTATTTGAAGAACTTGTCCAGGGAATCCAGATCGTCACTGCATTCTCTCATGCTGATACACCTCTGACTGAACAAATTTCCAGTTCTACACAACTGCCTGTCTGATTGGATTTTACTATAATAATAATAATAATAATACCGGTAATAATAATAATATAATAATAATTACTTTATTTAAAGAATAAGCTCATTAGGTCATCTGACCAATCTTCCATGAGGCCTTCTACAATTACATGTTTATGTTGTACAATTTTTACAAGTTCTGGTGTCTTTAGACAACAATATTCTTAAAAACTAGATAATTGATCTACTGCTACTATAAAATATGTACAAGGCATTAAAGATGAGTACATACAGGATTCATACAAAGATTAGTAGTGAACCTGTGTAAAAGATTACAGGCGAGTACATAAAGAACATTGTTTTAAAGAAGAGTAGTACAGAATTACACAAAATCATACAAATGATTGTTTCTGTAAATGTTGACTAAGAAGCTTCTTAAAATCTAGGGAAAAGTCAGTTGACCTTGCATAGGGTGGAATGGAATTCCATAGTTTGGCTCCAGAAAAAGCAAAACTCGTTTTATACAAGTCTGAATTTGGTTTAGGTATATATAAATTGTTGTTCGAGATGGATCTTAGTTCATACATATATGTATGTACATTTTCCACAAATTTAAAATTACATGTACATTGAAGATAATCAGGAGAAAACCCACATAAGGATTTGTAGACTAGTAAACCCTTCTGAAGCTGAGTTCTCTGTTGAAATTTAAGCCACTTAAGGGTTTTAAAAAGATTTGTTTCTGGTATATCTGAATCAGCATCAAGAATAACTCTAGCTGCTCTTACTATTACCCCTTTTTAATGACCTTATCAACTTGCATTTTCCAGCGCAAGATATTGTCTATCATAATGCCAAGTTGTATTTCATTTTTAGACTGTTCTATATCTATTCCTTTTAGCATTACTTTGAATTCATCTTTCTCAGCTTTTACTTTGGCTCGACTACCTATGATCATGGCTTTTGACTTTGCTACATTTATCTTCATGCCATTGTGCTCCTGATTTAATTTAGTGCTAAGGTCATGGCTAGTTGATCCAGTGTTATATAATGTTGTGTCATCTGCGAAGATATTGCTGGTGGATAGCTCAGTGTGATATGGTAAATCATTGATGTACAGTGGAAAGAGTAATGGTCCAAGAACTAAATCAAGTGGAATACCTGACTTTATGAGTTTCTTATCTGAAAGCTTATTTAAAATAGAAACTTCTTCTTGTCTGCCTTCAAGATAGGATTGAAACCAAGTTAAACTTTCATGGTTAACTTGATACATGTATATACTGAGTTTTTCCAGCAGGATTTTGTGATTAACAAGGTCAAAAGCCTTTGTAAGGTCAAGAAACACTACAGCCTACCTGGTTACCTTGATCAATTGCTGTTAACCAATCATCCACCATTCTAGTTAGTGTAGTCTGGCATGAATGTTGTTCATGAAAGCCAGATTGTCGTGAATGTAGTAAATTAAAAGATTCAAGGTAGTTTCTAAATTCTTTACAAATATGTCTTTCTAAAATCTTTGAAAGTGATGATAAAACTGATATAGGTCTATAGTTATTCATATCAGAAAGATTTCCAATCTTATGTATTGGAATTACTTTTGCCAGTTTTAGACTATGGAGAAATACCTGCAGAAAATACTTAGATTGAATATATACACAAGTAAAGGTGCAATCGCTTGAGATGAGAGTTTTAGGAATTTAGCACTTATACCATCTAGACCTGTAGCTATTCTGATATCAAGTTTATCTAATTTATGTCAAATTAATTCTAGACTTATTTTATGTATTTTAAAGTAGTTTTCTTTGCTAAATTTTGAGGAAATATGCCCATTTCATCACTTGAGAATCTTTTATAAGCTGAGAGATTCACAAGTTTTTCATTTATTTTCACAAAGTAATCACTGAGTGCATTTGCAATTTCAAGAGGTTCTTGCTGAATGTTACTATTTTCATCACCATTACATCCAAATGGCAGGTTATTGACAGTTTTACACAGTTTTCTAAGGTTCTTTTGCATAGCATGAAAAGGGTTAAACAACTTCTCAAAAACTGCTTAACTGAATGTGGCCAAATTTGACAGAAAGCATCCTTGCATGAAGAGCTTTCAAATTGATACAAATGATGCCAATTAGGGGTGAAACAATACACCTCTGCAGCGTATCGATACGATTCACGATACACAGCATATGATATGATACATTATCGATACATATATCAACTTAATGGTATTTTCACCTTGAGAAGATCTGTAAGTAGTAGGTGGTGCCATTTTATGTTTGTTGACATATTGGTTGTACTTCCAGTATGCAGATTACAGACAGACATAGAATTAGCATATATTTATATGCCATTCTCATCCATGACAAGATAACAACAATACTTCCAAATATATCTGTAAGTTGTCAGTGATTTCAATTGAACCTTTTAGCTCATTTCAGGCTGCTCCATTTGATCATATGCAGGACTCATTTTGGCCACCACACCCTTTGTTTTGCACTGCATGAATGCTTTAAAAACATCTTATTATAAATTTCATGTCTTCAAGACATTAAGGTGTTATCTTCAAAGCAGAAGAAATAGTGCAATTTCTTCGTGTAAGGAAATTTTCATCTAAAGAGTATGTCAGTGTGGTCATGTAGGCGCATTTACACATCTTAAATTAGATATTAATTGTTGTTATAAAATTTAATACTAATATAGTTTAACCAAAGTCTATTCAATCCTGATTATTGAATGCTCTGCACGGTAACTGTCATTAAGAAACTTCCAGACAAAAATTATAGATCGCTAAGGACTTTTACAATTGTGGGTACTAAACAGGGTCAAGAAAAGAGCATGTCGGGTCTAATCGACACAATATAGGGCAGTACAATTTTTTTTTAACATGCGTAGCTTTCTTTGTGACATCACAGCTTGTGACATTCAGTCCGAATTGTACTTGATCACACCTTTAGGTTGACCTAGTCCAAAAATGTCCATGTACTTGAACACTGAGTTTTGCCGTACGTGCTTCTCAAGGCGTGTAAATAATGACTTTCCAAAGGAATGTGGATGTATAAGGATTCAAATAAAGTGAATAATCATTATGTAAAGATATGTGTAATCAAATTCTAAAAAACTACACCCATTACTGAAATAGTCGGTACTGAACACATACATCACCTCTATGACTTTTACTTATAGAACAAGTCCGGGTGTGGGAGTGGGGATGAATACCAACAAAATCTTATATTTTACTTCCTGCATATGCAAAATAACTGCTGCAGCCACAGGCACTCTTTTTTTGTTACTGACAAAAGAAAACTATTGACAACACTCACTCCCCTTTTATAAAAGATTAACAAATTTACACAAGGTGACAAACTCATGCAGTTTGAAATCTGCCCCCTTCGCCAATGCGGTGCTAATTTTATTTATCCCATTGGCACGTTCAGTCACTGATTACACATTTTAATAGCAGCAATACATCACCCTATCACTATTATATAGCTTATTACTTTTTCGTGTCGAAAAATCTCGTCCGTTCGATGTGAAAACATCCTCCCACTTTGAGTGGAGATTTTGTCAACAAGACACGTCACACCCGTGCACCTCTCCGCGCCTGCGCGAACATTCATCTTTTTCATGGACGCCATGGCCTATGGTTGTATCGTCGAACGTAACCTGAGAAAAATGATCTGCTGCGGTTTTCAACCACGTTTGGATCCTTCTTTCACCTAAATTCAATCTGGGTTACATTTGTACATCTCGTCTTATGTTTTTTATGCTGCCCTACGTCAGTGTTTGTTCTAGAAAAGAGTCTTTCTAAATTGCCACGTGTATTCTGTCCTTAGGGGTGAGGGTACACCATGTGCTTTTTTTTTTTTTTTTTTCAGATACAATTTAGCTCACGTTAAGTCTTGTGTGTTTATTACAACGTGACATAGACAACCGAGATAGCGCCGCAATTAGCAGGCGCATAATTCTACCAATTAAATATTATTGTTTTGCTAATTCATCAATTGTATCTTTATTTACCACGCGTGACGCGTCGCATTGCTATGCTGTACTTTCTTGGGAACAATAAAGTTTGTCAAGAAAACTAGACTCCTAATCCTTGTAACATGCATATGTATATTGTTTACCTGTAGGCAAATTCCACTGTGGTGCATATAGACCGCTAAAGTATATGCAAACAGAGCGAAGTGAACTGGTGTGCATAGAGCACGCGACATATACAAAAAGGGTGAGTTTGCCACGTGTGGAAATAAAAGGTGAGTTTTACACGTTTTATTATTGTATTATTTTATATAAAATGAGACAATTGTTTACCTTTGGACATCCACTGGCGTGCAATTAGCACGCAGTGGATGCAAAGAGGTCAGATGAACTGGTGTGTGTATAGTACGCAGTATATACAGGCGAGGCGAGTTTTCACGTGTGGAAATAATATAATATTATTATTATTATTATTGTTGTTCTCCTTCAGATAAATTCTTAATTCAGGGAACAATTGCCTACCTTGTGCAAATATACTGGAGGTGTATAACACCCGGTACATGCAGACAGGTGAGTTTTACGTATGAAGAATAATACAATATTATTTTTATTATTATTGTGCTCTTTCAGAAACATTTTTCTTTTCAGAGAACAATGTCAGGTCAGTCTGTAGGAAGTATGGCCACAAGAAGGGCCCTTGGATACTCACCCAGACTACCTCATGTGTTCAAGTGTACACGTAAGAAAAACGTTGTACCTCTCGCAAACGACTAATGAAATCTGCAATCTAGCCGATTCCAGACGTATGTATAGAGGGCGGAAGAAACATTGATCCGCATCATCGTCTGAATTCTCAATTTTTTTTTTTCTCTTATAGAGTCTCAGGCGGGCACACACTGCGAGAAGACTAGTTCTTCAAGCTCCCAGGTCCCAGGAGTCTATGGGACCAATACTCAAAAGAAAAAAGAATAGAGAGTCCGGAGACAGGAGACCTCTCCTGTAAGGGAGGGAGTGAACGTTCCAGGAAAAAAGGAGTAGATCGCCCCTCCCGGGAAGGGAGAAGACAAACATGAACAGTAGCATGTCGCTGCCTTCCACCAGGAAGGAAGTGCACTGCTTGTCTCAAGGTAGCGTGTTGAACACTTCAGGTGGGAGGTGTTGCACCGCACCAAGCACTTCCAGAGAAGGAAGTGCACCGCTGTCTCAAGGTAGCGTGTTGCACCCTCCAGGTGGGAGGTGTTGCACCGCACCAAACACTTCCAGAGTAGCGTGTCGCACCGCACCCTGAGTAGTGATGAAGACAACTGGCATCCGATATGTCTCCTGACCGGTCACTGACCGGTGACCGGTCCGGTCACGGTCAGTGTCGGGTGACCGGTCCTATCACCGGTCAGTGTCGGGTGGCCGGTGACCGGTCCGGTCACCGGGTATTGACCGGTGACCAGTGATCGGTCCGGTCACCGGGTATTGACTGGTAGAGATGACCAGTCCGGTCACCGGGTATTTACCGGTAGAGATGACCGGTCAATGTATGATGACCGGTCACTTAAAAAAAAAACCCGTACAGGATTGGGAGTCTGCCCACAGGGTTCAGACTAGGGAAGGGGATCGGATCGGGATCCCCCCTTTTCTATTATTCCAATGAATCCGTACGAGAGGTGGGGCCCAGAGTAGAGGCGATGCCGCAGCTCGTGTCCTGCCATCGCCTCCTTGTCAGGTGGCATTCACCTACAAGGCAGAAGCATAGCATCATCCACGAAAGACAAGCGGTCTCGTCTTTATCCTGGAACATCTAGAACACATAGACGAACAAGTACGGGAAATGGCGCAAAGTTCACCTATGTAGAAGGACATAATGATGTCCAGCCACTCTCCTGCTCGGAGTGTTCTAGATGATGATGCGTTTATCTACCCTCGTTGACTCCAGTGAGATCGAGGTAGAAACAGTTCTTTTGTCGCCTCCTATCAGTCCCACCAGTTCCTTTCACTTAGATGATTTGGAAGAGATCTGGGATAACGCTGTAACTTGTGCCCAAAACCATCTTGCGCACAGCCCAAGAAGATCCTTTCCAGTTTAAAGGATCTCCGGGACCCAGCCACAACCAGATCTCCTGCTCCTTCTACATTCCTCAGCGATTGAGGAAATGTCATAGAGGTTCTTCCACAGGCCAGCCTGTGCTAGACGGCGTAGAGGATGATCTGCCCCTCCCTCTACTTTGAGACCATGGTCTCTGCCTCTACTTACTGGGTACATTCCCGAAGTGAAAACCCATTAAGAACCTCTCCAGTTGGATGCAGATGTCTCAAGTGGGTATTATAATTGAAGCCTGGGCATGCCTTCCTATTCAACCTTTGAGCAGAAGGGCCGACTTCTGGTCACCATAGCTTCCTATGCAGACCTCTGCTCAGCTACTTCGTTTAGTATGCTGAAGGAAGCTGCTTTGAACCCAGCCGCATTACTATGCGTGCTGGAAGCTGTGATCAAGACATCCCGGAATTCACTCTCTGTCACGATGGTTTTATCATTGGAACTTCTTCCACCATCACACTGTGCTGGACTCCTCAAAGGTCTTATTTAACCATAGGAAAGACCTTCTAAGGGCTGCTCCATTGGAAGCCAAGAGCCTCTTCTGAGGACTCATCCCCACTGTGGCTTCACAAGATTTGAAGGATCATGAACATGGTTCCTTCACAACTGCACCTGGCCCATCGTAATCGGCCAGGAAGCACACTAAGGTGATTTGCTCCCAGGGGCCACCCACTAAATTTTAAAACAGATGCAGCCCCAGTCCAATGCACAAGTTCAAATGAGACCTCCTCCTCCTGAGTAAAGTCCTCAAGAGGAACTTCCCCAACCCGCCTTCCTTTCCCAAGGAAGGCGGTGTGTGTGTGTGTGTGTGTGGGGGGGGATGGCTCTAGGGACTCGTATCCTCTCCTGCCATGCAGTCCTCTCCTATTGTCCCTGTAGGTACTTGTCTAGGCCTCTTTTCAGAGGCTTGGTCAAGTAACTTGGATGATGGGTGTGTCCTTTCTATGTAAGTGAGGGTTACCGGCTTCAGTTCTGGGAACAACCTCCTTTATCAAGGACCCCAATGTTCTTCACAAGTCCAATTTGGGGAAAATTTAATGAAGAGGTCCACACCCTTTTACAGAAAGGGGCAGTCAAGAGGTTCCTGAACGATCAGTCTCCTGCATTCTACTTCCAATTCTTCCTGGTCATCAAGAAGTGGGAAATTGTGTATCATTTTCGATCTCCCCCTGTTAAACCGGTGGGAATACCTCCAGGTTTGCTTGGACCAGGAAGTCTTTCATTTCTGGGTTCTCTCATTCGGAATCACTTCTGCACCCCGAGTCTCCACCCATGTTATGGGAGTTGTAGTGCCCTATCTCTGATTACTGGGAACCCCGATTCTCCAGTATTTTCACGAATAATAATGTTTAGGTTCAGTCCCGCCATCTTGACCTGCCCGTTGTTGGTTCACAGTGACTCGGTTGGATTTGTTTTTACCCAACCTTGAGAAGTCGGAACTCGTCCCATCTAAGTTACGTTGGGATGAACTTCTTCGTGAACCAGAACTTATTCCGGGTTCCACCGGATCACATAGATCGAATCCTGACACTGCTAGAGGCACTACGAGCAAGAACATTGTTGTCTGCTTGCCTTTAACTATCCCTTTTGGTAACCTTGAATGCCGCTGCAGATCTGGTTCCCTTAGGAGGGCTCCATATGCGCCCTCTACAGTTTCTCCTTCTCGCAGGGTGGAAACCATACAAGGATTCTCTATCAGCTCTGATTCCTCTAGGAACAACCTATAAATGA
The DNA here is from genome assembly GCA_029931535.1 of Margaritifera margaritifera. Taxonomy (NCBI): domain Eukaryota; kingdom Metazoa; phylum Mollusca; class Bivalvia; order Unionida; family Margaritiferidae; genus Margaritifera; species Margaritifera margaritifera. Next base: position 366,707 of record JAQPZY010000956.1, on the reverse strand, counting down.
AGCTGTATTTCTAGCGTTGCAAGGGTGCATCGACAGTGAAGGGGTTGATCTGTCATGGTCTCCTCCGACAACACGCCCGTCGTAGCGTATCTCCGACATCAAGGAGGCACACATGCCCCTTCTCTTCCGTGGAGGTCTGGAACCACCTCGTAGAACATTTCCCTCCGAGTTCACCACATCCCTGGGAAGAAGAACGTTTTAGCGGACAGTCTGTCCAGGTCAGGCAAATAGTTCTCATGGAATGGACTCTTCACCGCGAAGTGACAGAGCCCCCTTATTCTCACTATGTGGCAGGCCCCTCGTGGACTTGTTTGCGACCAGGCTCAACAAAAGACTTCCCTTTTACGTCTCTCCAATCCCGGACCAGAGAGCTTGGGCAGTGGACGCATTCAGCTTCCAGTGGGATCGTCTGTTCGCATACGCCCTCCCACCATTGCAACTACTACCGGAAGTTCTGCAAAAGTAAGAACTTCCACTGCCCGGATCATTCTCATAGCTCCATTATGGCCCCAACGATCTTGGTCAACGATCTTTTAGACCTATTGATAGATCAACCCAGGTCTCTTTCTTACAGGAGGGATCTTCTGTCACAACACAGGGGCTCCCTCCTACGCAACAGCCCACACATTCTCCACCTTCACGCTTGGCTTATCTCAAGCAATCTATCCGCCAGAACAAGTTTTCGGGCCGGGTTGCCAGTTGCATCATTCAGGCCAGGAGAGCTTCTACATCCAAGGTCTATGATGCCAGGTGGAGAATCTTCTGTGATTGATACAGTAGGAAACGTGTTGATCCCACCTGTCCCTCAGTAACTGCTATTGCTGATTTCCTTTTGTTCGTTTCGAGAACAAAAGATGTTTAGTATCAACTATCAAGGGCTATAGAGCCGCCATTTCTAACACACTTAAATTTGTTCAGGGCTCGCAATCGGTTCAGTTCCGCACCTTGCTGATCCCATTCAGTATTTTGAGCTACAGAGACCTGTCTCCCGCTCTCTTACGCCCAGATGAAATCTATCATGTGTTTTATGGTCCTTAACCAAACCCCCTATGAACCATTGAGTGAGGCTTCCCTTCAGGACCTCACACTCAAGACTGTGTTTTTACTCGCTTGGCGTCTGCGAGAAGACGTAGCGAGATTCATACATTGTCTGTTGACACTGGCTGCCTCCGGTTTAATGGTAATTACGAATCCGTTTCCCTCCTTTGTCAGCCAAATCAGTTACCTGCGGTGGCCCCATCACCTATAGAGATCCCCAGTCTCAGTCGAATCTGAGCTGGAGATGATCAAGATAGGTTTTTATGCCCAGTTAGGGCACTGCGTTTCTATCTAAATGCTTCAAAATTGAAAGAAAGGGCAGGAAACGTCTTTTCCTTCCCCTTAAGGGTTCCGTTGATATTTCGGCCTCCACTATTTCACGGTGGATTGTCACCACAATTAAAAGAGCTTATCAGTCCCTTACTGTTAGAGTCCTCTCTTTTACGAAACTAAAAGCCCATGAAGTTCAAGCCGTCGCTGCCTCATGGGCCTATCTAATCACTCTTCCTTAGAGGACATCATGAAGGCAGCATTTTGGCGATCCCATACTACCTTCTCTACCTCCGCTAATTGCGCAGGTATTTTCTCTTGGGACCCATAGTTGCAACACAACATGTGGCCCAGAGGGACTTCAACAATTTGTAAAGTGGATGTCTCCCTCAAATGGTGAGTACTTTCCATTTTTCTCTGTTTTTGATCAGTTTAACATCAGCCTACCCGCCTAACTGACCAATTCAGCTATATAATAGTGATAGGGTAATGTATTGCTGCTATTAAAATGTAGTTTTTTTTTTTTTTTTTTTTTTTGGGGGGGGGGGTAAAACTAATGTTAATTATGCAATACTTACCCATCACTATTATCAAATGCCCTCCTCCCACCCCGCTCTGATGTCCTGGTGTAATTTCGTCTATGAAAAAGATGAATGTTCGCGCAGGCGCGGAGAGGTGCACGGGTGTGACGTGTCTTGTTGACAAAATCTCCACTCAAAGTGGGAGGATGTTTTCACATCGAACGGACGAGATTTTTCGACACGAAAAAGTAATAAGCTATATAATAGTGATGGGTAAGTATTGCATAATTAAAATTAGTTTTACCCCCCCCCCCCCCAAAAAAAAAAAAAAAAAATACATATCACCATAAAAAGAAACGTTAAAAACTTATTCCATGTGTACGATTTAAATACTGTACAGATCATTTAATAACCACTTCTGCATGAAGTTTCTTTGTTGCTTTGTATCTACTTGGATTTGTATCTATTTGGATGAGCTTGGATGTCAATACTTCATGTGTTTCACACAGGGAATAAGCTACATTAAGTTCTGATTGGTGGTTATTGTTTACCCTTAACTGGAACAAACAATAACCACCAATCAGAACAGAAGTTACATATTTCACTGTGTGACACACTGGAAGTGTAGCCTTCAAGTTCGACCCAAGTTGACAGGATACGAAGCAACCGAGAAACTTCACGTAAAAGTGGTTATTAAATCATTAGTAAAGTACTTCACTATTCACGGGGAACTCATTTGGAATGTCTCCATTATGCTGAACATGCTGACGGGATAAAATAATTAGCATGGAATCAGCGAAGAGGAGGGTGACAGATTACAAATCATGTCACCTTGTGTTAATTTGTAGAAGGTGAGTGGGTGTTGTCAGTATTTTTTTTTACTGGCAAAAACAAGCGTTTGTGCCTATGACAGCTGTCTCAGATGAATTCTCAATGTAAAGAATAAAAAGGCAAAAGACTAATAATTATTCATGACTGCTGAAGATTCAAGTATTTTGTATAGGGTAAGTATCGTTTTGTATCGATTCTTCACCTCTTGTATCGATATGTGTATCGATATGGAAAAGTATTGATGCATCAGTATATCGATGAATTGTTTCACCCCTAATGCCTATCAGTATTCAAATATGGCCTTCATTACTAAAAATAGAACAAATTTAAATGATTTCTTAAAAACTGATTTAATGAAGTTTGTGAGGATTTTCATTCTTTCTCATACACCACCAGTAACATGCTGCAACTTTCATCTGATTTTCGCCATCAAAAATCCTAATTTCAAGAATGTATCCTTGTGCATTCTCTTTAGTTGTTCCACAAATAGATCTAATAAAAGTAGACTACATTCATTTTATCTAAATATTAGGATATTTCTGTACATTATAGTTGTGATATGTGAAGTATAAGTGGGTTTGACGTGATATTTCACATCAGAAACATAATGTGTGTTAATGAGACGTCTGCAATAAGAACAAAAAATGGTTAAAAATTACCCAGTTTACTTTGTTGGATGATAAAGGATGATATCATAAGACCATGAACTTTTAAAATGACCAAAAAGGAATGAAAAACTCTTGTCTTGGATGCAACTAGGACACAAAAATGTCATCTAAGCAATTTAAGAGTAGAAAATCTATAAAACTGCCAAATAAAAGGATCTGAAAAATGTCAAATTAATTTTTTCAAATTGATGATTATTCATTTGGATAGCCATCTGATGTATTTCACAATCATTGTGAAGAAGCAAAAATTGCATCCTGTTACATCTGCAACATGTTAATGGCTACAGTTTCCATATCCTGACCTATATGCTAAATATAAAAACTAAGATTTGTTCTTTGCATTCTCTGTAATTACACAATCACAACATCATTTGGATATTTTTCAATGATAATGTTTAAACTGTTTGAAAAAGATCTCATTGGTGTCTTGCGTTACATCTTTTGTTAACCAAAAATATTGTTTTACACAATACACGCAAAGAACTATCTCCTTTCATACAAAAATAAATAGCCCATTCTCAGGTGTTTTATAATTACATGTATGTACATGTACCATGAACAAGTTATAATAACTCTGAAAGTTTTAAAAAAAAGGTTAAATGTAATACAAATTTTATGACATCAAATTCTGTACCAAATACTGTATGAATATATTCATACAGCTAGACACCTTTGATTAAAGTCTGTTTTGCTCCAGACTGGAAATTTGAACTTGTCCTTGGGAGATTTAGCTTGCCCCAAAATATGACAACATAATATCAGAACAGAAGTTAAAATAAGGTAAAATAAAATGTGGGCTGTATTCTTGAAATTGTCTTATATTTATTTTACAAATAAATAGCTTATTTCATTATCTTTTTTTTCACAACTTGTGCCTGAATTAAAGATATATCCAATAGTACCGGTACATGTATAGTAGATAGATTTGTATATGAGAAAAAACGAAGGGCTTGAAGTGATAGCTGGAGAATATAGTAGAATACATAGATAGTTAGAAGAGCAGAGATAAATACTGTAGATAAATAGATGGTGTGCTGACAGATTCCTTTCTTGACCTACATCAACAATTAAGAAAGATTTTCTTGGAAATGAGAGTGGTTTTGAAATTGTTTATTTCAAGACCAGAATTATTAGAGAATGCATACTTGTTATCCATGTAGTTATTTGCCAAACAGCAAGCTTGGTCGCATGTAATTACCATGTAAACAACAGAGGCTAAACACTGCTCGTGGGTGGTTATATTATGTTACATTGATAATGTTTTTAGAGAATCCATGTGGGTAATCATTAGAGATGAGTGTCTTTTATTTCCCAAAACACCTGTAACATACATCTATGCCATTAACAACTATCACCAAGTCACCTTGAAATTGGCGACATGCATCAAACTAATCTTTGACAAGCCGACTATTTGAGACTGTTGAGAGGTGGCAAGCTTGATTAGACAAGAAAGTCGATCAGTTTAATTGGCCAGAAGTAGTAAGAAGGAGACCCCAGTGTCTAAAAATTTTAACCAACCTGACCACAACATTAATTGTATTCAGTATCAGATAATAGAAATCGTCCAATTTGATCCATAGCTCTCTGGTAGCAACATTAATTGGAAAGATAGAGAACTTTATTGGATACACCAATTACATACTCTACAGCCGGTAGGGATCAGCATCTCTGTTTAAACAGCTCAGGCATTTCAAACTTAATTGGCCAACATAATGATTAAGGAGGAACCTACTCGCGCTACTTGTGGCTATGTTAGGACTTGAAAATTAGTGAATCCCATATACTTACAAATATTACAATTAAAATGTAACTGATAACAAGTTCAAATATAAATATTTATTTCCTATTTGTCAAAGCTTACATCAAATGATAAGCATTCACATCACGTCTGAGAAAATGCAAGACTGACTTTAACATTGGCTACAAGATGGAAGTTACAGACTTTGATTGGCTACAAGATGGAAGTTACAGACCGCGACAGGCAAAGCATGAAATAAAAGATTGATAGATGAATGAAACTGTGAAGCATGTGATACAATCTAAATAAAACTGATACATGTACTCTGGTGAGATTGCAGAGTTTAAAACTTGACAGAACATCAAGCATTACCGTATTTCTTGTATGTTTTTCAAACCCTTTAATTTTTCGTACACCATCTAGCTTCAAACAATAATTAATTAAATGTATAATATTTTTTCGTACATAGCACTTCGTATTTTTTGTCAAAACCTTTACATTTTCGTACATAAAAGTTCTACTGAAAAGATTTACGTTCGCAAAAAAGATCGAAAATATTGCCATTTTTGCGGGGTAAAAAAAAAGAATAAGAGATTAAAATCATATATAATTAAGGTGTTTTTATTGTTATTGTTTTTTTTTTTTATCTTTGTATTATTTTTTAACCTTGTATTTTGATGTGTTAAAATTGAAGAGAAGTTCCCATTTAAAACGACTTCGAAAATATATCGAGGTACGATTTAGACACGTCAAATGACCAAAGTATTGTTTTGCTAAGCACTGTTATAAATGGTGATTAACTTTGGGTAAATTATTAACTGAGACATCGAATAATGAAACGGGAGATTAAGAAATAAAATTCACCATTTATAATCGTGCAGAAAGGTCATCATTGATCATTTCATTCTTTTATTTTTTTAACCACGTATTTTGATGTTTTTTTTATTTGAACCAACAAGAGAAGTCCACGTTTCAAACAGCGTCGAAAAAATACCGATGTACGATTTAGATACGTCAAACGACGAATGTATTGTTTTCTGAGTATGTTTGATATAATCCCGTATGAAAAACATAAGTATTTGTTGCCTCATTTAAAAACTTGCCGGAACTATTTTGTTAACTTCGCGGAAATTTTTAATTGAGGCATTGAATCATGAAACAGGAGATTAAGAAATAAAAGAATCGCCATTTATAATCGTGCAGAAAGGTCACTGATCATTTCATTCTTTTATTATTATTTTTAACCGCACATTTTGATGTTGCTTATTTGAATCAAGAAGAGAAGTTAACATTTCAAACGGCTTCGAAAAAATACCGATGTACGATTTAGATACGTCAAACGACCAATTTATTGTTTGCTGAGTATATGTATGATATAAGCCCATACGAAAAACATAACGTTCGGTCGTTCGTTTGATTAACGACGTGTGCGGCCATTCGGCCATTTACATCGACAAAAACAACTATTTGTTGCCTCCATTAAATACTTACCCGAACTATTGTTAACTTCGCGTAAATTTTTAATCGAGGCATCGAATAATGAAACAGAGATCAAGAAATAAAGACATAATCACCATTTATAATCACGCAGAATGGTTTTTGATCATCCCATTTGAAAGGGTAATTGTTTTGTTAATTAAGAATCTACTCTCATTCATCGATTCGCCCTTCGTTGTCTTCTTTATCGGCGAGAAAATATAATGATTGATACGTATGATCTCTTGTTGTCATTACAGTATCTACTGCTCTGCTTTACCTGGACAATGGCCTTTACAACATATAATCCTTAAACAATTTCGTTAATTAGAGATCTTTATTACGATGGTCACTGCAACAAAGCACCACGCGCGTTTTAAAACGAGTTCGGAAACCATTTGATGTGTTTTCCTATCCAGCAAAAATTAAATCTCAGTACATGATAAAGTGAAGACCACAGACCATTAGTCAAATTAGTCTTATTGTTTCAATATAGCAATGCGAAAATAAAATATAAAAACCATGTAATTTTCTATCATAAATGCGAAAGTTACTGACTCCGTGAATTTGATTCTTATATAATATCTTTTAAGTGCTTGTACTGTTTTTACTTGGAGATGTCTTCATTAGAAAGTTCTTGTTTTCAGTCCTTAAACAATATGGTTAATGATTACTCTTTACTAAGGCCGTCACTGTCACAAAGCACCACAGTATAGCTCGCGAGTTTTAAAACAAGTGTTGTGACGCCATTTGATGTTTTCCCATCAATTAACATTTTATTGAGAATCTATTCTACGATGCATCCCTCTATTGTTATATTTATCGGCGAGTACGAATAACAAGTGATGCGTGTGATCGCTGGTGATTACAATATCTACTGCTGTTTGGACGATGGCCATCATACATGAAGCTCATTGACAGAAAATAATTTCCCTATAGGTAGCCTCATTTCCATACTGGTAGCCTCACTAATTTTATCTCGTCGGTCAAATCTTACCCTCAGTCTGGTGTCAACTGGAATAACCTGGCCAAAGCCCTAGGCATGTTTAATCAGCATGTAAATAACACACAGGGCATCAGAGGTCAAATAGTCACGTGATATCAACAATAAACCCCTTTCCAATGTTGTTGTTCAAAAAATTCGAAAACATTAAATGAAAGTCACGTAATGTTTGTAAAAAACGAAAGGACACACAATTCTCAACATATTTATTCCGAGAACAACTACCAGAAACCTGTCGCTGTCACAGTAACCTGGAGAAAGCCAGATTCATCAAGCAGGGCACATTGTCAACGTGGTAGTCACGTGATACAAACAAAAACCATCATTGGCATGTGCTCTGTGCTTGATGAATCTGGCTTTCCCCAGGTTACTGTGACAGCGACAGGTTTCTGGTAGTTGTTCTCGGAATAAATATGTTGAGAATTGTGTGTCCTTTAGTTTTTTTTTTTACAAACATTACGTGACTTTCATTTAATGTTTTCGAATTTTTTGTACAACAACATTGGAAAGTTTATTGTTGATATCACGTGACTATTTGACCTCTGATATCCAGGACATGTAGGTTGCGAGAGTAGGGTAGTCACGTGACTAGCAATGCTAATAACGTGTACCAGGTCAAATTTCATCAACACTGCTGTTTCGTCTCGCCTGTCAGCGGATTAAAGACAAAATGAATGTTTTCTTCGCAGTTTCTGAGAAGCTAAATCATCATCATATCGATTTCATGCAGGTATGGCTCGATGTAAGGTCGTTTAAATTCGCTAGGCCCGGTAGTAAGCAGCTACCCTATGCCGCTACCGCGCGGTGGCGGCGAATTTTAACTTTTCGATAGGCACTGGGCCCTGACCCCACACCCCACACCCCAACATAAATGTCCAAATATCAAAAATGGGGTGTGAAGGGTCAGAGGAAACTCGGACAAGGTCAGTACTCCAAAATAATTATTATTTATTATACACATAATGTTTCGTACACTGAAATTAATAATAATTTTTTTCTTAACCAAAAAATACATGAAATACGGTACGATCTGAACTTGATCTCTCTCTTTATCTCACTCTTGCTCACTTTAAATTTTTTGGACTTGCCCACAGGCAGTATCTTGCAAAATTGAGCATACCTGAGTTGAATTTGAGCTTGTTGATTGGATCAGGCATGTAGATTTGTCCAGCCCATATATATATGTAGATAGAGTAGAATCTGTCTTGAAAGCCATCCCATCTGCCAAAAATTCAAGGCAGGTGGTCTCTTACGGCAGGTAATATGATCATAACCAGGGCTTTTAATTAATGCTAATCCACTATCCTGCAGTTAGTGATTTTGGCTACGGATCACTCAAACCCAACTGTCACTAATCCATTGGAGCAGTGAAAATTATCGCCGGTTGCTGTCATAACAGTTAAGAAGTAGTTGCGAGTCAGCATTTCCTTTAATAGTTAATTGATCGGTTTATTGTGTTAATTCAGTACCTTCCAACATCATGCACTTGGCGAGATACAATAAATATTTGCAGTGCAAATAGATAGGTGTTAAACTCTTCCACTTATCAAATAATTTAGTGTGATTATTGTTAAAACAGTCTTCGCACACGTGGAACTAACCTGGTGCACTGCCCCAAAGCACTGATTTCATTACTGATGGTAACAAAAGGTATAGGGTCTGTGGGTAGTTTTGACCAATCGGAAAAGGTTGCATTTGCTGACTCCGTGAATAATCCAGAATTAAAGTGAACAGTGTGCTTTAATATTTATATCGCTCTTGACAAACATTTAATGCTTTGTGCTTTGACATTTGTGAACATGTGGAAGTATTTTGCAAAGTGTGCAGCCGCCTACAAAATGGCATAAATTACATAATGACAAGAGAGAGTGCAGTCGCAAATATGATCAAGAGAAGAGACTAAGAAAGTCACAGAAATGCTGGGAAAATGAACACAAAGGGCTGAAAGTAACCCAGGAGAGGCTGTGATGAATTGCACTTTTTGCACTGAGTATTTGTAGAAATTTGCATATTTGTGTGGTACTTCATTCATGAGTTTTGTTGGTGAAATACAGTTATTATTTTGAGTTGATGTTAATGATAAATAATAAATGTAGAATTAGAAATTGAACTGGCTTCTGTTTTTAGCAGGATCAGTGAAATTTAGACAGGATCAGTAAATATTTTATTTTGGTGATCCTGTGGGTTAGTGAAAAAAATCCTAATTTCGAGCCCAGCATAACACTTTCTGATCAGTAAATCTGTGCATAAAAAATCTGGTCTCCCAAGACAGGTGGTCTCTCATTGCAGTGGTCTTTCAAGACAGGTTTTACTGTATATAAGTTTATATCTAGGGCTTCGTAACTTCATTGTAATTATTTCAGTATTTAAACGTTTACTAAATTTGTTTCATTTTCCTACTTTCAGCTGGATAATGCTGATGAGCAGGCAGCTCAGGTCAGAAGAGAGCTTGATGGGCGGCTTCAGATGGTGGAGCATATGTGCAGGGTATTCATTTTTAACTCTTCTAGTCATAGATCAGAGGAGGTTATGTGATGGCCAGTTGTTCATCATCCATCTGTTAGCACAAGTTTGATATTGCTACTCCTAAACTAGTCTAGTTGGTCCTGTATGAAAATGGTGCCTCTTGGACCTCCAATATGGAGGGAGCCATGATAGGTCAGTTGATGTAGCGTTGGTCTCATAATTCAAAGGTAACAGATTTGAAATGCCCAGGCCAGCCTGGGTGGCTGCCTTGGTGTGTCCTTGGGAAAGGCACTTAGCTCCCATTTTCTTGGCATGATATAGCCAATAATGTCTTAAAAGTGCTGTTAAACAAACAACCAATAACAACATCCATTATGGCAGCCATCTTGAAAATTAGTTTTTGCTATATCTCCCAAACGAATAGTCATATCAATATGGGGTTTTCACTAAAAGATTTTTTATCATGTCTAGTTGAGCCTAAATGAAAATTATCCTGATCTGATGTCTAATTTGGCTGCGTGTCTTTAAAACCTATTTATCTCTATGCTTCTTTAAGGGATGATTGTATTGACCAGGTTTTCACAATATGTAGTTGGTCCAAAATGCAACTTATGCCAATGTGACCTCCCAAAATTTGAGAATTGAATAGCAGCAATATCTCATCGCTGTTGCGCAGCTTCAACTTTTTTGTGTAGATAAATCTTGTTTGTTCAATCTGAATACATCCTCTATCAGAGTGGAGAATTGTCAATAAGACACTGTCCACTCATACACTTCACTGCACCTGAGCAGAAACAGTCATCTTTTTCAGGGACACCATGTTAATGGATGTGTCATTCATAAATTGACCAGAGAAAAATTGCTTGCCGCGAGTTTATACCACATTCGGTTCTCCCTTCAGTGATATTTCATCTAGTGTTACATTCATTCGTCTTGTCTTCTGTTTTTATGTTGGTAACCCTGCCCTCTTTCAGTAATTAGTTCTGGAAAGGTCCCCTTAGGTTGCCATGTTGTATCCCACCCTTTAGGGGTTAGGGTACACCCCTCTTATTTTCAAAATGCAATTGGTTCAAGGGTAAGTCTTGTGTGTTAAGTTTAATGCAACACAGGCTCTACCTCAATTAATAGGAATTCATAATTCCCTTAATTAAATAATCAATCAAACATCAGTTTGGTGTTTTTTCTATTTCACCATTGCATTTTAATACCATGCATGATGTGTCACATTGTTATTATATGTGTTTGCATTGCTCCTGGAGAACATTAAAGGTTAACAATTGAACATCATTCATATTATAAGAATAGGAGAGTAAGAAGACAGGAAATTCCTCACTAGTGAATCATTGTTTACCATTGTGCAAATACACTGGGGTGTATACAACACACGGTACATGCAAACAGGTGAGTCTCGTGTGAAAATCATGCAATATTATTATTATTGTTCTCTTTGAGATAAGTTTTAATTCAGAGAACAATTGCTTAAATTGTACAAATACACTCGGGTGTATATACCATGCAGTACATACAAATGGGCAAGTTTCATGTGTGAAAATAATACAATATTGTTATCATTATTGTTCTCTTTCAGATAACTTTTATATTAGAGAACAATGTTGGGACAGTCTGGCGGAAAGTGTGGCTGCAAGATGGGCCCTTGGGACACTCACCCGGAATGCCTCACATGTTCAAAGTGTACACATAAGAATCGTTGTACCTTTTGCACAAAATGGACTGATGAAGTTTGGAATCTAGCTGATTCCAGACATAGGTATAGAGGGCAGAGGAAACATCAATCCTTCTCCTCGTCTGAATTCTCAGGTTGGTCTCTTACAGAGCGTCAAGAAGGAACAGACTGTAATAGTTCTTCAGCTCAGAAAAACACTCCGGGGTCCCAGGAGCACATGGGACCAGTATCTTCAGAGACAGGTAATGCCCCTCCTGTAGGAGGGAGTGAACATTCGAGGAGTAGATTGCCTCCCTCTAAAAGGGAGGAGAAGTCAAACACCCCTCACATTTACAGTAGTGTGATGCTGCCTTGTGCCAGTGCACCACTTATCTAAGGGTAGCATGTTGCTGCCTTTTTTTGAGAAAGGAAGTGCACCGCTCTTCTCAGGGTAGCATGTCACACCTTCCTGAGAGGGAGGAGCTGCACCATACCCAACACTTTCGGGGTAGTGTGTCATGCCCTCCAAAATGGGAGGAGCAGCACTGCACCTAGGTGAGTGATGAAGACGAACTAGGCTCTGACATATCTATGTCACCTGACTGGTCACTGACTGGTGAAAGGTCATAGACCAGTCACCGGTCAATATCTAGTGACCAGCCACTGACTGGGCACCGGGCATTTCATCAAAGTGACCGGTCACTGGTTACTTCATCCCAGTGACCAGTTAGATCGTACTGGTCACTGGCCACTGATCATCAAGTACTGGTCGCTGACTTTACACCGGTCATCACTCAGAAGCCTCATGGTATGGGGATGGAGATCAGACCGAGATCCCCCTCTCCCCACTCTACCATCATACTCTGTATAGGATTGGGAGTCTGCCCAGTGGGTCCAGACTTGGAAAGGGGATCAGATTGGTATCCCCCCCTTTCCTATTATCCCAGTGAATCAGGGTAATTGGTCCCTTATGCCTCATTGGGCTACAGACCATGGACCCAGAGTAGAGGTGATGCAGTGGCTTGTGTCCCGCCATCACATCCTTATCAGGTGGCATCCACCATGAAGGTTGAAGGCAACACATCATCCACGAAAGACAAGCGGTTTCATCTTCATCCTAGAACTTCTAGAACACATAGAGCCCCTACTCACCATGACAAACAAGTATTGGAAATGGCACTGAGAGTGCTCCTATATCACTTCCTCTGAAGGACATTGTGATGCCCAGCCACACCCCTGCTCGGAGTGTTCTAGATGATGATGCGTTATCTATCCTAGTTGACTCCAATATGTTCGAAGTAGAAATAGCTCATTTGATGCCTCCTATCAGACCCACAGCTCTCAGTTGGATGAAGAGGAGGAGATCTGGGCTTTTGATAACGCGGTAAACAACGTTTACTGCCTGCTTCCCACAGACTTGTGCCCGAAACCATCTGGCGCTCGGCCCAAGAAGATCCTTTCCATTTTGGCAAAGATCTCTGGGACTCAACCACAACCAGATCTCCAGCTTTTTCCACATTCCTCAGTGATCAAGTAAATATCACAGAGGTTCTCCACAGGCCAAGACTTTGCTCAATGGCATAGAGGGTGATCTGTTCCTCCCTCTACTTTGAGACCTTTAATCTCTGCCTCTAGTTACCAGGTACATTCCCCAAAATAGCATATTAAACCTCCTCAGTTGGATGCAGGTGCGTTCCGAGTGGGTATTACACAGGGTCTGCAGTGGATCTCAAAAGCCTCGAAAACCCTAAAATTTCATTTTGACCTTAGAAACCTACCCCCCCCCCCCCAAAAAAAATAAAAACACAGAAGGAAACCTAAATAAAGGAAAATAAAACTAAATATTTGAAAAAATGATGCACAGCTGTACCCTGATTCTACAAAAAATGCTTTTTTACACAGTTTTTTGTTAGGGTAGCCTAGCACACGAATTATGCAAATTAAAGACATCAGGTCATTTTATTCTATTATTCATTTGATAGACCCATAATGGCATATCATTGTTGGATTATCAACAGCATTAGCATTGCATTCACTTCAATCTTTGCACAGTTTGAAGTCTGTTTGCTTCAACCTTTGTGCAGATTAAGATTCTTTTACCAGAAGTGTTTTAGGGTGAGTCGACAGAGTAAGGGGCCGTTGTGTCATGGTCTCCTCTGACAACATGCCAATTTAGCATATGTCCGATGTCAAGGAGGCTCACATGCTGCTTCTCTTTGCGTGGTGGTGGAACCTCCTTTGCGGGATGCTGTAAAAGGCATAATCCTCCGAGTCAGTCACATTCCTCGTAAAGTGCCACATTCTGGGGAAGAAGAACACCTTCACATTAAAACATTTGGATCCATAGAGCAGAAAGTCCAGCTTCTGGTCACCATAGCTTCCCTTGCTGACCTCATCTCTGCTATTTCGTTTAGTATGCTGAAGGAGGCCGATCTGAATCCAGCGGCATTACAATGTTTGCTGGAAGCTGTGGCTAAGACATGCCAGCATTCATTTTCTGTCGCAATAGCTTTATCGGCAGAACTTCTACACATCCACTGTGACGTTGTGCTGGACTCTTCGAAGGTCTTACTTAACCATAGTAAAGACATTCCAAAAGCTGCTCCATTGGAAGCTAAGAGCCTTTTTGGAGGACTCGTCCCCACCGTGGCTTCACAAGGATTATCCTTCATAACTATTGCAATTGGCCAGAAAGTGTCCTTGTGCGAATCGCACATAGGGGCCACCCACCAAATTTTTCAGACAGATGCATCCCCAGTCCAGTGCACAACCTCAAATGAGTCCTCCTCCTCATCAGTCAGGTCCTCAGCTTGGAAGTCATCAAAGGACCTCTAGGAGGAAGTTCTCCAACCCGCCTTCCTTTCCCAAGGAAAGTCCCAAGGTCCCAGGGACTCACACCCTCTCCTGCTGTGCATTCCTCTCCCAAACGTCCCTGTAGGTGCTCATCTAGGCCTCATTTCAGAGGCTTGGTCAAGCATCATGGACAATGGGTGGGTCCTTTTTGTTGTGAGTGAGGTTTACCGACTTCTAGTCTAGTCAGTCCTAAATGATAATTGTGCCACTAAGACATCCAATATTGTTATCAGCCATCATGAATTTTTTTTTATTGCTACTCCTCCTAAATGGATGGTCATATCAACATGGGGTTTTCACTAAAAGACTTCTTATGATATCTAGTTGATCCTAAATGAAAATGGTGCCAATCTGATGTCCAATATAGCTGCCACTGCAGCCATCTTGACAATCTTGTTATTGCTACTCCATTGAAAGTATATTGACATGGGGTTTTACCAGAAGACTTTGTAAGATGTCTAGTTGATCCTAAATGAAAATGGTGCCAATCTGATTCTAATATGGCCACCACAGGGGCCATCTTGAAAATCTTGTTATTGCTAGTCCTCCTGAATGGATGGTCATATCAACATGGTGTTTTCACCTAATGATCTTTTATGATGTCTGGTTGGTCCTAGATGAAAATGGTGCTGCTCAAACATCCGAAATGATCACCACAGTGGCCATCTTGAAACTCCTACTCTTGAATGAATCGTCATATCAGCATGTGATTTTCACTGAAAGACTCCTTATGGTGTCTAGTTGGATGTAAATGAAAATGGTGCTGATTTGACTTCCAATATGACGGCCACAATGGCCTTCTTGAAAATCTTGTTATAGCTACATCTAGATAATAATAATAATAGTACTCGGTAATGATAATAATAATAAGATGGCTGGTCATATCGATAATGTGCTTTCACCGAAAGACTTATAAAGTAAAACAGTCTTGAGAGACCACATGTCTTGAGAGATGGGGTTCTCATTGTACAGACTTGTTGATTATATAGTGTTGTAACCTGTCATGAGAGACCATTATTTTATGGCAGAATGGTTGGTCTTTCAAGACAGGTTCTACTGTAATGTCTTGTTGGTCCTAAATCTGATATCCAATATGTCCACCATAGTAGCCATTTTGAAAATGTTGTTATTGTTACTTCTTCAAAACCAAAAGTTGTATCAGCATGGGGTTTCCACCAGAAGACATCTTATGATGTCTTGTTGATACTAAATGATGTCTTGTTGTTCCTAAATGAAATGCCGCCAATCTGACATCCATAGCAGCTAATTTGAAAATCTTGTTATTGCTGAAGAATATCAGAGATGGTTTCAGCACTCAGCAGTTATAAGGAAGAAATGGTCTTATCTTGAATTCTTGGATTTTTTTTTCACCCAGTAGAGCATCAGTCCCTTGTTAAAAATAGTATTCTGTTTTATAATCTACATTGGTTTAAGGGTTTCCAAGAAAACCTTTTTCAATATGGAGGTCATACTTCCTAGTGTGTAGGCATAATTGGATGCAATAAATCTGGCTGCTCACTTCTGGATTTTTTTCAAGTTCATCCTGTAATATTTGGGAGTAGGGTTCCTAAAATGTACAAGTATATTAAAAAATATGTCAAACTGAACCTGTTATAGCTAATTCTTTCACATGTTGTGGGCAAGCCAATAAGTTACGTGTTAACAGGCCTTTTGTACAGTTTGCCTTGGTGCATATATCTTGAATGTGTAGGTTCCATTTCAGATCGCTAGTAATTGTGACACTGAAATATTTTGTTTGGTTGATATTTTCAAAATAAGTTCCTTCCAAGGAATATGACCATCTAAATTATGAGATTTTTTTTCTTGTCATTTGCATTATATTGCATTTTGGGGATTGGAATCGTATAGCCCATGTTCATGCCCATTAAAAATCTGATATCAATTATAAAACAAGAAGAAATAATTCATCTTTACGTGTTGCTCTTTATTCAAAATGATAATAAAAATTACAATTGAGACTTATAGAAAAGTATTTTGTAATTCCTTCTTACTCCAAAACTTATGGCTTACAGTATAGAAAAATAAAAGTAACTGGTAAAAATTTAAAAAAAAAAAAAATTGCCAATAGAATTGAGATTTTTTAAGTTCATATTGTTTCCACTCACAAAAAAATTATAGTAGTAAAAAGTTCAATTTGAGCCCTGCACATGTCTATCAACTTTCGCATAACAAGCATTCCAATAAACCGCTGCCCAATCTAATCACTCAGATAGGTGTCAATGTTTATTACCTAATCAGACTTTTACAAGAACAAATTTCATGATTAGACGAGTTTGTCCAACAGAGTATATCACCTGGACACTTTTTGGTTATATATAGTATGTATAGTTTCAAATCTGTACAACTCCGAACTTCTTCATCCAATTTTCATGAACCCTTTACAGCCTACTTAAATGTCAATCATAATTTTCTTTAGGGTCCCCCCCCCCCCCCTTCCCGGATTTTAAGATAAATAGCTACTGTATTCAAATTAGTGGATGGAGAATTCTCCAAATCTCTGAAAGGTCAGTTGCCAATAGTTTGTGAAGGGTTTTTATGTGATATTCACAGTTAAAAAATGTCTCTTGGACTGTTTATTCTCTATCATGTGGGTTTATTGATTAGAAAGTAGAGGTTAGGAGTGCAGTATTTGTATTGCAGCTTTATATGGGAGTATTAAGGATTTGCTTTGTGGTCCAACTGTATTGACTTGAAATTGTCTATCGCTCACCAGCATTTTGTAATTTCATGCTTTTTTTTATGGTGCATATAAAAGCTTGCAGTGTCAGCATGAATATCATATTGGAAGAATAGGTCCCATGCTGTTTGCTAAAAAACTATAAAGCAGAGCAAGTCATACATAAAGTTGTAAATTGTAGCACCCAATCTGCGAGCTTGCATTTTATGGATTGATTGATCCTTGTTAACACTGTGCCTTCAGAAGCTTACTGATGCCTCTTCCTTTGTAAGGATCTATTTGTGGTACTGATCATTTATTTATATAAGCAGAAAGCTAGACTACAGTACTTTAATGGAGAAAATTACAAAAAAAAAACATGTTGTTCAGGCTGTTAGTTGATGTATTAAAACCATAAATAATTAATGACATTTTAACTGATATAAATTCTTTATAAAACTTTATATAATACAATATAAACATTTTCATAAAAGAATTTGGTAAATTATACTTTGAATCAATTTTTGCAATTTTAAGCATTATTTATAATGATTATATTTACTTCATATATGTATTAAATACCCAAGTGTGGTAGAGTTGTTGGTGTTGTTTACAAATTCAGTACGGTTTAGTGTTCTGAGTGAGAAACAGCAAGATTGCTTATATGAATATATAATACAACAGCTGTTGATCAAATGTACAATGCCATGATGGTTTATTGATCAGAAGATTGGTAGGGCAGCAGCTTTGGTGGCCCTGCATTCAGTGTCTTTAGCAGTCAGGTGAATTACCTGATTAAGTGGACAGATGCTTTTGATACAGTTCGCATCATGGGGTCAGTTCTTGTACTGTGACTGTTCTCATCATGGGGTCAGTTCTCGTACTGTGACTGTTTTCATCATGGGGTCAGTTCTTGTACTGTGACTGTTCTCATCATGGGGTCAGTCCATGTACTGTGAATCACTTTAAATTTGTGGGTACCATATATACTCATGTATAAGCTTATACCAATTGCAAACTGCATAGACCCAGATCTGCCATCGCATAATGCGCTGGCAGATCTGGGTCTATGCAGTTTGTAAGTACTAATCAGTAGAACAAACAACATAGACCCTGATCTGCCGGCGCATTATGCGACAGAAGATCAGGGTCTATGTTGTTTCCATTTGGACTCGTATTATACACGAGTATATACAGTATATATAAATGTTCTGGTTTGGTTAAAAAATATTTATTTGTGGATACTTTTGTTTGTGGACTTGTCATTTAATAAAATAAATCAAGAACATATTGAGCGATGGTGTATATATATATCTGTAAAAGATGATACCAACATTCAGTTCCACACATTTTCTGGCAAACAGGCTTAATCCCTGCTGTAGCAATTGAGTTGATTAATTAAAGATATTTCTTGCAAACACTTTGCATAAATGTGGAGATCTTGATCAAAGAAGATGCTGACATTCTTTTCCACCCATGTACAGGCAAACAAGCACAATTACACTACTTTAATTAAGGCTGCAATTAGGTTTTTCTGAGTTCAGAAATGTCAGATATAGAGAAAATCTTCAAATTGAACTTTTTCAAGCTTTTTGCAGAATACTGTGTACATTTAAAATCTCTTTCTCTAGTCAAAATTTACTCCAACCAAATTCCTGCAATTTATTGTTAAAATTAACGGAGAGTTAGAGTGTCAATAATTACTGACTGCATTACATCCCTTGAGTAAGGCTTGATTTGCTGTTACGTGTGGCATAATTTTTTTTAGAAAAGGGGGGGATATAGTATCTGCACTTCATTTTTCCAGATGTCTGTCTGACCATTACACTTTTGTTTCTGGTCAATAACATGAAATCCATTTGAGATTAAGGGATGAAACTTGGTATACTTGTACATCATCATTATAAGGTGTGTCATGTACCACATTGGTGTCCTGTCCTCAAGGTCAGTGTCATGATTCATTATTTTACATTTTCCATCACACTTTCTTTTCCATTCTGTAACTTCAGAGCTGTTTGAAAATAATGGATGCAGCTTGGTATACAAGTATGTCATCATTAACAGGTGTGCTGTGTACCACAATAGGGGTTTGATCTTCCGGGTCAATGTCCTGGTGTTTTATGTTTAATTTTTCTATTACACTTTCCTTTCGGCTCCAATATTTTAGAGCCACCTGAGATGAAGGGATGAAACTTTGTATAGCAGTATATCATCACTAAAAGGTGTGTAGCATACAGCATTGGCTGTGCTGTCTTCAAGGTCAGGTCACAGATAAAAACTTTTCGTTTCAGTCACTTTTGCACTCTGTTGTTTAAGATAAATAGGATGAAGCTTGATTTAGTTACATATTGTCACTGGAAGACTTGTTTCATTGCATGTTTGAGGTCTTATCTTCAAGGTCAAGGTCATACTATAGTATTTTAAGCTTTCTTTTGTTTCTGCTTTATATCATAAAAGCTGTTGGAAGTTCAAGAATGAAACTTGGTACTGTTATGCTTCTCAGTTTCATGGCATCTTATGTAATACAGTCTAAGTTTTATCTTAAAGGTTAAAGTCACTGATGATTTTTTTAAAAACCCTTTTCTGCACTTTTCCACTAATGTCCGTTGAGATAGAGCAAGGAAACTTGGTTACTTTCCATGCCTACAGAGTAACTATATATTATTGTGAACTTTTGTAACCTCACAGGCGTAGGCTGGGGATAAAACTTCACTGAATTTGCTTGTTACAATGAGACAGTCAATACATTAGTACAAAGCTTTCATGTTCATGAAGTTTTTTATGCAAATTAAATTGTGAACTGTAAATTTTCAGTGTTGCTAATTTTTAGCTCTACTGGTCATAGACCAGAAGAACGTATGGGATGGTCTGTTGTCTGCTGTCTGTCGTCTATCCATCTGATAGCACAGAATTGTTATCGCTACTCCTCCTCAACAACTTGGATGATTTCCATGAAACTTTACATACACATTCATCCCATGGTCTAGTTTGTCCTAAATGAAAATGGTGCTGCATTGATATCCAATACGGCCACCACCGCCGCCATGATGAAACTCTTGTTATATCAACATGGGGCTTTCACTAAAAGACTTTTTATGATGGTCTGAAATGAAAATGGTGCTGATCTGATGTCCAATATGGCCACTACATTGGCCATCTTGAAAATCTTGTAATCGCTACTCCTCCTGATTGGATGGTCATATCAAGATGGGGTTTTGACTTTAAAATTTATTATGCATCATCAGCACGATCAAAGTTTTCTCAGGCAAATTAGATTTTTTTCTCGACAAGCCTGATGGGCACTTCACTTATAATACAGGAGGGGCCTGATCTGAAATTAGAGGGGCCCCAGGCGTTGGGCTATGGGTTTTTTGAGCACTGCATATAGATTTCTGGACCACATGTTTTCATCATCTTTTTCTTCTTTTTTACCCTGCTTTTTATTAATTTTGTTGTAATAAATACTTTGGTAGTAGGTAGCGTTGTTTACATTGAACATGTTGAAACATACTGACATTCATGTTGAAAGTTAGATCATTTATGTATTATTACAGGATTGCGCTGGCCAGTATCTTGTTGACCACTCAATAAATCACTGCTTTCTTTGCGTCCGATAAACTAGCCAGAGAATAAAAGTCCGGTCAGACTTAGACCTAAACTCCAAGAGGTCGCTGGGATTCCCTGGTGAAGTGGGCAATGCTAGCTCCAACAATGAGATTTTTCTTTGCTCGCTGTCTTGTATGGAATTCATATGAAAAATAGTTAAAACTTTACCAGGGACTGTACGAGTCCACAGAATCTCTGATGTGACCCTTGGAAATCCGAACGTGTCCTGGCACAGATGCTGACAAGCACTTGTATACCTTCTGCAGAATTCTGTGGAATTTTGCACTATGTAGAAAAAATTCTCTCGTTTGCTCAGTAGCAGGGGCAACCATACTTTTCTACTGTCTGATAACAACAAAACTACACATGAATTAATCAATGAGACTGAAAAAGCTAGATTACTTAGAGTATTAGCTAAGTGTACATACATTTAATATAGGTCCAGATGGTAAAAATTTGAAGTAATGATGTTTAGTTCAGTATAGTAGATATTGTAAGTGGCCTGTAAGCAAGATAACCACAGAAGTGTTCCAAGTGATGTGAATGAAGTTACATTGTTGAGTCCTGAAATAAAATCATGAATTTGTACCAACCATTACTTGGAATTAGATAACAGCAGTTATTAATGAAGAAATTTGTAGGAATTGTCTGAGATGTTGCCCCCCCCCCCCCATCCTCCCGAAACTTGGTACACATGTATGTCATCATTACCAGGTGTTTTGTATGCCTCATTGTGGAGTTTTATTTTCAAGATTAGTGTCATGGTGTTATATGTTGAATTTTCTATTAGACTTTCCATTCCACTCTTTAGTTTTAGAGCCATTTGAGATGAAGTGATGAAACTTGATATAACTACAAATCATCATTAGTGGTGTGTCACTTACCACATTGGGGGTGCTGTCTTCATTGTCAAGGTCACATGTCAATATTTTAGGTTTCATTTGTTCTTCTGCTTTCTAACTTAACAGCTGTTTAAGATAAATGGATCAAGCTTGGTATACTTGTATGTTGTCACTAGAAGATGTTTTGCATTACATATTAGAGATTATCCTCTAGTTCACAGGTCAATACTTCAAGGCTTTTGTTTCTGCTCTATATCATAAAAGCTGTTTGATGTGCAGGGATGAACCATGGTACAGTTATGCTTTACAGTTTAATGGCATCTTGTGTACTACAGTCAACATTTTATTGTCAGGGTCAAGGTAACTGATACATTTCTTACTCCTTTTCTGCACTTTTCCTCTAATGACATAGGGCAATGGGGCTTGGTTTCTTTCCATGTCTTCCAAGTAACTTAACAGCTCAGTCTTAAAGGTCATAGTTGGATTTCATTATTGGGAACTTTTGTGACCTCGTCATATTAGATGGGAGACCAAAATTCCCTCAATTTGCTTATTTATGTATTTCCTTGGACAGTAAAATTCTTCTTGCAATATCACAAAAATATTGTGAGTAAACTAAAATTTTTGATAGTTTTTTTTATCTTGTAAGTCTTTTTTTCTTGATTGATTGAATAATTAATGTAATTGTTTGTTTAATGCATTACTGATTTAATTGATTTATTTGTGCGTTTATTTATATATTCATTTATCTGCCTATTTATGTAGTATTTTCACAAGTATGAACATTGTGACTTATTCAGTAGTATTTGCCTACACCCCCCCATGACAGTTTGTAACCCCATACCTATTTTTAAAACGAAAAGCATCACAGATATAAAAAATACACAAGACTTAGTCATTTCATTCATCAGTTTATAATTTCTAACCTGATTGTCACTATCATCTTGTTCACATTACAAACCAAACAGGAGTTTCTTTACTAACTTGGCCACCATATTTGTGTGGGCAAATACATTTTTTCAGACAACAGGAGTGATGTAGTTCATTGTCTTCAATAAGCTCCAAATAATTCTGTAATTTCCATAACTTTGGGAGTTGCATTACTTTGAATCCATATACATAAAAGTTAGTCCGCTTGCCATTTTTATTTTGAAATGTTAAAACTTGACATTGCAAATATTGGATGCGGAGAACATAGTTTTTACCTTCTATGTATGTGTAGTCCAAGGAACCTCATTCCTTCGCTGAAAATGGACTTCTCCAGGAACAGGAAAAGGACAGTGAGCAGGCTGGTTGTTTTCACTGAAAACTTCCATTTGGTTTGAAATGCAAACAAGATGACAGTATTAGGGACCCCCTGGCAACAGTCAGGTTAGAAATTGCAAGTATATGAATGAAATGACTAAGTTTTGTGCATTTTTTATATCCTTCATGCTTTTCATTTTTAAAATCTCAATGGGGGGGGGGGGGTATTAACTGCTCTAGGGTGTGGGGTAGGTGATTACTTGAGCTGGTATGATTGAATGGGCAAAAATCATTAATGAAAATTTTCTTTGTCGACAAGTTGATAAAATTTGTTAAATGAACAAAAATTGGGAACTATGATATGAACAGTTGAGAAGAAAAATCATTCATGAATTACTGCCTCGGGTTAAAAAAGGAACTAATCAAATGAAATTGCACAGGAAAAGACCTGAATTATAACAAAACTGAAACTTTAGGGTACCCAGATCACCAAATATTGTTTCACAGTGAAGCACTATTAACTTAAATACTTGTGCAAATAAATGACGCTCACTGTAAATGTGTCTGACTGTGTTTGACATCAGTATCATAATGGCAGAATATCACATGATATAAATAGGACCACACCCTTTAAAACCATAATGGAAAAGTCTATACATGCAGTTTGTTATTCCTACAAGATTGCTGAATGATTTCTCTCCGTCATGGCTGCCTTTCTAAACTGAGTTTTTGTCTTTTCAGCTATCTATAATCTTAATCCATTATTCTGCAACTAGTGTAACTGGGTTTAAGATTATTTGGTAGGTGGGCACTGTTAGCATTGAATGTTCTTGGTTGGTGAAGACTTGAATTGCTGCCTTGAATCCAAAGTTTTAAATCTGTCCTTAATTTTTGTAAACTCCTTAGTTTGGTCACTGATAACAATGTCTGCTCTTGGCTACTATAGGCACTGACCCATAGGGTGCACTTTTAAGTTTATTAATTTGCTGTGCCATAGTCCTGGATGTTATGAATCAAATAGCTATTTTACTTGGTTAACACAATGCTCTTTCACTGTGCTTTGTATTCCGCAACAATGATGTACGTTGCGCATGTAGAGGTTAAATTAAATTCCCTAGTCACACTTACATGTTTTGAAACCAGGAATAGAATCTGAGACAAGTGCCACTGTAGGCAAATATTTGAGCTGACAGTATTTCATATAGATTACTTTAGTGGTTTTGACATGTGTGTAAAATAAAAATTTATAAACAAATTTCAACATTCAAATTTTCTTGTTCAGTAAATTATATTACACTATTTTATGTAGATGCGGAAGCACCCAAAGTTTGTGGTGAAGGAGATGGAGAGTATGTACATGGATGAGCTGAAGTCTGCGATCAACCTATTGATGGTCAACCTGGATAGTTTACCTGTATCCAAGGGGAGCACTGACTCTCGACTCCAGAAACTCAGGCGATACAATAGGTAGGATTTGATTAAATGACTCCGAAATTCACACAGCCAAAAACTTTCATGCTTGAATTCCAAGGAGCTGTTAGACTTCTCATTTTTAGTTGGCAGCCCACTAAATTAACTTTTTAATCTAATCTTTCAACTGTTGCATCATTGTAACTAATATTTTTGAAGCCATTTTTTTTCAGTTCTAGCATGCTGCTTTAAAATAACATTTTTAAAAGGCTGAGTGATACTAAAGTAGATCACTCTGTTCTGCATTTCTTATGCTGATTACATTTCTTTTATGCCTTTACCCCCAGTGCTTGCAGCTGGGGACATCTTGATTTGGTCCTGTCTTTCCATACAGAGAAGATTGTTAGCTAGATTGCACAAACACTACTTGATGTAGACAAATGAAATTCGCTAGGCATGTTTTTATGCATATGTAGATGACCTGATTAGATTTTCATTTGACAAAAGCAATTTTTAGCTCTACTGGTCATAGACCAGGAGAACTTATGGGATGGTCTGTTGTTTGTCGTCGGTCCATCTGTCCGTTTGCACAAGTTTGTTATTGCTACTCCTCCTTAAATACTTGGAGGATTGCCATGAGACTTTAAACACACACATTCATCCCATGGTCTAGTTGGTCTTAAATAAAAATGGTGCTGCCCAGACATTCCATATGGCTGCCACAGTGGCCATCTTGAAAATCTTGGTTGGTATTAAATGAGAATGTTTCTGATCTGGTGTCCAATATTGTTACCACATTCCAGTAATCACCCGTTTCTGAATGGAAGATTCCATATTATGATATCAAATATTATGTAAATCAGGATGTTCTTAATACCTGGTAAAATATGTAGAATGAAAATTCCACAAACAAGCATCAGAACATCAAACCCGTTATTGGAGAATGGCTTCCCTGATATAATACAATTCACAGAGATGATTTGGTACTGTGCCGTTTGTGAATCAGACACACATACCTAACTCATGCATACCTCCTGACTGTTGAACCTCGACCAGAGTGCATACCATGCCAGTGTCTACTGACATTGGAACACATTTTTGTCGAGTGTGTTGACTTCCATCCTGTGAGGCAGAAGTATTTTGATGTGAATGCGATGAAGAAACTCTATGATGAAAATATTAAACTTTTTGAGGGAATGCAGTTTATGTAAACAAAATTGACCATACTTTTTTCAGGATTTTACAGGTTACCATTATCAATTATTTGTATCCCTTTTACAGAATTTTAGCACCTTTATCATTTATATTTTATCTTATTCTTCTTCATATTTATATTTATTTGGAAGGGTTTATCCTTCCTTGACTTTATGCAGTTCTTCACTTTTTTATGTTTTTGGGAGTTTACGATTATTTGGCACCTTATAGCCATTTTTGTCCTGAGGCACCTTTAAACACTAACACACACATCAAAGTTTTGATAGTTGTTAGAAACTTTGGATTTAATTTTGGATATAATTTGACTTCATATAAAAGAGTACACTTCTTCATAGTATCTTGGAGTATCTTGATAAATGTTTTTAGTTTATGCATTGAATATTTGTTTTTAGCTTTACTGGTCATAGACCAGAAGAGCTTTTGGGATGGTCTGTTGTCTGGTGTCCATCCTCTGTCTGTTGTCCATCCGTCCATTAACACAAGTTTGTTATTGCTACTCCCGCATAACTACTTGGAGGATTGCCATGAAACTTTACACACACATTGATCCCATTGTCTAGTTGATCCTAAATGAAAATGGTGCTGCTCGGACATCCAATATGGCTGTCACAGTGGCTATTTTGAAAATTTTGTTATCACTTCTTCTCCTGAATGGTTGGTCATATCGACATGGGGTTTTCACTAAAAGACTTCTTATTATGTCTAGTTGGTCCTAAATGAAAATGGTGCCAATCTGGCATCCGATATGGCCACCATGGCAGCCATTTTGAAAATCTTGTTATTGCTACTTCTCCAGAATTGATGGTCATATCAACATGGGGTTGTCACAAAAAGACTTATGATGTCTAGTTGGTCTTAAATGAAAATGGTGCTGATCTGAAGTCCAATATAGCCACCACGTCAGCTATCTTGAAAATCTATTTATTTCTTCTCCTGAATGGAAAGTTGTATCTTGAAAATATCGTTATTTCCACTCCTCCCAAATGGATGTCTATATCAACATGGTGTTCTTACCAATAGATTTCTTATGATACCTAGTTGGCCCTAACTTAAAATGGTTCCAGTAGTACATCCAATATGACTGCCATGACTGTCTTAAAAATCTTGTTGTTGCTACTCCCCCAGAATGGATGATCATTATGATATGAGGTTGTCACCAAAACACCACTAATGATGTTTACTTTGTCATAAATAAAAATTGTGCCAAGCTGAAGTCCAATATGTGCACCACAGCAGGTAATTTGAAAATGTTGTTATTGCTGAAGAATATCAGAGATGGTTTCAACACTCAACAGTTAAAAGGAATAAATGATCTTATCTTGAATTCTTGGAAATTCTTTTTGCCCAGTAGAGCATCAGTCTCTTCGAGGGACTCTTTTTGTTTTTTTTGTTGTTGGTTTAACTACTCTTTTAAACATTAATGGCTGTATCATGCTGAGGACATGGGAGCTAAAGTGTCTTTCCCAAGGACACAGAGAAGCAGCCGACCCAGACTCTCCTGGCCGGGTAGTGATCTCACAACCTTTGTATTATGAGTCTTATGCTCTGCCAACTGCTACTGCAGCTCCTGTAGTTATCATGCCTTAACAGTAGGTTGCACAAATCTTACAGCCTTATAAACTTGGTGCTTACAGTATGTATCTCCATAATCTGAATTTAATGTCATTATTAAAATATGGTTTAACATCATTATACTGTGTTATTTTTTAAGATCCAAAAATGAACTTTATGGTAGCAGTGAATTGGTAGACCAATGTATTGATGATTGCTTTTTTAACTCTGCTGGTCATAACCAGGAGAGCTTATGGGATGGTCTGTTGTCCGTCGTCCATCCATCCGTTAGCACAAGTTTGTTATCGCTACTCCTCCTAAACTACTTGGAGGATTGTAATGAAACTGTACACACACATTCATCCCATGGTCTAGTTGGTCTTAAATGAAAATGGTGTTGCTCAGACATCTTGAAAATCTTGTTATTGCTACTCCTCCTGAATGGATGGTCATATCTATATGGGATTTTCACTAAAGACTTTTTGTGATGCCAAGTTGGTCCTAAATAAAAATGGTGCACATCTGGTGTCCAATATGGCCACCATGGCAGCCATCTTGAAAGTCATGTTATCGCTACTCCTGAATGGATGGTCATATCAACATGGGGTTTTTACTGAAAGACTTCTTATGAGGTCTAGTTGGTTCTAAATGAAAATGGTGCAGATATTACATCCAATATGATCACCATGGCAGCCATCTTGAAAACCTTGTTATCTCTACTCCACCTGCATGGATGGTCTGAAAAACTTCTTATGATGTCTACTTAGTCCTAAATGAAAATGGTGCCAATCTGAAGTCTAGCCACCATGGCAGCCATCTTGAAAATCTTGTTATCGCTAATCGTCCTACATAGATGGTCATATCAACATGGGGTTTCACTGAAAGACTTCTTTTGATGTCTAGTTGGTCCTAAATGAATATGGTGCAGATCTTACATCCAATATGGCCAGCATGGCAGCCATCTTGAAAATCTTGTTAATGCTACTCCTCCTGAATGAATGGTCATATGAACATTTTTTTCTAAAAGACCTCTTATGATGTCTACTTTCCTAAATGAAAATGGTCCTGATATGGCATCCAGTATGGCTGCTGTGGCAGCCATCTTGAATATCTTTCTATTGTAACTACTCCTGAATGGATGATTATATCAACATGAGGTTTTCACTGAAAGACTTCTTATGATGTCTAGTTAGTCCTAAATAAAAATGGTGCTGATCTGGGGTCCAATATGGCCACCATGGCAGCCATCTTGAAAATCTTGTTATGGCTACTTCTACTGAATGGATGGTCATATCAACATGGGGTTTTCACTAAAAGACTTCTTATGATGTCTAGTTGGCCCTAAATGAAAATGGTGTGAATCTGACAAACAGTATGGCCACAATGGCAGCCATGTTGAAAATCTTGTTATGGCTGCTCCTGAATGGATGGTCATATCAACATTGGGTTTTCACGAAAAGACTCCCTATCATGTCTACTTAGTCCTAAATGAAAATGGTGCTGATCTGTCATCCGATGTCCGTCCGTTTGTTAGCACAAGTTTGTTATTGCTATTTCTCAAACTATTTTCATTATTGCCTTGAACTACGTGTGTGTATATATATATATATATATATATATATATATATATATATATATATATATATATATATATATATATATATATATATATATATATACATGCACACACACACACACACATGCACATCCATCCATCCATACACATGCACATATAGATTAAGATTCCTGATCATACCTATCAAGTCACTTAGAACATAATTTTCCATGGCACTGTGAACTGTGACTTGCATTGTTTTGAAAAAAGTCTGATCATGATTGATTTCATTGTCTTCTACACTTTAATAAAGTATATCTGGGTCTTCCTGGGATTGAAGGAGGAGGTGTTATATATTTAGGCACTATGTGACTTGTACCTGCCTGTACTTTGATTTTTATTATCTTGATTAGTGGCATAGTCTTCTACAATTTGATGAAGTGTGTCTGGGTCTGCCAGGGCTAGGGGAGAGAAGGGTGTTCAATAATTAGGTCCTGTGGAGCTTGAGTCTACTTGAGCAAGGGAGTTTGTTTTTGTAGTTTTGCTTGACAGGCACAGATAAGAGTGGAGGTTATGGGCCAAGTTGAGTATGGCTCTGGTGATACAGTGCTGGTGTTAGATCTGTTGTTAACGTCTTAACACAGTTCAAGAAATCCAATATAAGTCCAAGCCAAGCATCAGCTGCCCTGAAATAAGATGATATTTGTTGATGGGAATACAGTACATTTAACTTTATTTTCATGTGAAGTAGTGATTTTGGACATACATGTATGCTATGAGTATTTGTAGAGTTGGAAATTAGTCCTAGGTTCATTCATCTGCTTCAGTGATGAGTTGTTTCTGACATAAATAGGGATACTGTTTTGATTTTCTTTGATGTGGATAAAATCTGGGATTACCTTTCTGTATGAATTTACTTCCACATCATGAATATCCTCTTGAGTGAATCCAGAAAACTCAAATAGACTGGATCTATTGAAATTTTCTACAGTGTTGACATTGTTAGATTTACCACCATTTTATTTGTATGCAGAACTCTGGTAAGTATATTGAAAAAATGATACAATTTATAACAGCATGTCACAATGATGATTTACGAAAAGCATTTAAGTAATTAGATGAACAAAATATCCATGATGAATAAATCCTAGATGAATGAATAATAATATGATATTCACTGATTTTGACAAAGTACTTCTAAGCAATTGTTTACCTTGCCACCATCCTGCAGCATGAATGAAATAATGTGAAACTACGTGTTTTCATCATTCAAAATGGTAGACATTGTTAAAAGGAAGAAATGGTCTATCTTGATTTCCTGGAAAGTCTTTTTGCCCAGTAGAGCATCAGTCCCTTCTAGGGACTCTTGTTCTTGTTGGTTTTAACGGCACTTTTAACACATTGTGTCATGCAGAGGAAAAGGAAGCTGAGTGCCTTTCCCAAGTACACACTGAGATAGCTGTCTCTGGCTGTCGTGGGCAGGTATTGAGTTCGATGCTCTACAACTGAGGTACCGCAGCTCCCATTGTATACTTGAGAAGAAAAAAGAAGACAAGTCCATACTTTTAAAAAAGGGCCATAGTGTCCCCTAGAGGCATATGCCCCTTCAGGCAGTCTCACTGACCCAGGCAGTGTCACTCCCCAACCCACATCAAAGACCATGTAAAAAAGTGTTGGGCAAGAGGAAGCTTGGACTGATTATCTGAAATCTTAAGTTTGTCCTGATACTAGATAGATTTGAATTACCAAGAACAAATATCTTACCGTATTGGATTCCAGGATTGTCATTTCTTCAAAATTACCTGTTTATTAAAACTTAAAACCTTGATAAAATATCTTAATAGATCAGATTCATGGATTGTAATTTCTCCAAAATTACTGTTTATTGAAACTTCAAACTTCTTTAATTTTTTCAGACGTTTTGTTGTTTCCAAATCGGCCAGTATGACAAAGTGAGTTTTCTTTCTTTTTTTGATCTATTTTTATCTTAATTGTTATGGTGCTTAACTCTGGTCCCTAAATTCATTACCTTACTGCATCCCTATAAATGTTTATCATGCAGTCTTCATCCTTAAGCAGACCATTTTTTAGCGCTACACCACTTCCTCATTACGTTGCGCTTGATAATTCACTAACCTGCTTTTATTGTGATAAGATTGATGGTTCCCAATTTTTTCTTAAAATTTAATGATACAAATCATGAACTATATGATGACTGAATTGAACTTCCTTTTGCAAAATTTCTATCACATTGGGATGCCAAACATACACACATCATTTTTTAAATTTTACATATTCTGATTATATGTAAAAACTCCAGAGGAATAAAATATAAATAAGTAAAAGTACAAAGAGGTCATAATGGCAAAAGAGTGATTAGTGTCCAATTACTAGGTCAGCAACTACGTTCAATTGGAACGTCCTCATCTCTAATGAGAGGCAAATAACTTTAACCCTCTGAAAGAGACTCGGAGGTAATCATAGTGATACTTCCCAAATTGATAATTTGATGCGGACAAGCATCCAGCTAAATGTACAAAGAACAGATTCTTTTAAAGTGATAGGTTTTGAAATAACACTTGATAACATTTCAACAATCAATGAAATACATGCACTTTCAATTTTTAATTTTTTTTCTGCAACGTTATGGTGAAAAATTTGAAGAAATCATTTGGTTTCATTAGTCTGAAACTATTGTTTACCTTGCTGTTAGTGATGACATGTCATCTGGTAATTGTGATGTCAGTAAAGTAATTGTGACATAATAACAACAAATGGCTTGAGGGTAGTTCAAATTAACCATTATTGACATTTTTCTAGCATGTAATGGAAAAGATTGAGGAAGTTCTGATTGCAAGTATATTGTGACAGAAATAGATACCAAAAGGCAGTTGGGAATAGCTCTACTCACTTAGTTACTTAGCCAGGCATAATTTTGATAACTGTTGAGAATTTAATAATCCTTTGACACAATGACCTGGGTATCATTTAACATATTAATTAATCTCAAGCTGTTTACAATGCAAGCAACATGATTCCATTATAGTGCGATCCAGTTGAATGAGTCATAAGTTCCAATTGAATGCTTTTTATTTATTTTCTCTCCTTTCTTTTCTTTTCTTCTTTATGATCTGAGTATAATGTCACATGATGGTGCAATTGTCATGTGCCAACTGCATTTATTAGTAGAAACAATATGGTACAGAATTTGGTCATATATTAACATGTTGCATCAGTGATGTAGTTTACCATCATTAATGTAAATAACAAGACATTAAAGGATAATTACTTTTCTCTCTCTCCAGATAACTAAGCACAAATGAAAAGTCAGTGCATGTACATGTACAGTACCCAAATATCACCAGTAACTGCCCAGGAATGATAGTTGCTTTAATTTCTGTAAACTCTGGGCAGGTTCACAAACCATGGCAGATATGTTGCTTAATCTGTTTGAATGGACATAAGGTATGAACAGAATGAGTGGATTAAAGCCCAGCAAGTCCGTCATTGATACCATGATCCCGATTATAATAATTTATGCAACTGCTGAGTGGAGCAATTTCTAATATCAAAATTATTTCATAATGTAAATATTGTCTGTAACATCAAAATGTATTGCCGAAATGAAGTATGTATCTCACCACTGAAAATGTTGAAGTTAAACCATATTTCTTTTAAAAATGCTGCAAATGATTCTGACACTACAACTCCAGATATGGTGAGGATTCCATCAAATATGCAATTTAGCCAAATTAGTTAGACTAGTTTAGGAATTTAATCACAGAATACAGTTGTTTTTATTGCATCAGTGGGTCTGAAGAGCAAGCTAACTGAATCCAAAATGAGGTTATCAACGGGAAATCCATTGAATAAAACTGAGATGACAAGAACTTGTGAAAATTGCGTATTGGAGATGTGACTACTTTGTTTAGAGAACTGTGATCACAAGTTGTGGAGCGAGTCAGCTGTTTGTATTGCTGCCTATTCATTTAATCCATGTCATTTAATGTCTTCTGGTCGTCTACAGTGATATGAGTACCTGTGAAATTTTAGTAGTCATAGGGCAACCCCTCCTTTAAAATTTGTGTAATCATTTCAAGTAATAGGTCACCAAACCATAATAATTTGGTCGCCTTAGATGTCAATCAGTTGAGTTGGGAATTAATGGTATAAGATGATAGAAAGCGATGGTTTTAGTTAAGGTAAATGAAACCAACTAATTCAATTGTCATAGACCATTAATGTTTTGACTGCATTTGCTGGTTTTATATGGATGTCATTTGCTTGATCACAGTTCATACTGTGTGAAATCTTAAGCAGAACTTTTAATCACCCAGGAGACAAAAGACGTGAAACCAAGAATGCCATGTGTAACACTGGTGAAGTAATCATTTGAAAGGTTTGAATAGCTGTTCATATACAATAAACAGGTAGTGTAGATGTAACACTTAAAGGAATTTGAATCAAGAACATGTTGGCCAAATGAAACACATGAGAGGCTTACCATTGATTTTAAAATAATAGGTTCTTTTTTCAGAAATTCTCTTCCAAATTAGCCAAGAAAAAGTCTGGAGGCATGTATATACATGTACAGCATTACATTAGATACTGTGTTTCAGAGAACCGTTGAATAGAGTCCCATGTGTACATGAGTTCAATGAATGAATGGATGTGCTAAGCTCTATAAGGGAAGCAACTCCTGTTTGACTGTTTTGTATAAATCGGAACACTGCTTATAAATGTTGTTTATATTAAATTGCTAACTTTTAATGAACTTAATTAACTTGATCTTTATATTTCATATTCCTAAATATTACAGTATGTAAGAAAAATATGCATACAAGGAAATGTATGTTACAAATCTTGTCAGCATCATGATAGTTGAAAATCCTGTCCCCTCTTGCCCCCCCACCCCACCCCACCCCCCCACCCCCCACTGTTGATTGTACTTTTGAGTCTATCTCGCTAACTTGCACATTCACTTATGCTGTGGTCACTGTTTTTGGAGTCCATGGTTTATAAGTTATTGATTATAGCAGGAAGAAAAAAACATTCAGAAAATTCCCAATTGTACAATATTTTGTTTTCAATTGGTTTCATTCTTTCCTAAATTGATGGGTCCAGACCTCATTCCCAATCACCCAAAAACAACTTCTGAATAACATGCTCCAAAGTTGAACTGAGAAGGTCTTGAAAAGATCCATGCCTTCACTATTAAGCTGCTTGCCCCTGAAATGTATAATTTGATTTCATGTTTGTCCAATTCAGTTCAGTTCAATTTCATTTTCTTCCAGACTTATTTCATAGTATGAGGGGATACATATATCAAGGAGAGCAGTGATATTAAAGCTGAAAAAGTGATACAAATATGAGAAGACAACAAAAATATAACTGGTCATGTACATATTGAAGCAAAAGTTATCAGTTACAATCTGTAATAAACAGGCAAAAAGTACAATGAAGCAAGCAGTAATCTTATCAAATGCATTTAAATAATTATGGAAGAAGAATCTTTTTCCTTGGACACATATAAATCAGATTTGTTATGGATGAGGATGAAACATTGAATCACATTTTACCAAAAACTTAAACATATTCAGCACAAGCAATCTTTAATTTGTACTTGGTAGACCTAACAGCCTGAAGTACATGTATCTGAATCCCCCCACCCCCACCCCCTGCATGAAGGTATGAGCATTTGCCTAATTTCTATAATAGTGACTTGTCTTTTTAGTTCATAGATCATAAGATGGTCTTTATTTAGTTAGTTGATGGAAATTTATCTCACAACAAAACAATATTGTTGGTCTTCTGTTTAATTACTTAAATAACTCAAGAAAAACTTCTTCTGCACAATTTTTCACAATATATGTTTGCATTCAGTAATTCAGGAGAATCAGGTAAACATTGTCAGTAAATATCATGGTATTTCATGATTATTTAATGAATTGCTTTGGAAAAGTTATTGGGCTGCCTGTGAAAATCAGTTTGGGTGATCTATACAGTTAATTCTTATAACAGTATTGCATGTTTATATCTGCTTACAGTAGCCTTCAAAATGACATCCATTTGATTTGAATTTTGTATCCTACATCAGAATTTGAAGATCAACGTCAGAGGAAACTTATTGTATATTTGATCTCTCATTTGCAGTGTGGGAGAATGAAATTCCAAAATGCACACACAATTTCAGTTCTTGTTATTAACAGACAACTCAGATGTGTAGTTTTCCCAATCTAACAAGTCCCTCAGTAGATTTCTGGTTCTAAACTACCGTATATACTCATGTATAATCCAATACCAACTGCAAACTGCATAGACACAGATCTCCCACTGCATTATGCGCCAGTAGATCTGGGTCTATGCAGTTTGTAAGGACTAATCAGTAGAACAAACAACATAGACCCATTATGCGATGGCAGATCAGGGTCTATGTTGTTTGCATTTAGACCCGGCTTATACGCGATTATATATGGTAGATGCAGCTGGATCATTTTTAAGGATCCTCAGGGACTGAATATTGGCCCCATTCCAATGTAAATAGGTCACAATCCAAATGACATAAATATATTAAGTTATGTTTACTTTCTGCCAAATGAAAAAATGGCTTTAAACTCATTTGGCTTCTGTCATGTAAAATGGAGTATTTGAATGGTTTCATTAGCTGAAGTGTCTTCAGTGGAGGACAGTTTAAGGCTAATTTTTCTTTATGCTCAACCCTTCGGATGTTGGGGGGTACTTTCTTCATACTGGTATTTAGGGATGTCCTGTCCAATTTGGTACATTTTCTGAATTTTTTTTTCTTCAAAACATTTCAGGTGTAAGATTGGGTCCTTATCTGTGATTCTCTGCGCATGAATAGGTCCTTACCTGGTAATTAGGAATTTGTTTTAATACTTAAAAGTGGGCATCTTGACTCCAGTTAAATCATTGGGGCAAGATTATAAATTTCACTCCTGGTTTGCATGACAATTAACACTATATGGTCATACAGGGAATAGGGTGAAGTAGGTGTGACTAGTACATGAATAGGTATGTGAATTTAAATTTAATTTGGTACATAATTCGGTGCCTTTTGGTGATCCTGAGCAGCACATCCATGTCCAAAATACTATGGAGCAACCTCACATACTGGTAACAACACTACCAACTTTCAGATTTATTCAGTGATGCACCTAGGACCCCATGGGCTTAGGAAACTGTCCCCCTTGTCCCACTACTCTGGACGGCACACAGAATTTGAAAGGTACAAATAATGATTTTCACTATACATATAAAGGATGAAAAAAGCATGCCTGAGGGCACACAGGGGTCAAGATTTATGGGATATGAAACAAAAAATTGTGGGAAATTCACAATCATGCACTCCAAGTACAACACTGTTCATTTGATATTTAAGTGATGAAGTTGGTGAATGCAATACACATTTGGTAAATTTATCATTTAAAATGCCTGTCACAGATGTAGGTGCCAATTATTGGATACCAGATTATGTTAAGATGTTAAGTTTTATATTTGCTGCATTTATATGTATACAAGCAGGGCTGAGTAAATCCCATAGCCTGACGACCCGGTCTATTCATTTTCAAAGTTGGGCAAGTAAAATTTTCTAAGTCACTAGTCCAGGACAAGTGCTTTTTTCCTATTTGAAAAAAAGTTGGGCAAGTGCTTATTTTCATGCCATAATCACTTGATCTACCTTTATTTGGCCATTCATGCCCTGCGGGGCGTACTGAATGCTTGATTCTACCCCTCTCTGTGTATTTATTTACATCCTGTACCACACTTACCTGTGGACATGTGCGCACATTCTATTACTGCTTGACTGCATATTGGGCCAAGTAACCAAATTATCGGCCAATTAAAACAATGCCAGTATGATAATTTAGCAGTGTTTTAAACAGGCTTGTATTGTGTTTACTCAAACCAGATCCTCACCAATGACTCATTCTTTGATTTTAATCCAGCAAGTCAATCCAATTAAATTAATGAAAGGCACTTACTGTCATTAGTGTGGGTTCCCTTTATAAACTGATTAAATGGCAGTGTGATTCTTTAATTTTTAATTGATTATACAGATGATTAACTTTAATGTCCGATATTACGTTTGAAGTGAAACAATGACACTAATTAAGGAGCTGTCTCAATATTTAAAGGACAAAATGTATGTTTTGATCACTTTAGAAGTAGTTGTCAAGCAAGGTGATATTTTCTATGTGGATAAAACAAATTTACAAAATTATTTTCGAAAGGAAGTTAATAAAGAAGATTTAGAGAAGAAAAATTCACATTAAAGTGGAGGTGTAAAATGTAAAATATAAGGCTGCCACTGAATATGAGGTAACTATTTCTCCAAAGAGACATAAGCCAGACTCTGTGGCAACAAAAAATGTCAAATATGACACTACTAAGAAACTGAGAAATGTTCAGCTGCATTGGGTTGATAGTTATCCTTGCTTGGAATTCATTGACTTGGATGAAAAATGTTTAGCAGTTAATGCAAACAATATCCCAAACTGGCACAGGTTGGAAAATCAACCAGTGTATTTGTCAATGGAACTGACAAATTTAGAATTGAACCAATCAAGTCTCATGACAATTCTGGACCTCACAAAGCCTGTGCAGCACAGTATATGCATGCCACTAGCCAGCATGTGCAGAAATTCCCTGAAGTCAGAGTTGCTGACACTACACTAGGAAAGGCCCTTTCAAAACTAAATGAGACTGAAATGAACAAATTGAGAGCTCCCTTTAACACAGCCTACAATCTACCCCATTATAGAAAACCATTTTCTGATATGGAAATGTTGTGTGCACTCCAGAAGAATGCTGTTGAACTAGGTGCTCAACTTGGTGCTAATTATAAGAAGAGATTCAGGGCAAGAGACTTTGTTCTATTAATCGATCAAGTCTTGAGTGAAGAAGTTAGGGAAAGTCTGAATTCCAGTAAATTCGTTTCCATTCTTAGTCGTGGAAGTGCTGATGCTACCGTATCGGGGCAAGAAATAATGCATATAAGATACCTGTACAATGGAAAACTGAAAACCTCTGATGTAACAAGATGTATAATATCAGCCTATGTTTGTTGAAAAATTAAATTCTTTTAAGAAATAAATATGTTGTACATTATTTCATTTGTTCGTTCTATGGATTAAAGTGCACACATCAGTCATCTAAAAAAATCTTGACAAGTGATTACAATTTTGGGACGAGTGAAAAGGTAGGTAGGACGTGCGAATTTTCTGAAGTCACTTGTTCTGGACAAGTGGATGAAACAAAATTTGCTCATGCCTGACAAGGTACATGTTTGATCATTTTGTGTGAAGAAAAATTAGTTGATGGAAGACTAGCAAACCTTTCAAACTGAGCAAACTGGTTTGTATATGCCAGTCATAAAACAATACACCTGTACAAGGCCAACTCGGTCTTTCATGTAATAATTGCATGGGAAGCTTCTCAACTTAAAGATTATAGCACTGCAAGAAGGACCAGTTAAAAATGTCCACCTGAGTACTTTGCAATATTTTCTAGATATAGAATTAATATGTATGCATTCAGGCAGTTGTTGTTTGTACTTTTCTAAACATATCTTTGGACATGCCTGTTATTCTAGCCATCTCAATGAGTTTTATTCTAATTATTCTGACAATTCTTATTATAAAATATGTAATTTGATCAACAGAAGGAATTAATTGCATAAACTTTAAAGTCCTTTTAAAACAATTCAGTGCTCTTCGCATGTGATTTCTTACAATAACAATGTGAAGCACAATCTCAGAGAAATTTGGCCCATTTCAGTCTCACCCATGGAAATCAATTTCTTGCAGAATTAGATATTTATTATGCTAAGATTTTTGTCTTCTGATAATTCAACAAAAAGACAATACTTTGCAAGAGTTTTCATAATAGGATGCATGTTATAACAAACCAGTGTTGACTGTTTGCAAATTCCACACAATCTGCAGCTTAGTACCATATGGTAAAGTCAACCTAAAGACAATTTGTTTGCATTTTGCATCAGCGTGTCTGAATCTCGCAGAATTTATTCAAAGCTAGGAGTTGAAAAATCGCTAAAAATCCACTTGCCAAGTCGGGCAAGTTCTAAAACTTTTTGCTGGCTGAGAATAAACTCTTACTCAACCAGCTATTATAGAAATATACAAGTTGATGTTAACAACCTAAATTTGATTCTTTGAAAGGTTGTTTTTCAGAACATATTCTGTGAATTTTTAGCACCAGTTTTAAGTAGTTACAAATTGAGACAGCATGCTCACCCTCTGGGAGGCATTTATTAGTGTTGAAGATGGAGAGGGAAGTGCTTGTATGAGCTTGATCAAAACAAATGAAAAACAAAATTCCAATAGAAAATATGGACTTTTGTTGAACACAGCTGTCAGTATTAACCACAGAACATCCTTTCCTTAAAGAGACACTTGTCAGCATAATTTCACTCAGTGCATATCTGGTTCTATCTGTTTGTAGTGCCTGTGGGCTAGAACATTAATCTCAGCATCCTGGATATTTTATGCCAGAGACTGTCAACAGGCACAGTTTTGTGCTTGGACCTATGCCCTTGGATAAGGCACAGATGTTCAATTAATTAAAATACCTTATCTCTGACTCTTACTAAGACAATGATAGGGTCCTAGAGTGGGCAGTTAGGTGGCTGTGCTTGGTGCTGTAAGTAACACTGTATTTGGTTTTTGTAGATTTCAGCTTTAGCTTTACATAAAGTTGTAGGACCTTTACTGTGTGTTTTTGTGTGTCCTTTGAACCCAAACGTTACACTCTGGTAAGCTCTGAATCAGTATTCACCTGATGGGGCAATCGATTAGAAAATTCCCTCAGCTCCTGGAAATTTTCATATGCCATTTTGAGTTGGGTGAATGAATTTTCAACCCCTGAGTGTATTTGACCAGATCTCACTATCTCGCACTCCAAAAGTATTACAGGTATGCCTTCAGTTTATAGACCATCAGTAGTGTACTAAGGGTAAATGTCGGCCAGGGCGACGATGATGGCCCAAAAGGCCAGAATACAAGGCCTAAATTTATATCAGCTGTTTTGGTGCCCCAAGACCTCTAGCACCCTGGGCAACCATCCAGTCCACCCCCCCCACCCCCACCCCTGTGTGTACGCTACTGTAGACCATTCGTAAACATTTTTGTCCTGACTGGTATCTGAAAGTATTACAGGTATGCCTTCAGTTCATAAGCCCCTTCATGCAGGAGATTTGTGACCAGACTGGTGGTAACTCTGAAAGTATCACAGGTATGCCTTCAGTTCATAACCTCTTCCTGCAGGAGATTTGTGTCAAAGACGGGTACTCTGAAAGAATCAGTGGTATGCCTTCAGTTCATAACCCCAACCTGCAGAAAATTTGTGTCCTGGCTGGTACTCAGAAAGTATTCACAAATATGCCTTCAATTCATATCCCTTTCCTGCAGGAGATTTGTGTTCAGACTGATACTCTGAAAATAGCACAGGTATGCCTTCAATACTTAATTCCCCTTACTGCAGAGATTTGTGTCCAGACTGGTAATTTGAAAGTAGTACAGGTATGCCTTCAATTCATAAGCCTCCTTCCTGCAGGAGAGTTGTGTCCAGACTGTATTTAGCATAGTAATATAATATGCCTATGTGTAAGAATATTTTTATCTTGGCTCTAAAAAAGTCAACACTTTAAATTCTGCAGTCATTTTTGTAGCGTGAAAATACAGAATAATTATTGTTCTTTTTACTTGTCAAGAGATTTGCTCAAAATTGAAAGTTTTATTGGAGTATAATAGTTGAGATTCCTTTTTTTTATTTTATTTACTTTAATTTGCAAGAAATTGAGGAGAGGAAAAACACAATCATTTATAGTTCTATACAATATTTGTGACTTTAGTAGCTTTTGTTACATGATACTTCCCCAGACTAAAATTATTTGTTTTTAGATGTCCCAGTGGAAGTCGGATTGATGAGTTTAGTCTCTAGTTGTGGCAGTGCAAGTTATATTACAGTTGACCCATCAGCAGTTAATTGTGCAGAGGAAGAGCAAAAGTAATCTTCCATTGCACATTTAATCATAGAGCTAGAAATACAGTCACTTCACACTATTATTTAAATATACTTCGGTCATTGAATGTTTTTGCCTGCAACAGACCTGACTGTGTCTTCTGGGATTGTTCCTCCATGTAAACTGATTTTGAAATCTTTGGGATTGGTTTGGTTGATAGAATGGCAATTGGATTCTCTCGTTGCTTATAATAGATTTGTCTGGCAGCATGCTATTCGCTTTGAGATTCATCTAATGATTCAGGACCTTCTGCACGCTGTATTAGAGAGCTAGATTACAAGACTTTTGATTCAGCTCAAATCCCAGCCAATCAGTTTGGACAATGGGGATAATTGACAAAAAACTGGTGAGCCATTGGGTTCAACTTTGGGAATACCATCATCAGACAAATGGAATAAAGATTGATATATACACGTAGGATTTCAGTTACACTTACACTTATAATTGATGTACACACACACACACACACACATATGAATGCACATGCTGCACACAACATGCACAAAGGTTTAAGATTACAGTTACACTTTTATATCCTTTCCCCCATATGGGTTAAGTGTAATTGATTTGATTGCTAGTTCTGATAACTGTTATCCAAGCAACTCATCAAGGCATGTTATTTACTGAATGATAATTAATGTCTATTGGGGCAGTCTGGCTTCACCTGTAACATTTACTAGTGGAATGTCGCATTTTGATCTTTATCCAAATAGACAATTACCATATTTGGACCGCAAACATTTGTTTGCAAAAATTGGGTTTGCGGTCTGAAAACCTGAGACATATAGAGCACAGAGATCCATAACTAGGCCACCACCTTTGCTATAATGCATGATTGCCTTTTCATATGCAAATTCGGGTATCAACAATGCGAAAGCCGATGTAAATGTCTGTCTACACTTGCACAGGGGCCAGCGAGTCCATGATGTAAATATCTAGTGAATCATCCAAGTAAAGGTTTGCTTTCTATGTCATTTTTGCTTTGGCTTTTTTCCAACTTAGATTATTTTATTATCTAGATTATTTTTACACCTATTTTTATTGTTATTTACATTATTCTTCCACTTGGATTATTTGAATAAGCCAGAATTTTATATATGTTATCAAATTATGAAGACAATGAAGCAACATTGTCAGCATAAATAATACATGTTTGGTACAGTTATTGCTACAAAGCAGTAAGATTTTCAGGCCATTCAAAATTGTTTTTTTACAGACTGAGAAGTAAAATATTTGCTGATAAGTTGGATATCATCTAAACAAATATAC
Organism: Margaritifera margaritifera; assembly: GCA_029931535.1. NCBI lineage: Eukaryota > Metazoa > Mollusca > Bivalvia > Unionida > Margaritiferidae > Margaritifera > Margaritifera margaritifera. The sequence goes on along the minus strand of JAQPZY010000956.1, from coordinate 324,749 downwards.
AAGGGTGCAATAAAAGCAAGTAAAATATTTGACAAATAGGATGTTGATGAAGGTCACTGAACTAATTATCTTACGAACTGAGAACAGCTGTGAACGAGAGCAACAGAGAGAAAACTGAACAATATGTCTCTCTGCTCCTGTAATTATTTTGTTAATGGTGGTCGATGGAAATAATATGGATAACAGTAAAACACTTGTTTTATTTAAAGTAATTAAAACCTACAATTAAAGGAAAATCAAGAAGCACCTGTGACTTTTCTTTACAAATAAAATTCTGTTTGAAAAAGTTTTTTTAATATCAGTAATAGCATACCTGTTGCTATTGCATATCTGGTACTTTTCTGGGATGAAAATACCCTGACCATATGATGAAAATTCATCCTCCCATTAGGGTGAACCCTAAGAACACTGCCCCTGGGACACCCCACACATATTGCCCATGTGTGCTGCCACTTTAATTCTTTTCTCGTTCAACATGTTGTAATGTCCAACATCATTTACATCAAGAAGATTAGGCCGCTGCTTCATGGGTTCATTGAGCGAATTACTATTTCTTTTGTGTGCTCATTCTTCTTAAACATTAAGATTATACCCTGATTGAGTTTTATCACTGTTTAATTAGGCTCTCTTGAGAGTTTTTAGAATTTGTTCCATACATGTGTACGGGCTGGCATTTCATTTTATTCCTTTTTACCCCTTCAGAGAATGTTAGTGTTTCAGATATGGTTGTATTTTTTCTAGCTAAGGGTAGGTATTTTGTTTAAATTTACCTGTCCTTGCATAATTGCAGTATATGGACTCACTTTCTCCATTTTATTGTTCCTTATGAATCGTTTAATTCACCTTACCTATATCGTGAATTGCAAATTTATATACATGGTAATTAGGTCGCACACCACTTTTTACCTTCAGATCTTGTGCTTGGTTATCGAACACAGGTTCTTTTTCAATTTTATTTTTGGATAGCCTTACTTGATTTTTTCCACTATTATTCACAATTGCAATATACTGGTTTTTTGTTAATTTAGTTTTCTCTAGTTTTCTTTAAGCCTGGTTGACTTATATTGCATTTTTTTGTTCTGAGCTTAGCATCGCTTACTTTTTAGCATTTAATCTTGTAAAAACACCCAAGTAAGTTGACTTCTCTCAGAAATTATTATATTTGTGTAGACTTAGTCCACACATTACCTTGTGTATTTTGCTTGTTGCATAGAAGTTTTATGTATAAAAAATCTTTTCAGGTCTCCTTTACAGAAACAATGTCTAAGCAAGGTGTTTTTTAGGTCTGGTCAGAGGAAACCCCCTGGGACCCCCCCCCCCCCCCCACACACACACACTTGGTTATCTAGCACATGTTGCTAGAGGACATACGGTTGTCCCTTCTATAGCCTATGGTCGGATGAGGTCTGGGATCTCGCCGAGAGTAGAGGCACCTTTAAAGTGAGGAAGAAGGTATCCTTATCTTCTTGAGAGTTTTCGGGTTCTCGTTCTACGAGTCCCTCAGATCTCAGAGAAGGAATACCCAAGTCTCTCTGGAGACTCTTAGGGTTAGTGGGCTACCTCCTATGAGAGGTTTATAAACAGATGGTGATTGAGCCATGCCCTTCTGTTAGGGAAGAGCAGCACCCTCCCCATTCCATGAGGGCAGAGAGCAAGTCACACCCTCCCGAGAGGGAGGAGCAGCACCCTCTCGTTTCAGCAGCACTCTTTCAGTCAGTACATGCTAAAAGTGAGTTGCACCCCCCCCCCATAAGGGACCCTTTCAGTTTCCGTGGCCAGTTGTCAGCAACGTGATAGAGCCCCCTGGTTAGGGGAGAGCTCAGATCTAAGTCTATCAGGTCTAGGGAAGGGTCTTCCAACAGGTCTGAGTTGACTGATGGGTCTTTGCCCAGTGACCGGACCAAATGGAGAATCTATTATGGTTGGTGTAATAGAAACTGTGTCAATCCTAGCTGTCCCTCTGTGAGCACAGTGGCTGATTTTCTTCTCCTTTTCGAAGAGAAACAGTACTCGGTTTCTACTATTAAGGGCTATCGAGCAGCCCTTTCCAGCACTCTCAAATTTTCAAAAGGCTCGGCCATCAAGACAGATTCTCACTTAGCAGAGCTGATCAGATATATAGAACTGCAAACCCCTTAAAAAATGACGAGCTTATTTCAAGACAGTAACAAGCTTGCAGAAACTTCAGAAGTGTGTGCCCACGACTTTGCTGTATAGCACATAGCCGGAATTTGAACGATTACGAAGTTGCGGTGAGCTCGTGATGTGCTCATTGCACACTTTGAAGAAGCTTCTAGCAAGCTCACTATACCCTTATAAAAATGCAATCCTAAATCAAGCTCATGTGAGCTCGCGGTGCACTCTAAACCAGCTTGCTAAAACTGTGCATGTGCAAGCTTGCAGAAAACTTGCAATGATAAGCTTGCAACACGCTCTCAACCAGGTAGTTGGAAGCTCGCTGAAACTTTGCACGTCCAAGCTCATGATGTTCTCAAAATGGAATTGTAACAAGTTCAATACAAGCTCATGACAAGATTGGGATGAGCTTGCGGTTAGCTAGTTGCACTTACTGGCAGATCTTCAGCAACCTTCACAATCCCTGGAGAGCTTCATAAATAACTACACAGTGAAATCTCTACAACTGTGATGCATAAAAAATGAAAGAAATAAAAAATTCAAATCTTACAGCCAAATCAAAAGATTTTTCAGTGCACCAAAGTAGTTTTGTTTTCTGCAACAGTGTTCAGGTTTTGATATATCTCTATGTATTGTTCCAATTCTAGAATTGGGTGAAAGTCGACACCTTTTTGATGAACCAACACTCTAAACAATAACCGTCATAAATGGAAAATGAGACTTTATTTCCATTTTTACAGATAGTAATAAAAAACAAAAAAGTGGGTTTTACAATCTGATAGGGGTGAAATGATACACCTGTGCCGCATATCAGTACGATTCATGATAGACAGCCTACAATATGATACATTATCGATACACATATCAATTTGATGGCCTTTCAGTCTTTTTTAAGTTTGTAAATGGTAGATGGTCCCCTTTTATGTGTGTTGACATATTGGTAGTATTTCCAATATGCAGATTACAGACAGACCTAGACTTACCATCTGTTTATATTCCATTCTCATCCATGACAAGATTACAAAAATACTTTTATACTGTCAAGCTTTGTTTGCTGTTAATCATGTAGTTTCACTGAGGACCTAAAAAATCTATGAATAAATCGAAGGAATCAAACTAAACAAAGTGTAAGGAATGAATACAAATTAAGAATTGTTTGAAACAGTATTTATCATAATTGCTAGAAATACCAGTAGTATTTATCAAAGTTAAACATTCTTTTGTACACTTGTGCAATATACCAATAGTTTCTATCATAACATTTAAAAGTTTGTTAAAATTAAACCTCTAAATACAGTGCTATGATGTACTGATATGGTGTTCCATTTCTTTTTTAATAGCACTTCGTACACAAAATACATCTCATTAGCTGTTACATTGTCTTTTTTAAATTATGCATACTGTTTTCTTTGCAAATTAGTTGCACATAGAGCAAATAAAGGAGACTTAGTGGGTGTATGATCTGGATCATATCCAATGAATTATTAAGGAAATATTCCAGAAATGCAGGCTGAACCACAGAAGACAAGCTCTTTAGTGTAAGGAATCTTTTTCTGGATAACTTTAGACACATTTTACTTCACTTCCATATAGAAATTCATTGGGGAGCGGTGATGTCAGATGGTTAGGTTTCCCCTCTCCATCTGTTAAAATCATACAATTTTATATGAAAAACAAGAATGTTAGTCATTTGAAATACACTAAACCACCTCTTCTAAACCAATCCTTTCAGAATAAAATAATGCATCCTCACGTGCTTCTTGTATGATTCAGGTACCATCCACTGAAATGGATTAGATTACAGCAACATGTACTATGTCACCTGGACAAAAAAAAGAAGATAATTTACATATTCGGCAAAAGCATTTGATTTTTTAGTTCAGCATTCCAGAGTCACTTTACAAGACTTAGAAACATCTCTAAGTATTATTCATGACTGATTCCTTTAGAGTTCCTAAATTGTAATTATACCATTCATTTTGAAATGGCTGCGACATCATATCTGTCAAACGTTTGGTACTTTACATTGAAAAAAAAAAAGCAATGAAATTACTCAATTTATTCCTTAAAACCCTTGAAATAGAATCATTGCCATTTTTTTTTTTTTTTTTAAATGAAAGAAAGAAAAAAAAGAAGCGTACCTACACATACACAGCCTCTATACTTGGCTCAGTTAAAGTTCACTGCATAAGGACAGTTGTTGAATTTTTTACACACGTGATGAAGAAAAACAGTCCCCAACAAAAATGGAAATGAGATTAACAAGCTTGCATGTAATTTACTGATCTTGTCATCCTATTGTTGATAATTGACATTATTGCATCAAGAACTGCAGTTTGGCAGGCGCAGTAGTAAATCATAATGATCTGCAAAATTATAGTCTCAATGATTATGTAGAGAAAGATTACTAAGTCATTTCATTTTATGTATTAAATCGTGGGTGCAACAATTTTAAAACGGCTGAAAATTGCAGTCCTGTAAACCAGCAAAATGCAATATAATCTTGGTTTTACTCATGATTTTTTTATTGCAACAGTTATCTCCAAGGTTCTTTGATGTTGCTGCACATGTACTGGTTATTACTTGCAATGAAATTTCCTGAATCCATGAGCTACCCGTATATTATGACGGCTCAAAACTTTAAAATGGAGCCTGTTTGAGAACAAGGCTGCCATGGTAATCCTGTGCTAGTAGTACCTAAAAATAAGTTATGTGCATATTTTGTGATCAGTAAACCAATCTCCAGACTGTAAACAAGGGAAATAACTGCCGTTACCATCTCAAGACAGAATTAGATCTCTGTTGCGGAAAACCACATATCATCTAAACTGATTTTATTATTTGATTTTTTTTAAAACACAAAAATTCGTGAAGCATAATTCTTTATAGAATGCTGGCAGAATGGGATGGGTGTCTTTCTCTGCTTCCCTCTCTCAAAGAAAGCAATAATTATATACATTTTAAAGTTTTTATTCAGTATAAAAGAACTGCCAATTTTTTTTCTTCTGGCAGCAGATGATAATAATAATAATAATAATAATAATAATGATATTATTTGACACTGTTCACAACTATACTTAGTAATAACAACAGGGACATTTATAACATACCTGATGAAAAAAAGCAATTACATTCAGGAGAATGGAATTTTATCAATTATGATAAAAAAAATTCCCCCTTTTGGTACAAAATACTCATTATTTAAGAACTGATATTGTATCAAAATGTATAATAAAGAAATAAAATCACACTCGTTTACTTTTGTTTAATTCTATGAATAATGGAGTTTATTATTATTATTATTATTATTACATATATTATTATTATTAAAAGTTTTGATATTTAAGACATTTAAAAATGTAGTATAAATCTGGTAATAATATTAAGTTTAACAAAATGGAATTAATGGAAATCAAAAGATAATCTTCATGTTTTGTTTAATTGAGGGCATCTTTACCATAAAATTATTTCTTGTACATTTGCTACTGGAAATTGTTTAAAAATTCACTTTTTTATACCATTGTTTAAAATACATTGAATATGTTGTGCAAATGGGACTCTTAAACATTAGAATCTTGTCTTTGAGTAATATTGTATTCAAAAGAAATGTCTAATTTGACAATAATCTGGATGCCCTGCTCAACATCCAACATTTGCTCAGAATATTTAAGTCCAAATTGTTCATGTGAAAACTCACATGAGAAAATCCAACTTAGGACAGATTTAAAATAAGTGTTTGATCAGAATCGAAGTCCAAATTTTTCACGTGGTAACTCAAACATTGTCAGGTGTAATGGAAAAGAATGTTTTCTAAGTTATACTTCCTCATATGAATAGCTCATGTGAATTGGTGAGAATTTCTTTACGGGTGTCTTACTGAAAATTTCAGAAATTTTGTCAAATTCTGTGAAATTTCAGTGAAACATTACTGAAATTTGATGAAATACAAAAGTTTCAGTAAAATAAGGACATTTAACTGAGATGCACTGAAATTTCACTGAAAATGGTATTGCACTGATGCTGCAGGTAATGCACAGATTTTCAGATGAACAGCTTAACCTTTCAACATTTTTTGCTATCATGAAGCTTGTAGGTCCAGCTCCTCAATGGAGTCTGTACAGTAACTTTCTATGTCTTGTGACAAATTGCTGTGCTGAATTAAGTACTGGTTAGTGTCCTGTTGCTTGCACTGATGCTGCGAGTAATGCACAGATTTTAGATGAACAGCTTAACCTTTGAACTTCAGTCCTTTGCATTAATGAACCAAAATAAGTGCTTTGTTTCTACAGAATGTATAAAGATGGAATTATGGATCAATCTTTACAGTATACTGCAGTTGAAGAATGAAACTTGTACACTGTTATGGTCTATGAAAATGATGCATCAAGAAAATTTGGCCATGTTGAGAAATATATCGAAGTTTATATGTCAAAGAAATTATACCATTGATTGTTTGTGTCAACCACAATATTATGCAGTCATTAAGGAATTGGCAATTAATACTGAAGATTCAATTGAAAATGATGTGATGAATAAAAATCCTGTTAATTAATAGTCCATTTGAAATCAAATTATGTGCAGTACAAAATACACGTAGTTCCAATTACAAGTATCAAAGATGTTTATATCCAATTAAATGATGGCAAGGACACTGCTTTTGTTTTTGTGTCCCCCAATTCTGTTGAATATGACTGATAAATTTGCATTCATGTAGAAAATTTGGACCAGACATGTACACCAAAATTGAAGACCTGAACTATGTATACTGAACAAAACGTAAGATGAAGTACCATAAAATTTAACATTTTTGTAACAAAATTAACCATTTTAACATGTTAACATTTTTATATTTCCTGGAATATTTAAACAAATGAAATATTCTTATTTATATTCAGTGCTGCATAATAAGTTTTGTTATTATATTCATGATGGTAGTTAAATCTGTACTTTGATATTGATTTGGTTGGTTGACATATTGCTGTACTTTCTACATACAGCTTTTTAATTTATGTATGAATTCACTCTTGTTTGTTAAAATTGATTTAATGAACATTCAAAAACCTTGTTCATGTTTGTATATATGTTAAAACTGAATAAAATACTGGCATATGAATTCTTTCTATTAAATTGTTGGTTTTTGTAAAAAAAAAAAAAAAAATGCCACCAAACTTTTAATCAGTCATAACTTTTCACTAATGTGAGATATCAATATTCACATTACATGGTTATGGTTATTCATTGATCAGCTTGTGCATTATAAATTCATTAATATTCATTAGGTACCAACAAATACATGCAGTTTTAGTGCAATATTGGTGTAAATTGTCAACAACTTGTGAACATATAACAACATCCATAGTGCTCCTGCATAATTCCCTAGGGTTAATATACCAATACAATAAAAGAACTAAAATAAAATAACTAATATACATGGAATTTCAGTACATTTCCAAACATGTACAGATTATTGATTTGATATGTAAATTAATGATTTTATTGACAAAAAATGTTACATTATGTAGCAAATTTCTCACCATCTGTATATGCAGTTTTTAATTTATCTGCAGGGTTTGCTAGCAAGATTGTGCGAGCAACTGTGTTTGGATGTTGCCAAATTTCTTATACAAGTTTCTAAGTGCTCGTTGCTAGCTCCCACCTGATCTGCTAGCTACAATTTAGATCGTAATGAGCTTGCCATGAGCTATCACAATTTCACGTGAACTTGATTTAGGATTGCATTTTTATAAGGGAAGACCAGTGTCTCACCCTCTAATGCCTAAATGGAATCTTTCTTGTGTCTTGTGGTCTGTTAATAAACCCCTGTATGAACCGTTGTGTGAAGCTTCCATCGATAACCTTAACCTCAAGACGGTTTTCTTGCTTGCCTTAGTGTCTATGAGATGAAGGAGCAAATTTCATGCCATATCCATAGAGCAGGGCTGTATCAGGTTAATTGGGAATTATGAGTCCGTTTCTCTCCTTTGCCAACCAGGTTTTTTTTTTAGCAAAGAATCAGCTTTCATGAGTTTTTCCTCTCCTGATTGAGATCCCCAGTCTCAGCCATATCTGTGCTGGGGATGATCAAGATAGACTTTTATGTTCATTTAGGGTTCTACGTTTTTACTTGGCAGCCTCAAAAGGGAGAAGGAAGGGTAGGAAGTATCTTTTCCTCCCCATTAAAGGTTCAACTGATATTTCAGCTTCCACCATTTCTAGCTTATCAGTCACTTACCGATAGGGACCTGTAAATTTCATGAAAATTAAACCCCATGAGGTTTGAGCCCATTGCTGCCTCATGGGCCTATCTAACTGCTTCATCTTTGGAGGATGTGGTGAAGCCGCATTTTGGCACTCTCACACTACTTTCTCTTCCTTTTACCTTCGCTCGTTAGCCCACCAAAGTGAAGTCATTTTCTCACTCTGCCCAATCGTCGCTCAGAAAGTGGCCTATGCGGATTTCATATTCCTGTAATCTCCTGCTCTTCAATGAGGGTGAGCATTTCTTGTGGGATCATCAGCCTCACACCAGACTGACAAATTCAGCTATGCAATAGCAACAGGTATGGTATTACTGATATTAAAATTTAGTTGTGTGTAAAACTAATTTTTATGATGTAACACTTACCTTTTGCTATTGCCACTTTTGCTATTGCCAGATTCCTTCCTCCCGCCCCACACTGATGTCCCACTAAGTTAAGCTGCTCCCTCGAAAAGAATAAAAACAGCAGTACACATCGGCAATATGTGCGGGGTGTCCCAGGGGTGATCCACTATTCTGGAATCCACTGGTTCACCTTAATGGGAGGACAAATTTTTGTCATATGGTTGGGGTATTTTCCTCCCGGAAAAGTACCAGCTATGCAATAGCTACAGGTAAGTATTACATCATTAAAATTAGATTTCTCCCCCACCCCACCCCAAACTACATTTTAATATTGTGCCTGTAAAAATTTCATACATGATTTTACTATTCAACATTGTATCAGACTAAATAATATGCTTTTAGAATAATTGAGCTGATTGCAGAAAATTCTTTAAACATTTAAATTAGACTTGACCGATGAAAGATGAAAAAATGCATGAATCAGATGAATTGAAACAAATGTTGAGAGTAGGGGTAGTAATCCAGTTCATGTTATATAAAACAAGATCATTATATGGTTAAGTTTAGACTATGCATTCGGCCCTTAAAGTGAGATTGGCCACAATTTAAAAAAAAAAAAAAAATTGAACCTAAAATGAGTGCACATTGAAATGTCTGTACCTTAAATGTTATGTATTCAACCTGATTGACATTTTTCAACACCTTGTCTTTGAATAAAACAAATAAGATCAGTGGTAATCTTTTTTTGTCTTTCTAGTTATGTTTTCACATACAAAACAACACATGCATAACTGTGGATGATTATGTGATAGGTTTAGCTGGTGTGGGTGTGGTGTATCAGCAGAGTTTTTGAAGGGAACCAATTAATGACAACTAATTAGGGAGTCTCGGTGTCAAAAGGTCTCTAGCTGAAATGTGCTGTATGCTACTAAGCTTGTGTCAGTACCTATATAAAGTGTTTCAATAACCTGGATCAAACAAAAAATGAGGTACAGAGTACTAGTATATTACCAGAGGACACAACTCTAAAGTTTTGCATTGATGTGTGTGTGGGGGTCATCTCCAAATCAAAAGGCAGAATGGAAATCACTCGTGTACATGGAAAAGGTGACAGTCTCAGTTCCTGGCCCAAAAAGTGATTCTAGTTGCTTTTTATTTAGTTGTTGCAGGCCTATCGTTTAGGATAGATATATACTTAAGAATTGTATTACTACTTTTCAGGCCTCAAGAATCCATTTTCTTTATTATTGTGTTTTAACAAAGCTACATGCTTTTTTTTAGTCCTGAGGGTTTTTTCGATTGTATCAGATTCCAGTTTCGGATGCTGTAAGTTAGTTACGGAACATATTATATTAATGAAACTATAATCGCTTATCACAAATAATATTAAGCATAATAACTTTCCATTTCATGCAGTTCTAAAATACTAACAGGAAAATGGTTATCTGGGTCTTGTATATACTTCTCACATAGAGATTTTCCTTTGTCTTCTGAAGTACAGCCCAGCATGGATTTTGAGAAAATTGTGCTTAATCAGAGAAAATTTGGAGTTTTTCCAGCAAAAGAAAATAAAAGTTATTTGTTTGCTTGAATTTTTTATATAATAATTTTTGTGGTTTTGATCTTTGCATCTCCTATTGCTTATTTTTGCAGGGGTTTTATTTTTTCCATATAGGCAGCAAATGCAAATAACACCAAAATTAAATGCTGCGAACAGTATATTAACATGTACATGCACCAACAAGTACATACTGCTCACCTGAGATTTTCATAATTTTAGTCTTTGTAGCATAAAAGTTTATCCCTTTCACTGTGTCCTTTTGAGGCAAATATCAAAATTTGGTACTTGTGCATATAAAAGGTTCTTTACAGTAAGTTTACATGGATTTTAAGATTAGTGTAATTTAGGTGTCTCCTTTTAATTCCTGAATTGGGAATTTTCAAGTGAAATTTGGAAAATGTACAACCATTTTTGAATTGTGAATGAGGTCAGTATTCAGCCCCACAATAGCACAGGCACTTGGGATAGTTTTGCTTTGTTTGGTGTTTTATGGTACAGCAACACAAGTAGGTTATTTAGTGCCAAGGCACTTGGAGTATAGGGCCTTACCAAAGGACACACCATGGTGACTGATCTGGGCTGATCCAATTGTAGAAATTGAACCTGCACCCTTTCAGTTTGAGTCAGGCATACTAACCACAGCCACTGCATCTCCTGCCTCGTGGTTGCCTATTATGACATGCAGGAGAGTGCATTGGGTTTATTCGACATCCCAAAGCCTGCAGGGGAACTTGGGGATGGAATAAGTCAACTCATTTGAACTGAATTGTTGGAGTTGTTTTCTTTTAATGTGCTTTATTAATCATGTTCAGTTAAATAAATGTAAAATAATTAATGCTTTGTAAGTAAATATATCATGTTTAATCCTTTGATGATCACAGCTAGAGAGCATTCACACTGAAAAACAAATATTAAAACCGATCTAAAATTTCCACCTAAATGCCAATATATATATAAAAATACAAGGTGAGAAGCGAATTTCATCAGGTACCAGTAGCTGTTGCCATTCATGATGATTTTTCCCTAAATTACTCTATCATTGATAATGCAAAGAAACAAAAAAAAACCATGCAAATATAAATCAGCCTGTCTTCTGTCAATCCATAATAGTTACTAATGATGTGCAGGCATGACGAGTGTATAGTTATGATCGAAACGTGTACCCCGCCTGAGATGTAAAAACAGAGGTCCAAAGGTAATGCACTGCAGAGTGGCAAATTCATTAATTGGTCATTAAAAATAACATGCTTTAAAACAAAAAAACTGCTAGAGTGAGTTCTAGCTATTTTATGTTAGACTAAATCGAAGTCTGATTTTGATCAGTCTCTATAAACAAAGGGAATGGATCTTTACCATATATACTCGCGTATATCTCTAGTCCAAATGCAAACAACACAGACCCTGATCTGCCGTTGCATAATGCGCTGGCAGATCAGGGTCTGTGTTGTTTGTTCTACTGATTAGTCCTTACAAACTGCATAGATCCAGATCTGCTGGCGCATTATGCAATGGCAGATCTGGGTCTATGCAGTTTGCATTTGGTATTGGCTTATACACGAGTATATACAGTAGTTTATCAATATATTCATAATTATTCCTATATCGATTAACATCTGTGATTTTGTTGTGTTTTTGCAGTGGTTATCTTAGCACAAAAAAAACCCGGTGGATTTTTGTTACTGACAAATAAAATCGCTGCTCTGAATTGTGTGACCTTTTGACCACCACTTCTGTGACCAAAATGTCGACGTAAATGGCCGAATGGCCGCACACGTCGTTAATCCAATGAACGAACGAACGACCTCAATGGCCAAATGTCCGCACACGTCGTTAATCCAACAAACGAACGAACGAACCTCAAGAGGGTGAATATGTGTTTCACACAGAACTCTACACATCCTGCCAGTACATCATTTGTAACTATTATGGGTTGATAGAGGCAAGGTTTATTTACATCTGCATGGAATATTTGTGTGCATAGTATTGTTTAGGAAAAAATTGTCATGAAAGGCAACAGTTACCCATACTTGATGTTTGTTTCTCACCTTGTCCTTTTATATAGATTTGGCATTTGGAAATTTCATACTGGCTTTTGTATGTGTTTTTCAGTCAAAGGCCTTAAAAGGGTCAGCTTTGGAGGATTTAGTGATATAAATTTACTAATGATACATTAGATGCGTTGCATCTACTTTAACTGAATACAGTATACAAAGCATGATAAAGTGAAACAACTACTACAGTTGAGTTCAAATGATTTGACTCTCCCATCCCCAAGTGCCTGTGCACAATAGGTCAAGGAAAATCCCTGTCACATAACAGTTAACATTATCAGTTTTATAATATTACACAGGTCACACTGTAAGGGGACCTAGAAATGTCACACAATAATATCATGTGGTAATGCAAAGTCTTTGTGGGTGTGTGTTTGCATGTTGTACAGAAAACATCATCAGATAAAGGCTATATGGTGCCAAGTAAAATGCCTTGTGAAGGAACACACCATGGCAAAGTCTTAAGATTTATTGGCATATTATAAATAGAATGTCAAACTCTTACTCATCAGCTGTGAAATGTATATACTTGTCTTGTAATTAAAAGCAGCTTCATTCATATAATATTATTCATATTAAAACCTGGTAAGATATCTAGCTATGGAGTGTTAAAATTGTCCAGCTCAAAAATTCTGACTGTCTTATCTGAACCATCAAGTGTAAATGACTTCAGACCTTCTTAAATTGTATTATCTATTCCTGAATTGATGAAAGTTCTGAACAAATTCTTTTTTTTTGGTTCCCCATTCCCCCCACCCCCCACCCTTTGTCGTATCTATGTTGAAGGCATATCGTGTTGTTCATTAACGAGTCCTGTCCTATCTGGTCCCATTCCATCCCATCCCATCCTGAATTTATTTCTGCTACATGGATTCAAACCAAATTTGGTATGAAGTTTTGCATTAGGAAGACCTAGGTCAGTTCAATTTTCACATTTTTCTAAGAAAATTGAACAGAATTATGGCCCAATTTTACTTGTAATTGTTGCATAATTTCATTTCCACTCAATAACTTTTGAAGGACTTCATGGATTTAAACCAAATTTGGTTCAAGACTTCACAATAGGTAGACCTAGGTCACGTTTCTAGATCACGTTTCATTTTCATCATTTTCCAACATTATTTAATGGAGTTATGACCTCTGACTTAGGTCTTTCCCCTTCAAGTGCATCAAAATTTTGTTTCCATTCAGTAACCTTTGAAGGACTTAATGGACTCAATTTGGTATAAGGTTTTATATTCAAGTTTGATTTTCACCATTTTATGGATTTAACAAAGATTTAATGGAGTTATAGCCTCCTGTTTGGCTTGGAACTTTGCCCTTCATTTGCCTCAGAATTTTGTATCTGCTCAGTAACTTTTCAAGGACTGAAGGGACTGAAACCAAATTTGGTAATGAGGCCTTACATTAGGAAGACCTAGACCAACATTTTATTTTTCACTATTTCCTGAGAATATTTTACAGAGTTATAGACCCTATTTTTGACTTTAAACTTTCCCTTCACGTAGATAATATTGGCAAGGCATCTGTGTCCTACTGACACATTTCTAGTAATTCAGTTATCATTATGACAAAATATAATTTGACGTTATACCCTCACTGGATGCTTCACATATTATTATGAAAATTTCATATTGTTTAAAGTTTAAGATATAAGGACACATCTGCAGTGTCATAAACAGTGTTCCCATCATGTGCATGTACATACTGGAAGAGTTAGTTATCTTTGTGTTGAGAGCTCTCCACTTTGGAGGTTCATTCACTCTTCCAAAATGGCAAAACCCAATAAAACATGTGTAAAAATTATTTTTGGGGCTGATTTTAACTGTCAAAGTTAAGTGGTAATGAGACAACAAGCATGCATGTTGGTAGGTTTATAAAAAATCAAGATGTTCTTTGCTGATTTTAGCAGCTGCTTCCCTGGAATGGAGACATGTTTGCTAAAAATGGAGATGTGCACGCTTTTTAGGGCATGTGCTAGTATTATGTTGAATACAATAACTTTGATGCCTTATCTTCACTGTATGAAAAGTACTAAACATTTGTATTCACTTTTACTTCCTTTTGTACACTAACAGATTAATAAGGGATGGAATCTTTAATGTCACAAGAACGTCACAGTCTTGTTTTTTTAACGTATCAATATGCCGATACACATCAAAAACAGTTCATCAGTTCACTTAGATTCTTAGAAAATAAACTTGATTGTGAGTACTTTTGATGAGGAAATATTATTAGACATGTCTTTAGGAAAATGATAAAGCTGCTTTAAGTTTGAAAAGCAGGATTTTAAAGTGATTTAAAATTTCATTTCTATTTCATCATTATGGGCAAGGGAACCTACCAATACTATCCAGTTATTGGGCACCATTTATGATGTACGCTTGGGACTCTTTTTAAGCAGTTCTCTGAAACACAGTATTCAATGTAACACTAATTTTGCAAGAGAATTTATTTTTTAAGTAAACAGATGTTTCTTGATTCTTTACTTCTGAATAATTATGTGTGCACTATGTGTGTACTATATACATGAATAATATAGTGAAGAAGCAGTGTTATATCCAGGCCTTCTGCTTGTACTATTAATATGGCTTCCAAAACAACAAAAAACATCACGTACAATTTGCTTTCTTTAAGTTTTGATAAACTTTATATATTTATATCCAATTTGATGGAACATATTTAATTTATCTTAAAAACATCATAACATCATCTTACTATTTATATGTGGTATGAGTATGGATCAATTCTGACTATTTGAGTAATTTGGGGGTGGGGTGGGGGGTAAACATGGACAAATATAGAGTTATCAGCTTCAGTAATCAAGTAGTACAGTTTCAGGGTCTTAGATAACTCACAGATTGGTTGCTAGGTTCCCCAATGACAACATTATAAAGAGTCCTGAGTGTACTAGCTAGATTGTTAATTGTGTCATTGCTTTATCAACTCTTTTTGATGTGCCTATATGGTTACCATAATTCAGTTTGGGTACTTACTTATTTGTTTTGCTTGGAGTAGGTATGGAACGAAATATATAGCCATGAATAGTGTATAATTTCCGTTAATTCAAACAATTACGATGGAAAATGGTACTCATAATAAGATGCACCAAAAGTTATTGCCATTATTAAGTGTTTAGAAATTCATCCAATATTTACTTACTTGCTTGATACTGCACATAAAAATGTGCTGCTGAATGACATCTGCTGTGATTACACTGTATACCGTATATACTTGCGTATAAACATAGTCTAAATGCAAACAACATAGATCCTGATCTGCTGTTGCATAATGTGCCAACAGATCAGGGTCTGTGTTGTTTGTTCTACTGATCAGTCCTTACAAACTGCATAGACCCAGATCTGCTAGCGCATTATGCAACGGCAAATCTGGGTCTATGCAGTTTGCAGTTGATATGGGCTTATACACGAGTACATACAGTATATAAGTGAGTTTCATCTGTGTATGCATTTGTCCATCACACTGTCGTGTCTGGAATAGAACTCCAAATCCATTCAAGATATCTCTTTGAAACTTGGCACATGTATTAGACTAGTGATGTAGAAGTGTCTTTAGTTTTTCACAGTTCTTCAGTTTCAGTATTTTTAATGTTTTTTCTGTACAGGTCTGTTCATCATCAATCCGTCATTCGCACTTTCATTTCTGGAGCACAACTCCCAAACCTTTCAAGATATCTCTGATAAATTTTGTACACACATATACTAGTGGTCAAGATGTGCCCTTTGCTATTCACAATTCTTCAGTTTCATTGTTTTAAATATTTTTGTCCATCCATCCCTTATCTACACTTTGGTTTCCAGGGTAAAACTGCAAAGTCATTTAAAATATCTCTATAAATTTGGTGCACTAGTGGTGTAGATGAGTCTAATGGTATTCACAATTCTTCAGTTTTAATATTTGTAATTTTTTGTACATTCATGCATTCATTATCCACACAGTGCACTTTAGTTTCCAAGGCAATTTAACTCCAAAACCATTGAAGATGTCACTTTTTGAAATTAGGCACACAGATTAGTACTGTAGATGTGCCTTTTGCTTTTCACAATTTCTTCAGTTTCACTATTTTTATTGATTTTGTTAGACTGTTTATTGATCCATCTATCAATCATAGTTTGTTTCAAGAGCAAAACTCTAAGATCAAAACAAGATATGTCTCCCTGAAACTGTATACACATATTAGAATAGTGGTCCAGATGTGTCTTTTGCTCTTAGGAATTCTTCACTATTCTGTCCATCTGTCCCAAATTTATTTTAGCGTGATAGAACAAAAAGTGTTGGACTTTACACACTATGTCATAGATACGAGAAGCTGACCTGATTAGATTCTCAGGTCGTTACAGCAATTTGTAATTTGTTAAACAAATGTTGTTACACATTTTTGAACTTTTTGGACTTTGCGTAGCACAGTTAAGCAAAAACTACTTGGGGTACACAAATTAAATTTGGCAGACCTATTTGTATTCAGATGTAGATGACCAGATTATATTTTCAAGAAGTATGTTTTTTGAATTTTTTTGACATTTATGTAATGTTATGTATGATGTTTATATAATATTATAAATATTTTAGGAAATTATAAATGTTTCTTCACTTTAATATTTGCTTAAATCTTAATGTTATCAGGAAAAACATGTTTAACTAGTGTCCTTGAATTAGGTTGTTTTGATCAATATGTTTTCTCAATTTGAAGGTCAAGGTTGAAATTTTGTTTACAAGTAAAATTCCATTAAGATGACACACATTCTAGAACATTCTGTCATGTGACCAATCTTTATATATACCATGTTTGGTGGACATTTATTCAGTTTTTGACATTACCATCAGTCTTGTAAAGAGCTATTACAGTTGTGAAAATTCATTCCAAATTCTAAGAGAGGAATTATTTTAAATATTCATTGGATTATAACAGTGCTCATAAACTTTTGGATTTTGGATTTTTAATTGATGATTTTGGAATTTAAGTGAACTTATTCAGAGATTTTGGAATACTTCATTTTGACATCAGCACATCAAGATTTCTAGTACATCAGGACTTTGGAGACCATTAGCACATCATAACATTCAAGGACACAGCCGTGAATTCGGAACATTCTATATTTAGGACTTGTGATTAGAACAATCATTCTTATTGGATTATTAGGATTTCAAAACACATTACTGGAAGTAATTTTTTTGATTTTTCATTTTAATTATCTAGTAATAAATTGCTTGTTGATTTTTACTTGATTTGTTGGTTTCACTTTCTTTGTGTTACATTTTTCTTAGACCATAGAGTCGTAACAGAAATTGGGGGCTCGTCGTTCCGGGATCTGAATTTCTTTAAAGCATATTAGAGATATTAAATTTATCTTTGAAATTCATATTGATTTTGTCTCGGAGAATTTTTTTTGTCTTTGGCAAAGATTTTATATAGAGAAATTTTTGTGTGTGAAACCAACAAGCATTTACTATGGCATCTAATGTTCAGAATTTCATTTCAAAACCTACCCAGGAGGGGTTAGAGTGCATGAGAAAGGATGAGTTGCTCGAGCTTGCCAGAAAATACAGTCTATCTGAGGCAAAAGTATCATTGACAAAACAGGAGATAAAGATTATTTTGATTCAGTATTTAGTAGGAAAGGGAATTTTTGAAAATAGTGCTTTAAGTTTGAAGAGAAAGCCTGTATCTGGTTCTGACAGGAAATTAAGGGAATTAGAGTTAAAGAACCAGATGGATTTAGAATTGGCAAAGCTTCAGATTCAGAGAGAGAGAGAAAGAAGAGAGGCAGATGGAGAGAGAGAAAGAAGAGAGGCAGCTACAAATGCAGAAAGAAGAGAGGCAGATCCAAATGCAGAAAGAAGAGAGGCAGATCCAAATGCAGAAAGAAGAGAGGCAGATGGAGAGAGAAAAAGAAGAGAGGCAGTTGGAGAGAGAGAAAGAAGAGAGGCAGATGGAGAGAGAGAAAGAAGAGAGGCAGATGGAGAGAGAGAAAGAAGAGAGGCAGCTACAAATGCAGAAGGAAGAGAGGCAGATACAAATGCAGAAGGAAGAGAGGCAAATACAAATGCAGATGCAAAGAGAAGAAAGGGAAATGCAATTTAAATTAAGAGAATTAGAACTGGCAAACAGAGCACACTCCACTCCTTTAAACACAAGTTCAGGTTTTGATGTTACTAGATATATTAGGTTAGTACCCCCTTTTCAGGAAAAAGAAGTAGATAAATACTTTCTTCATTTCGAGAAAATTGCTGAAAACTTGAAATGGCCCAGAGAGCATTGGACTTTGTTATTACAAAGTGTACTAATTGGCAAAGCTCGTGAAGTCTACATTTCACTGTCAGTACAACAAAGCACTGATTATGATGTGGTTAAGGAGTACATCTTGAAAGCTTATGAGTTGGTACCAGAGGCATATCGACAAAGGTTTAGGAATTGTAGAAAAGAAACTGGACAAACTCATGTCGAATTTGCAAGGGATAAAGAACAACTATTTGATAGGTGGTGCTCAGCCAAGAAAGTTGATCAAGGTTATGATAACCTCTGACAGCTCGTATTAATTGAAGAGTTCAAGAGGTGCATCCATAGTGATGTTAAAACCTATCTTGACGAGCAGAATGTGGAAACTTTGGAAAATGCTGCTCGTATGGCTGATGATTATTCCTTGACTCACAAAATTTCATTTGGCAATAAGTCGTCCTCTCAGCAGTTTTCTGGTAAAAAACCATTTCAATCCCATTCGAGCACTTCCAAATTTCACAACAGCACAACTGTTAGGAATCAAACATCTGATAAGACTGATCAGAAATCCTTATCTCTTCCTACGTGCACTTATTGTAAAACGAAAGGGCACATTATTTCTGATTGCTTCAAGTTGAAAAATAAGCAACAGAGTAAAGACAGAGCTTTTCCAAATGCTCTTATTTCTACGAGGTCAAGGTCACGGTCTTGTATTGAAAGCAATACATTTGTTGGGTCAAACAAACCCCAGTCTGATTCTATTTTGGAGGCTTATGAACCATTCATGTCAGAAGGTTCTATATCACTTATTGGTGATTCTGCCAAGCCTATCCCAATTAAAATATTAAGGGACACTGGATCTTCTCAGAGTCTTTTATTGTCAGGTACTTTGCCTTTGTCTGAGGAGTCTTATTCAAGTGAAAGTGTTCTTGTTCAGGGAGTAGAGTGCGGCTTTGTAAATGTTCCTCTTCATTGTGTAAATTTGGCATCAGACTTAGTTTCTGGACCTGTGACTGTTGGGGCAGTGACTTCTTTACCGATAGAGGGTGTTCATTTATTACTAGGCAATGACCTAGCTGGAGATAAGGTTGTGGTTAATCCACTTGTAACTGACAAGCCTTGTTTGGATCAGAAAGTTGATCCTGTCGAAACTGAAATCCCTGATTTGTACCCTGCTTGTGCAGTTACTAGAGCTATGGCAAAAAGAGCTCTTGAGAGTGATGTTGATCAGGATATTATTCCTTTAGCTGACACATGTATTGGTCAGTCTTTTGATGAGGTCACTTTTTCCTCAGGTATTGATCAATCAAATGGTATTGATCACAGTGATCCTCTTTTGGCAACTCATTCTCTTTGTTCTAATCAGGATGACAAACGACAATCCCTTGTCGTTGAACAGGAGCAAGATCCCGAGATATCTTGTTTGTTTCAGAGGGCTATTAGTGAAACTGAAGCCACACAAGTTCCAGTGTGTTACTTTGTGAAAAATGGGGTCCTTATGAGGAAATGGAGACCACCTGATGTACCCGCTGGTGACGAGTGGTCAGTGAGCTATCAAATTGTTGTTCCTAAGTCATATCGACAGGAAATTCTTAATTTAGCCCATGAAACTCCTTTGGCTGGTCATTTAGGAGTCCGTAAGACTTATCACAAGATCTTAAATCATTTTTATTGTCCGAAACTCAAAAGTGATGTTTCTAAATACTGCAGATCTTGTCACACTTGTCAAATGGTAGGAAAACCCAATCAGAAAATACCTAAGGCTCATTTGCAACCTATTCCTGCATTTGATGAACCATTTAGTAGAATAATGGTAGACTGTGTTGGACCTTTACCTAAAACCAAGTTAGGCAACCAATACTTGTTGACCATCATGTGTACATCTACAAGATTTCCAGAAGCAATTCCTCTGAGAAATATAAAAACTAAAACTATTGTGAAAGCTTTGGTGAAGTTTTTTACACTTGTTGGCCTTCCCAAATCTGTCCAGTCAGATCAAGGGTCAAATTTTATGTCTGGAATTTTCCAACAAGTTATGCATGAATTAGGCATCCAACAGTTTAAATCTTCTGCCTATCACCCTGAAAGTCAAGGTGCTTTGGAAAGATTTCATCAAACTTTGAAGAATATGATTCGATCATATTGCTTTGATACAGAAAAGGATTGGGATGAGGGTGTTCATTTGTTGTTGTTTGCTGTTAGGGAATCAGTTCAAGAGTCGTTGGGTTTTAGTCCCTTTGAACTAGTTTTTGGTCATACTGTCCGTGGACAATTGAAATTATTGAAAGAGAAACTTCTTTCAAATGAAGACTCAAAGATTAATCTTCTTGATTATGTCTCTGATTTCAAATACAAGTTGTCAAAGGCCTGTGAAGTAGCAAGAACTAATCTTCACACTACTCAGTCAAAAATGAAATTAAGGTATGACAGAAATACACAGGAAAGGAGTTTTAAACCTGGTGACAAAGTTCTGGCTCTCTTTCCCATTCCTCAGAATCCTCTTCAGGCTAAATTTTATGGTCCTTATACCGTTGAAAAGAAAGTAAATGACTTAAATTATATCATTAACACTCCTGGGAGACGGAAACAGAAACAACTTTGTCATATAAATATGTTAAAGGAATATTTTGACAGAGATAGCCCAGCTAATTATTCAGTTAATTTAGTTGTACCTGTCCCACACAGTGAAGATATCAACGATGGAGTACGATCAGACTATAGTGACTCTGGTATAACCAATCTTCGGAATTCAGAAATATTGAACAACCTAGACCAGAAACTTTCACATCTACAACAACAGGAAAGAAATGAACTAAAACAGCTATTACATGACTATGAGCACTTGTTTCCTGATGTTCCAACACGAACAAGTAAAATTTATCATGACGTTGACATTGTAGATTCTGCGCCTGTGAAACAGCATCCTTATAGGATGAATCCTCTCAAACAGAACTATCTGAAGAAAGAAATTCAGTATTTACTGGAGAATGATTTCATAGAACCAAGTAAAAGTAACTGGAGTTCACCATGTATTCTTGTTCCCAAGCCAGATAATACATTCCGTATGTGTACTGACTATAGAAAAGTCAACAGTGTCACCAAAACTGATTCATTTCTAATCCCAAGAATGGACGATTACATTGATAAAATTGGAAATGCGGAATATGTCACCAAGTTTGACCTTTTAAAAGGATTCTGGCAAATTCCACTGACGGAAAGGGCAAAAGAAATTTCAGCATTTGCAACTCCAGATGGACTTTATCAATATAAAGTCATGCCGTTTGGAATGAAAAATTCGCCTGCAACGTTTCAACGTCTGATGAACATGATAACATTTGGTCTTGATAATTGTGACGCTTATATCGATGACGTCATTATCTACAACAACACCTGGGAAGATCATTTGGAAACCATTCGAAAATTCTTTGATCGACTCAGTGATGCGAATCTGACAATTAATTTGAGCAAAAGTGAGTTTTGCCATGCTTGTGTCACATTTTTAGGACATATTGTGGGACAAGGTCAAGTTAAACCTATAGAAGCTAAGGTCAAAGCTATCTCTGAATTTCAAGTTCCAATTTGTAAAAAGCAACTGATGCGATTTCTAGGTATGGCTGGATATTATCGGAAATTTTGTTCCAATTTTTCAAAAATTGCTGAACCTTTGACAAGTTTATTGAGTAAGAAAACCAAATTTTATTGGTCTGACAAGTGTCAGGAATCTTTTGACAAGTTAAAGGCCATGCTTAAGAATGCACCAGTTCTTTCTGCACCAAATTTCAGCCAATCATTTAAATTATCTGTTGATGCAAGTGATGTAGGGTTTGGTGGAGTATTGATTCAGGAAGACAAAAGTGGTGTGGATCACCCTGTGTGTTATTTTTCTAAAAAAACTAAACAAGCACCAGAAAAATTATTCCACAATTGAGAAGGAATGTTTGGCTTTGATATTGGCTTTACAGCATTTTGAAGTGTATGTCACCTCAGCTCTTTCTCCAATTATTGTGTACAGTGATCACAATCCCCTTACTTTCATCAACAAAATGAAAGATAAAAATCGGAGATTGTTGAGATGGAGTTTGATATTGCAAGAATATAACATTGACATTAGACACATCAGGGGAAAAGACAATGTGATTGCAGATGCACTCTCACGTGCCTAGAAATGTAATATTGCTTGATGTAATTAAGTCCAGTATCATAAAACATGTTCTTATGTAATTTTGGTTATTGTAGTATTAGATGTATATTCAAAAGAAAGCTTTATTATATAAATGTTTCTTTTTCTTTATGAGGGGAGGTGTTATGTATGATGTTTATATAATATTATAAATATTTTAGGAAATTATAAATGTTTCTTCACTTTAATATTTGCTTAAATCTTAATGTTATCAGGAAAAACATGTTTAACTAGTGTCCTTGAATTAGGTTGTTTTGATCAATATGTTTTCTCAATTTGAAGGTCAAGGTTGATTTTTGTTTACAAGTAAAAATTCCATTAAGATGACACATGTTCTAGAACATTCTGTCATGTGACCAATCTTTATATATGCCATGTTTGGTGGACATTTATTCAGTTTTGACATTACCATCAGTCTTGTAAAGAGCTATTACAGTTGTGAAAATTCATTCCAAATTCTAAGAGAGGAATTATTTTAAATATTCATTGGATTATGACAGTGCTCATAAACTTTTGGATTTTGGATTTTTAATTGATGATTTTGGAATTTAAGTGAACTTATTCAGATATTTTGGAATACTTCATTTTGACATCAGCACATCAAGATTACTAGTACATCAGGACTTTGGAGACCATTGGCACATAATAACATTCAAGGACACAGCCGTGAATTCGGAACATTCTATATTTAGGACTTGTGATTAGAACAATCATTCTTATTGGATTATTAGGATTTCAAAACACATTACTGTAAGTGACTTTTTGATTTTTCATTTTAATTATCTAGTAATAAATTGCTTGTTGATTTTTACTTGATTTGTTGGTTTCACTTTCTTTGTGTTACATTTTTCTTAGACCATAGAGTCGTAACAGTAAAACAAAAACATTGTTAACACAATTTAGGAAAAATCATGTGAGGTAGGCAAATTAAATTTGGTGTTTGTTTGGTTTGGTTTTTATGGCACAACAACACAATTGGTTATTTAGTGCTGAGGCAGTTGGAATAAAGTGCCTTGCCCAATGACACACCATGGTAGCTGACCGGGGCACATTCGATAGTAGGATTTGAGCCTGGCACCCTTCCAGTCACGAGTCAGGCATGCTAACCACTGAGCCACGACAGCTCCTGCCTCCATTAATTGCCTGTTATAACATCCAGCAGAGCACATTGGGTCTATTCTACATCCCCTAACCTGCAAGGGGCATACAATTTGGCATGCATGCTTAGATGACCATTTTTCCAATTTTTCTACAGTTTTGAATTTTGTGGGACTTTGCTTTTTTTAGTCTGTAGTTGGGGCATACATGTTTTACAAATACAAATCTAGTTCAATATTTAATAGTTAAACAGTCACAGTTACATCACAATGTCATCCAATCTCTTGAGTTCATTGTGACAAGCTACAATAATAACATTAATAATTAAGAATAATAATGACTGTTTAGAGAAGGTAACTCTGTTAACCAAAGGAACTAATCTACCTTGAGGCCTTCTGTTGTGTACAATATGTACAGTGTATACAGCACAATGTGACAACAATTTGGCTTAACAGTAAAGAATAATGTTTACTTACTCATGTAGTAATACATCTCAGTAATAGAGGATCTCAAATAGGTAATGATTTAATATTGAATTTTTGAAACGAGTTGAATAGATTTTGCAAGCCTTGGTGAGCAAATGTTGAAAATTATTCCATGAGTTTCATAAATTCAATATTAAATCATTACCAATTTGAGATTATGTTTATCACATATTTTTTATTATAGTGGAAAGAGCCTTCATGATAAGAACAAATGATTTTCATCATTTCATTTAATTCTGGCTCAGACACTGCACCATTCAATTCTTGCACGTGAAAAAATAGTCCCAGACGTGAGTTGAAGCAGTATTGCACAGTTCGATAACCAGTAACATTTAGAAGTAGATTTGTTTTACAAATTATTTTTAAAAGTGCAACTGTCCTGACACTGACATCATTTTTCAACACTGGATCTCCGTTGGAAATTCCTGTGTGTTTTGTCACATAGATGGAGTAGTTGAGGAGCCATATATATGGATTTTGATAAAGACTGTAACGTTTCAAATGAAAAGTATGTTAATTCCACAATTTGATTTGGAAGAATGCTGTGGTTGGGTAACTTTTTGTCAGTTGAGAGACCAGCATTTGTCGACATTCTCTTTTTAAGAGAGGTTAGTTTATTCATTCCTATAGGTTGATATTTAAACCATGCTTGTCTTGGGGGTGTGGTGCAAGATCCATATTGTCTGATAGCAGTAATGTAAAGTTGACAGTCTGCATTACAATAGGCTGGCATGTGTTTCTCTACATAGACTCGGCATTTTCATGTTGGACAGTGTGAAGGATTTCTCGGGTCTCCCATATTTTCCATTTAATTATGCAAACATTTACTCATGTTCTAGTTTTTGTTTGGCATTCAGAGAATTCTATGTAGGATAAATGGGCTTTATTAGAACCTATGTAAGTACTATTTTGCATTTTTTTTGAT
This sequence comes from Margaritifera margaritifera, assembly GCA_029931535.1. Classification (NCBI taxonomy): domain Eukaryota; kingdom Metazoa; phylum Mollusca; class Bivalvia; order Unionida; family Margaritiferidae; genus Margaritifera; species Margaritifera margaritifera. Next base: position 299,471 of record JAQPZY010000956.1, on the reverse strand, counting down.
AGTCACCTGTTTTTTCCCAATATCCATTTGCTACCCTATTGTTGATAGCAGTAGTAAAATAAATTGACTCCAAAAGGTGGGCCAAGGAAAATTCTCATGGTTGCAGCCAATCAATAATGAGAATACTGTGCATGGATTTCATGGTCGTATTTGGACTAGTGATATTCACAGAAAATGATACGTTGACATCCTCATATATAAAAATAATAAACTGCAAACACTGTGTGTAACTATGTGATAATACATCTTTTGTAATGCAGTAATGGTAAAATGAACACATTGAGCACAGGTTGTATGTGTGTGTCTGTGTGTGTATGTGTTTGCACAGGGATACCCCATTCTTCCAGGTAATACTGAAAATTTTGTATGCTCTTTGTAAAAAAAAATTTTTTTTGCTGCATAATCTGCTGTCAAGGATTTATCAAGTTTATTAAAGCCATGACAAATCGACTCTTTTTTTTCTTGACTTTACTCAATAACTGTGGACATGCTTCTGTCAAATTTCTACATAGACAAAGTTGGTTACTTTCATTGAAAGTAGACTTCAGTTGCACTTCTTAAATTACATGTTACTGATAATGTGCAACTATTGATTAAACTACTATTTTCTGGTTTTTGTTTGCAGAACTCATCACACGTCACTGTCCAAGACAGATTTTACAGAAGATAATGAACCCGGTCTGTCAAAAGTGGATGTTGTCCTGCCATTTACATTAGAGGTATGATTCATACTGTGTTTACTTATATGCACCCAAGTGCAAAAAGCATAGATCCATATAGGGTGGAGTATCACCAGAAATTTTGTATTGCAATATTTTGCCTTTTGGAACATAGTATTGCAATACATATTGCAGTAAATTGGAAAAATATGTACAAGTGCACTAAAATATTGAAGAGTGAACAAGAAGTCAAAATTTTACATAACTTTAATTTGTATTAAATCTCTTTAAGTAAACACCAATTTGGAAACTTGCTCACATGTGGGCGAGTTTAAGCTACATGAGATAGGCTCCCTGTTTCATCTGATATCAGAGAACTTGGATAGTCCAGTGTGTCATCCCACCTGTGAATTTTTCCTGAACATTACAATTGCATTCCCTACAAATGGCTAAGTTTTGGATTAACTCATTGATCCTGCGTGCCATGTTCATGCATCATGAGGTTGTACCCTACTTCTGAACTCTAATGTCAGCATCATTAATGATACAACAAAGCGAGTTTTTTAGGTTGAAAATTTCTAGTTTCAGAACCAGAGTTTGTGTCTGGATTTTGGACTTTTTGGCTTTAGATCTAAAGCAGACTGGTCCAAGCTGCACACTGGCAGATGAACTGTTGCAAAAAGTAGGATAAGTTTTCGATTTGGGGTAAAAAGGGGCTAGGACATGAAAATTGTGGGTCCAATATGCAACCTCCCCATATTTTCACCCTTCTGCACATGAAGGGGGGGGGGAATAGTCAATAAAAAAAGAATGTCTTTATACACCTAAGCATCTGGCTAAATGAAAATCTCTTAGAAACAGATGTCTTTGCATACATTAAGAAGTAACCTCAAAAATGCAGTTCTTATCCCCATTTCAGGAAGAAATGAAAAGAATCTCCAGGGGTCAATGAGTTAATTGTCCATCTTTTGTGGAGAATTTCAGCACAGGTTGCTGACAGACGAGTGATTTTGCCTTTTTATTCAGCACCAACTTAAACAAGACTTCAGGTTCTACGTCTGCTATTTAGGGATTTGCTATGTAACAGAAAGGATATAATGTACACTTTAACCATTTTGTCTGCTAACACATCATTCAGAGATCTTTTTGTGGTTTTAGAACAGCAGACATTGAAAGAGACAAAACAATCAAATGAAATAAATAAAAAGCTGAAGTTAAAAATTTATTTTATGCTAGTTACAGAAGTAACGAAACAACCAGTTCGTTGGCAATGTACCATGATATGCGTACTGGCAGCATCCATACCGCAATATACTAGTAAAATTGCACACCCTTAGACCCAAATTTATTGGTGCCAGCAGATCAGGGTCCTTGTTGTTTGTTTTACTTGGCATTTCAGGCAAATACCATAGATTCTAAAGAGTCTGCATTTTGCCATTTACGGCTGGATGTGCATTGTAAATGAGAAAATTCAATAAGTAAATCAGCAGTGTGCCCAAAGTCTTCAAAAATGTAAAAATGCCTTGAAAAATTGAGCTTTTTAGACTCAAAAGTACTTGAAATTTGAACAGTTTTGCATGTCATGGGAAACCTTGGAATTGGGTTGTTGCATGGTCAGGCAACACAGCTGTTTTATTCAATTGAAGAAATATTTTGTACAAAAATTCAAGCTTGTAATAATATTATCCTAAATTCACAGTGCCTAATCATATCTGAAAATTGGTAAAGTAAAATTGGAAGTTCCATGCTCTCAGAGTTACTTATGATAAATCAGGATGTTAACATTTAAACAGGCAATTCAGGAAAACATGTAATTTTGTCCCCCCACCCCGCCCCATGACAGATATTTAACTCATTAACCTCTGGTGCCATGACTACGTGTCATGAGGTTGTACCCTACTTCCGAGCTCTGTAACATCAACATCATTTAAGATACACTAAAGTGGATGGTATTGCAGAAAAGTAGACAGATGTAGCTCTACAATGATACCAAATAATGTAGACTTTCAAATTGCATTACAAAATACAGCAGAAAAAACATAATTTTTGAGACCCGATTTTTTAAAGGTAAAAAATTGCCAGTTTTGGAACTGGAGTTTGTGTCAGGATTTTAAACTTTTTGGCCTTAAATGTAAAGCAGACTGGTCCGAACTGCACATGGAAAGATGAACCTTTGCAAAAAGTAGAATAAGTTTGAGATTTTGAGTAAAAAGGGACAAGGACACAAAAATCGGGCGTCCAATACAGAAAAAAAAAAGAAGTCCAACTTTTTCCCTTTTGCACATGTGCAAGCATAATAGCCAATCAAAAACAAAGTTTTTGATGCAAATAAGCATCCGGCTGAACGAAAAACTCTCTTAAGCAGATGTGTTTGGCTGGATTCAGAAGTAACCCAAAAAATGATCTTCCTACACCCAATTCAGGTGAAAATGAAAAGAATCTCCTGGGGTTAATGAGTTAAAAGAGCAACAAGAACAACAACAAATATTATGGACATGTTATAGAAAACTATTTGCCACTGTTATGTAGGAACCCTGTCAGGTTCCTTCTTTGCTCTTGTGAGGAATATGGAACCCAAATGTACAACATGCAATAATCATTTAATGTACTGAAAGCCAATCAGATATTTCTGTATATAACCACAGACTTAAATGATGGTTATGATATCATGGACCATATGGGAAGTTTTTGAAGTATCATGGGTGAACAAATTTGGAAGAGAAAATGATGCCATTTTTCCTTACCCCAGTATGTACATAGTGATAACTTTCCTGTTAATGTCCTTACTTATCTGGTCTATATCTGCCTTGATAGGGGTTGAAGTGTTCATCATTGGTTTTCTTTTCCACTCTTCCCTTAGCATGACTCTACATTTCACGTTGAAGTCTTATTAGACCAATATCTGCCTTGGTTGGTGTTGTAGTGGAAGAAATAAATATAATCAACCATGGCAGCTGAAATGGCAGTCGAGCCGACACTTTATTCAGGTGTGGGCTAATCATTTTACCTGTTTCTAATAACATCAGCTATCATTATAAGAAATGTGTATTAGTGGTAGCATGTGTTCATGTGTTTGTGTGTATGCATGTATTATGAGAGAGAGAGAGAGAGAGAGAGAGAGAGAGAGAGAGAGAGAGAGAGAGAGAATTGTTGGGCTACAAACTTCATGCATGAGTATGATTAAACTTAACGCTAGAAAGAAAGGCTGATCCTGACTTGTGCATTTTGATATATCCAGTTTAATTTACCATTTTCCTTGATTAGAGATAGATCTACATTTGCAAACAAAACTTCTCTGAGAACAATCATGATTTTGCAAAAATGCTTATTAACTAAAATCACAATGGCCATAGAATAAAATGTAAATTAGTTTGACATCAGTTCCAAAAAAGTGGTCTCAAGACAGGTGTCTCATAACAGGTTTGTGCAAAGTATGAATTTCCAAGGTCAAAATTCAACACTACTTAATAAGGAAAAATATGCACAATCACTGTACCTGTATTGTATTCTATTTCATAGTTCTTGTTAAAATTATTATAAAGCAATATAGATATAGATCCATCATAAAGCATTCACATTTATATTTGAAGATCACATGTACATGTATTGAATTGCAAAATTAACTAAGGTAATATTTATTTATAATGTCCGTAACTCAACTTCACTTCTTTCAATTGCAATAATTCTTTCCTCCAGTGTTAGAATTTTTCTCTTTTTCATTGGAGATTCTGCCATTGTTATGAAGGTATTAATGTTATCAGTGATCAGTTGTAGCAGTTTTGCTCAGGCTTTGGGTAAATCAAATAGAAAATCATAATTAACTCGTACAGAAACAGAATGCATTTATTTAGTTTTGTGTGTGGGTTGTAATCACTGTAACATCAAAAAAGAAACAAACAACACAACCCTTTAACGATGACAATCTGGAAAGCAATTATCACTTGCTAGTATTAAAGATGAAGACAAAGTCCTCATTCATCCCTGGCATTACAGATTAACTCCAAAGGCAAACAATGTACTCGACTGCTACATTAAAGTCCTTGAAAAAGATGTCTCATTATGACATTATCAGTGTTGTGCGGGTTTTCACAAAAGATGAAGAAACATTACAAACGTTTGAACTGACTATGTACATCCATGGCTATTCTCTTTGAAGAAAGAACAGTTAATCTCAGTGGGTATTCACATGATTTCGGCACAACAATGGCAGTTAGTGACATGTACATGTACATTAGTCTGATTTACAGTCTATAACAAATGACACTACTGGCATGACCTATAAAAATTTGGAAACCAGTAGCCAGTCTGATTTTTTGCTTTGTTTTTTGCTTTGTTTAGAACAGTCTTTGCTTTTTAAATGTTCGTGGTTACAAAAGATTAAATAAAGGTCATTGGTGTTTGGCTCTGTTTTTGCAATATGGTTGTTCATAGCAGTGGTGTTTAGAATAATCTGCACTTTGCCTACGGACTCTCTTAAGCGGTCATGTTTACAAAGGATTAAATCAGGGTCAGTGGTGTTTATATCAGTAGTATAATCCATCTCAGCAAAACACAGAAGCCAAACCGACCCTGCAGATAGAATCAAAGTTATGTTGTTTTTAGCTGCTTGAAATTAGCAAATAAATTGTCTTGCCCTGCTTAAGCCAGTTCGCAGTCATGTGGTAACAGGCAGTCTTACCGTAAATATACTACATTAGAAGCAGTGTGTGAAAATAAATGGAAAAATTTAATTTTTCAATAAATATATTTGCGTACGTGGGTGATTTCAGTGAGTGACGAAAGGGACAGTAGACACCCCTCATGTTGAGGTAAAACCCCTTAAGGCTGGGAGTTTCAGATGTATATGCATAAGAACAAAGAAGAAACTGCTGAATACAGTAGTATAATTTATTTTGGGGGTTCTCCATTTTCGTGGTTTTGTAAAAAAAAAAAGACATTTTCGTTGGTTCTTAAATTTGTCATGTTCCCTGTCAAAGCTAACATATTTGTACGTATTTAATTTTCATGGATTAACCTCTACAAATGCCCAGAATGAAGAATACAAAAGAACAAAACTATGCCAACAACCAATGAGTCACTTCAATGGTTAAAACAATACTACTACCTGTATGAGCACAAATCAAACACCTGTCATGATCAATCACTTACATTCAACATCAAAGGGAGCCCCAACAACACTAAGCTAATTGGTTATTAAAGTACATGTGTCTGATTTCTTCCTTAAAATATGGTCATAAAGTTGCACCATCAGTACTTTCTAACTACTGTACATCTATGATCTAAGATTATTTTGTCAAAAGTGGGCCAGTTTAAAGACTTGAACATGTCAGCAGGTGGTGTCATTGGAGCAACATCTAACTTATAATTCTAGCTGCATTTTATAAGTTTGATTATATGATTAATATTAGTTTGTGTGCATGAACCCCATACTGGGCAACAGAAGTTCATAATAGGTAATATATAAGTTGAATAGAATAGTTTCCTTGCATGGATTGGCAGATATTTCTTCAGTCTTTGACATTGTGTTACTGTAGTATTTGTGGGGTACCAATTTTCGTGGATTTCGTTGTTGCCCTGAACCACGAATATAAAGACCCAATGAAAAATTAGCCACATATGATGAGGAAGCCCCTATCATCCCCCCTCATTTTCTTTAACTGTACTTTATTCCTAGAGATCAACAAAGCTATTTGATAAATATATCTAATTTCTGTAATCTGGTAAAATTATTAGCTTTTGCATGCATTTGTTTTATTTTAACTCTTAAAAAAAGAATGATAAAGCATTTTATATTGTTTCAATTCACACGAATATACACGGTTTTCAGCAGCTGTAATTTCACTTACTGCCTTAAATCGATATGTTTTGATGTAAGGATGGAGAGAAACAAGAAAAAGCATAAGGTATTCTAATAGTGTTATTACTGAAAATGAAAGAAAGAATAAGAAATTATAAATGAAAATTAGATTTAATACTTATTGAAATCAATTCTTCATTCAAGTTAAACTGTTGTAGAAAAATTTACATTCTTGTGAAAGCACTTCACGTTTTATCCACATCAGTGGTTTTATCCATGCATGCTTAATCCCAATTAACAACATTATCGTGAAATACCAGAACTATTGAAGCTGACACTTTACTGATTTTCGGACAAAACTGCTGAATCAACAATGGGTCAACCAAGTCTGCTGGCACACACAAATGTTTGTCTGGTAAATTATCCTGAAATTGTTGAATTAAAGAAGTAAAGCATTCTCAGAGCCACAGATAATTAGGTTAATTCTTTCACACATTTGCATGCAAGCCACAATTATCCATTTAGCGTAGATTGGCTTGATTGATGAGGTATTTAAGTCAAGTCTAGTGGTTGAAGTCGGTTCGTACATGAGGCAGGCTCAAACAAGGGAGTGATTCCAGTGTTTTTCAATTTCGTTAGCATCTCCGTACTTTGATGGGCTCTAAACACATGTACTTTAATAACCAATTAGCTTAGTGTTGTTGGCTGCATCGGCTCCCTTGATGCTGAGTGTAAGTGATTTATCTTGACGGGTGTTTGATTTGTTCTCATATACAGTAGGTGGTAGTATTGTTTTAACCATTGAAACGACCATCATGTGTTTTTGTCATAGTTTTGTTCTTTTGTATTCTTTATTTGAGGTATTTGTAGTGGTTGATCCATGATATTAAACACCATCAAATATGCAAACTTTGACAGGCAAAACCCCGAATATAAATGTAAGTACACATGAAAATGTATTTTTTTTATATTAAAAAAACATGAAAATTGAGACCCACGAAAATAAATAATACTACAGTAGTTTGGAAGCTGTAATGTTACAGACATGATCTACAGTATATATGATGATTCCAAGTTAGTTTATCATCCACATATACTCCTAGGAGCTTATGGCATTCTGCATTAGATATATATTCATCATTGGCAGAGGTTGATGTTACTACTAGTATTGCAGTGGTCTTTTTGGTATTTATATACATACCACTATGAATTTTACTGTATACTCGCATATAATCTGGTTCTATGCAGTTTGCAGTTGGTGTTGGCTTATACAAGAGTATACACTCCATACTAAGGATTTCTGCAGATCAAGGACAACATTTATGATTGATTTGGTTTTACTGCACAGCAACTCTTTGAAAGTTAAAATTATGCTGAGGCAAGTAAAGTGGCTTGCCCAAGGACACACCACAGTAGCTGATCTGGGCTGATCAGCGGTGGGAATCAAACTAGTACCCTTCTGGTAATGAGTACAATGCCTTAACCACTGAGCCTCTGTGACTCTACCACATTTTTGAACCTCCGTTCCTGTGTTTACTTTTATGAAAGATGCCTGTCCATAAGGGACAAAAGTGTGTGGTCCCTTGAGTGTCCATATAGACATGATTTGTTTTATAGGGGACTTGAAAGGAGTATGCTAACAGAAATTGAAGATTTATCCAAGTTCATAATTATGTACAGTGTTCAGACCAGGCCATGCCCCTGCACCACTGACACTATTTTAATTTAGATGACCCATTTTGCTTAACCCAATTGGATTATAATGAGGCAAATTAAATTGTGCATAATTTCTAATATAATTTAGATTTGTGTGCACAAGGAAAAATAAAATTTTTGACAAGATCAGTTGATTTTCACATTAGATTTTCCTTCACATGTATGCAGATTGTAGTTCAGTGAAAATTATGAACCACACTCATGCAGATTTGTGTGATGGAAAATTACTCTTTGAAAATCGATGCAAAATCATGACTCTTGTCACAAGCTAGGGTTGGTTTTAGTGTGTGTATATATCAATATTTTTGATTGGTTATTCTGCACAATTATCTGTCACAGCTTTTGTAACCAGACCTAAAAGAACTGGCTGTATAACAAGCATGCATATTGCTTGCGATGAGAAAAAGGGTCGATTGCTGCAGTTTTTGGTTGTGGCGCTGGCAATTGTGAAGACATTTTTGGACCAAACAGATGGAAAACTTCTCTAATAAATTTTAAACAAATCTGAATATGGTCCAGTTTGTTATAGTGATCCTACAGAAATGTATTATATTTGTTTATATTGACCTCCTCCAGTTTACAAAATATTTTTTTCTGTTGTAAAATCCCTAGACCAGAAAATGACCTTCCATTTCCAAAACCGATGGGTCATCTTAACCTCGAACATTGTACAAAAGTGAAAAAAAAAACATAATTGCTAAAAGTAGTATAATTGTTTACTTCGTCACTTTCTCTTGTCAAATAGAAAATAAAAATGTATTATCCAATTTTAAATCTTTGGTTTTAATTGTAGAGCATTTGATCTATTTTCTCTTCAAACATTTTGGAGAAAGTGGAAAAACGTGGAAATTTTGCAGGGTTTGCCTAGAAAATGTAATAACTTCATTTGCTTGCTTTCCCTTGCAGGTTCATGTGATAGAAGTGAAGGGTTTAAAGTCCTTAGCCCCCAACAAGATAGTTTACTGTACAATGGAGGTGGAAGGATGGGAGAAGCTGCAAACTGACCAGGCAGAAGCCTCAAAACCATGGTACAGTATGCAGTCTCTTTTGAGTGAGATAAAGGTGTTAATAAAGTGGTCCCTTACTATAATGCCCCTCAGTATATTATTGTCCCTCTTATATTGCAGGTATGGTCAGGGATCCAATTAAACTGCTTAAATTTTGTTTTATCATTGCTACTTCAGTCATTTCACTTAATTTAGTTCTTGCTACTGAGAACAAGCTATGATGTTATTTCACATCATCTGATTATTAAATACTCTTTTTTGTGTTTTAATGAACTATTATGACACAGCCTTCTCGGGTCACCCCTCAGTATAAAGCTCTCTCACTTATAATGCAGGTCACTTTTATGGTTGATGTGAACATCGTTATGAAAAGGAACACTGTACATTTTCCAGTGCAAGTAAAATTTTGATAAACATTAATCACTTGATTACTTAGCATCACTCAGAAGACTTGCTCAGTCCAGAGGTTGAAAAGTCTCTAAAAATCCACATGCCCAGTCAGGCAGGTATTAATAATTTTCACCTACCGAAAATAAACTCTTACTCAACCAGCTATTATAGAAATATAAAAGTATGACGATGTTAACTTCCAAAATTCAGTAGTGTGAAAGGTTGTTATCTGGAACTTGTTTTGCGGACTTTCTAACACCAGTTGTAATTACAAATTGAGACCAGACTGCTCTCTGTCTCTTTTAATTGGTTATTATTATTGAAGAATGAGAACAAAGCACTTGTATTAGCTTGATCAAAACATATGGTAAACAAACTTCTGGTAGATAGTATGGACAAAGTTGGCAATATTCTTGATGGAAGACCCTTTTCATTTAAGATGAGTTCTAGTTGGCCTGTATCAGCACTTGGCTGATAATAATTAGAATTTAGATTTTTCAATCGATTCTAGCATACTGGCAAAAGGGCTCAAAAAAATTTCAATTTACACATCATTCATATATAATAAAATTGCTTACAGAATGTAAATGGTCTATTACATGTTTTGTGCATTATTTTTCATGATATCCCAGCTCTTTCATTTCTTAGAAATAACAAATAATGAAGAAACAACAAATAATGTAGCTGCATATGAAATTGTGGAATAAAAGTGAATTAATCAATTTCATACATTATTCCCATACAATATGAAAATGTCCCACAAATTCAATCCCACTGTGCCTGAAAATTTTCGTTTTTGATAACTCTGCATGATTTTGAGAAGCCATTACCCAAAATAAGTTCTTTCAGATGCTTGCAAAGCATCTTGTATTAGATAAACCTGGTCCCAATTTTTACCTAGGTCTGTACTAAATTTTGCATGCCAGTGCATGCATACACAAGATCAAAATACAGTTTTATACAAACAAAAAGTAAAATAAAATATGAGAAATTGTTCTGTGAAAACTAACAGTTAGAACAAAGAAAGATTTTATTTGATTTGTTGGTATTGTGAACTCATTTTAAATAATCATACCCTTGCATTTATTATGCTGTATTAACATGATAGTAAGGCTGTATTAAACAAAAAAATTTGGTTTGTTGGTAACAGTCATCCCTTAGAGTGTGAGGTTCTCTCATACCAGTATGATTTCAGTTCATATTGTCTCATGTTTTATTCTTTCATGTTGACAATGGAAGCAAAAATGACATGTTATAATGGCAAATTTCTATTCCTCCTAGGCTTTTTAAATCCTCACTTCAGTATTATAGTATTGAGAATTTTAATAATACACTAATTAACTAAAAGGTTTGGTTGTTTGTAATAAAAGGCTTGGTTGTTTGTAAGTCAGACTTCTTTTTTTTATGAATTTGACAGTGACACTCAGTTATATACATATGTCCCCCAGATTTACACAGTAAGGGCCATTTATACTCCATCTCTATATCTCTTGAGCAATTGCTGCATAAATTAGCACAAAGCCTCCTTTCATATTTTTGGATCTAATGAAAGTGTATAAAGATGCCCATTAACATGCTAGAATTGAAATTAGTCTCTACAAGGTGGAATAGATGGAGGGACCATAAATGAGAAAAAGGTCAAGAAATGCATCAACAGTTTTACTGCAGATTTCAATTATGTAAATACTTTTTTTTATCCATACCAGCTGGGACACACAAGGTGACTTCACAACAACCCACCCCCTCCCAGTGGTGAAAGTCAAGCTGTACACAGAAAGCTCTGGGATGCTGAGTCTGGAAGACAAGGAGCTGGGAAAGGTTGGTAACAATCTCTCTGCAAGGATTAAAGTTATTTGGGATTTACATTGAGATACTGGAGTCCTATAATAATGTCCTTTTTCTTCTGTACATCTGTCTGTTTGTCCATCCAATCACATTTCCTGTCACCACTATAGATTTCCAACCATTACACTTATTTGGATGTCATTTGGTAGGTGAATTTCATATTACATGTAGATGTGTATTTTAAAGGTTTCTTCATTTCAGATCCAGCTTTGATGGAGTTATTGCCTTTTTCATTGTTTCAGTTCTTCACTACAGCAAATCCTTTTAACCAGCATAACTCACAAATCCTTTTAACCAGCATAACTCAGGAACCATTCCATTAAACATATTTTAATGCAATTTTTTGGTTTGTTCTTTGTCTCAGAGACCTAGATGAGCCATTTATGGGTTTTGTCATGTCAACTCCATTTTGGAAAGAATTATTGCCCTTGACAACTTCATATCTTCACATGGGAAGCGTGCTTGTAACTAACATAGCTCGAGAATCATTCAGCATATTCAGATACAGTTCGGTATGAACATTTTCTCATGGACTTACCTTTGATGGGTTTAGTCTTGTCTACTCCATTTTGGACAGAATTATAACTTTTTGTTGAGCAAATTCTTATCTTCGTGTGGAAGCTGGGAATGATGGATGCAGTCAGCATAGCTCTAGAACCATTCAGCATGGACTGAATTTGGTAACAACATTCTGATGCAGTTTTAAGTGAATATTGTTTTATAGACCTAGATGTACCTTTTATAGGTTTTGCCTTGCCTACTCTTTTTTTTTATATGCTTGCCATGAGGCAGAGCATGTTATGTTGTGGTGTTCATCTGTCAATCTGTTCCTTAGTTTGGTTCGATACAGTAACTCAGGGTTTACACCATCTACTTTTACCAAATTTTTTATATAGCTTCCATTTGGGCTAAGGAAGAAGTCTATCGATTTGAGGTCAAAGGTCAAGATCATTGTGAATGAAAGAATGAAAATTGTTTCCATGTTTCCACATGATAACATCATTCTACATCAAATACCTGGACCAAACTTTCTGCATGGCTTGCAAAAAAATCCTCTTGATTTTGGAGTGAAGAGGTCAAAGGTTAAAGTCACTCTGACTTAAAGAAGAAAATGGTTTCCACACAAAAACATTGGTTCTTCATGACAGGCCTAGACCAAACTTTGTGGATCACTTGTACTTGCACTTGGGATAATGAGAAAGACTATCAGTTTTGGGTAAAAATTTCAAAGGTCATGGTCACTAAGAAAGAAGAAAAATGGTTTTCGCACAATAACGTTTGTTCTCCATTACAGACCAGAACCAAATTTTGTGGATCACTTGCACTTGGAGATACTGAAGAAACCTAAAAGTTTTAGGATAAAAAGGTCCAGGTTATTGTGGCTGAAAAGAAAAGTGTGTTCCACACAGTAACTACTTATGCATCACAGACTTGGACTAAACTTTGTTGCTGGCTTGCACTAGGAGTAGGATAGAAGCCTATTGATTTTGTGGTGTAAAGGTCAAAGGTCGAAGTCATTGTGTCTAAAAAATGAAAATGGTTTCTGCACAAAGTTTTCAGTTCTCATCCATGTACCATCACCAAAGTTTTGGGGTTGGTTGGTTTTTTAACAGCACTTTAAACACATTTTTGTATTGGGCAGAGTAAATGGGAGCAAAGTGCCTTTTCCAAGTAAACGCTGAGGTAGCCGACCTGGGCTAGTCTGGCTGGGTATTGAACCCACAACCCTTGGATTATGAGTCCAGTGCTCTACCAACTGAGCAACTGTGGCTCCCCAAAGTTTATTGATGGCTTACACTTTGGGTAAGAAAGAAGCCTATTGATTTGGGGGTCAAATGGTTAAAGGTCAAGGTCGCTGTGACAGTAACAGCCAGGTAACAAATGTATAGCTTATGTACAATTTACAGCAAATGTAAAATAAATATTTCCTGGAAATTTGCATTTAAATATATTTTAAGTCCATTTATACCTCCGCTTTCAAATTATCTACTTGTTTCAGTGGTACAGATAATATAAATTTTCTACATGTGTTGGTACAAGCAAATAGTAAATAGTTGATGGTCTAGAGAAAAAAGAATCCAGAAACATGATTTCCGAGTTAGTCCCTTAGTTTTACACAAGATGTAGTTACTATTTTAGCTACATATGAAGTGAGTAGTGAATCAAATGGGTCATGTGACAGTTGTCCATTGTAGATTGCAGGTAACTAATACCTGCATGTTCTGGTCTGATAAAACCTCAACCATCCTTCCTGCCCTTGGTTGCCAATATGTTGTCAGTGATCTCTTTCACTAGGATTTCAACAGTTTGGAGAAAAGATATATCAGGGTTTGAAAATTCACACATCCAGCTCAAAATGACGAATGAAAATTTCTGGTGGTCGAGTGAATTTTCCAATCATTCACCCATCAGGCGAGTACTGATTTATGGCTGACCAGCATTTCTCTTCAATGACCAGGATGTTATTTCAAGACTGTAGCTGACTTTGTTCATTGAATGACCATACTTTCGACCAGAAGATTGTTTTGCATTTGTTTTGATCAAGCTCATACAAGCACTTTGCTCTCGCTCTTCAATACCAATAATCTCTTATGAGAGGGAGAACAGGCTGTTCTCAGTTTTTAACTACTTACAACTGGTGCTTGAAGGGTCATGGAATAAGTTCTAAAAAACAACCTTTCACATGATCAAATTTTGGTTATTAACATCTTCAACATTTATGGCTGGTTGTGTAAGAGTTTATTCTCGCAGTAAATATTTTTAGTACTTGCTTGATTGGGCCAGTGGATTTCTTTGAGATATTTCAACCCCTGTATATCTTCAATAAATTTGTGGATTCAGCCTCAATTCAAACAAAACTAATGTAATTTATTGAACAATGTTTACCATTTCAAGTCTATTTCAGTAAAACCAAGCTTGGCAAAATTGAACTAGAAATCAGTGTTTGTTAAATGTATATCCCCACACTTTCCGGTGTTTGAATACATCCTGAGGTTTGAGCCTTTTGCATAGGTCTCTGAGGGCATGGATTCCCCCAAGGGCAGATGTCAGTTGGGTATTTGTTTTGGTCTTTTCATACCCAGTGAGTATTTGTTATAGGATGGGAAATCTTGATAGTTTTCACTCTATGATCTCCTGGAAGATAAGGATGCTTACTGGGGCCAATGTCTGTTGCATGTATAAATTTGTTGTTTTATTCCCAGTAAGTGTAGAATTGGTTACTGTTCAGATATCTCAATCGCTTTTAAGTTATGACCAAGGGGTCAATGCAAGTGTTATATATAAATTTGTCTTTTGATTCCTAGTAAGTGCATATATGGTTATAAGGTGGGATTGCAATAGTTTACAAGTTATGACCAATTCGGGTATGAGTGTGGGGGTTGTGGGGATGGCCATTGGGGTCAATCAGTTGCATCTATAAAGTTCTTTCATGCCCAGTTAGTCTGTATGATTATAGGGTGGGGATTAATAGTTTCTCTGGTGGGAATCTAAATAGTTTTTTCAGGTATCTCAGGGGCTAAGTCCCTTAGTGTAGGGAAAGACCCCAAGGTATCACCAAGGGGTTACCAGCTAGATGTACGTGGATACTTGGAACTTGATAATGCAGGCTCATTCTCAGACATGTGAAACATACAACTCCAGAGTTATTTAAGATCTATGTAAAATCGCCCCTTACCCCACACCTAGGGGCATGATCAGAATTCCAAAAGTGTTGATACAATCTACATGCACAGGACTATCATTGACCCGCATTTCATGTGTATGGCTTAAATGGTGTTGGAAGAGTTGCAAGACGTTACACATAGATGTACATATGGACCGTTTCACAATATCCCTGTGGTTCTTTAAAAGCGCATATACAATTAAATCATTTAAATCTCAGCTAGATAACCACTTGAGTAAACAAAAATAATTCATCACTCATAAAATGTACACCTAGTTGTGAATGTTTTGTCATGCATTTATTTCTGTGCATAGGTTGTGCTCCATCCCACTGTGAACAGTATCCGCTCACCAGAGTGGCACAAGATGAAGACCGCAAAAAACTGTACAGACAATCTCAGTATCAAGATAGCGGTCAGAATGGACAAACCACAGAACATGAAACATTGTGGGTAAGGATGCTTTTTTTTACATAACATTTACAAAGGATGTAATAACAGAAAGTTGTTTCATTTTGCTGGCTGTAGAACAGTTTCTTTCATTATACTCTTAAATGTTGAACAAACAGTCAAACCTGCCTTATCAGACACCACCATATAAAGACCACCTGATTATAATGGACACCATTTCTGAACCCCTTTTCTTCATTTCACTTCCTCATTTAAGCTCTATGCAAGGGACACCTATCCACAGACGAGAAACTTTTGTGGTCCCTTGGATGTCCTTTGCCAACAGATTTGACTCTAGATCAAAAGAAAAACTCTAGTTGTTTATTTTGCCAAATTTAGTTTTATGTAATTTAAGCTTAAATACATACTTGTTTGTAGGGGCCCCGGGTGGCCAAGTGGTCTAAGGCGCTCGCCTTTACCGATAACTGCAATCTCACCTCTGTCCACGTGGGTTTGAGTCTTGGGCTCGGCCAATGAGGTTATGTGAGAAAGCTTGCCAGTAGCTTCCCATGGGTTGGTGGTTTTTCCTGGGATTTTCCTAAGTTCTTCCTCCACCAGATATAATGGCCGCCATGTATAGCCTATCGTGTGCTGAAAAATGGCATTAAACCCATAAAAACCAAACCATACTTGTTTGTGTGTTGTAGTGCACTTTTTCTCCTCAGCTGTATATGAAATATCAAAGTTTTCTGTTTCTAAAACCAGCCAAAAGTTGTTTTTTCAATCAGGGAAGGAATTAAGTAAGAAGAAGACTGCAAAGTACTTACATCTTAAAATGGTACAAGTACTTAAATCTTGAAATGGTACAAAATGGTACAAGTACTTGCATCTTGAAATGGTATAAAATGGTACAAGTACTCAATCTTGAAATGGTACAAAATGGTACAAGTACTTGCATCTTAAAATGGTACAGGTACTTAAATCTTGAAATGGTTCACAATGGTACCAGTACTTATGTCTTGAAATGGTACATGCTGATATTTATGGAAGACTTGATAGTAATAAATATATCAAAATATCATTTGGTGGGGCGGGGATGGGGGAGGAAACCAAACTAGTTTTCTCAATAGGCCTAACTGTTGAACGATTCTCTTGATTGGATTTTACATAGGATGCAATGGGATTTTACCCTGGATGAGACATTTTTACATTCTATTTATAACATCCAGATTGTTTTAATACTTTTCAAAGATATCTTACATTATATCAGCTTTTGAAATGCAGAATAGAATTCATAGGTTACTGTGCTCCAAATAAACCTACAGCAACATAATTTTATTTCAAATGTGAATTAAAGTAACAAGAACATAATGTTGGAATATTTTCTTCATTGTACCAGATACTCATGACCCAATGGGTCATTTCATTTGAAAATGAATCTGTTTAGGGAAGAAATTAAAAACTTGCTTGAATATAATTTTGAAGTGATGACATTTTGCATCAAAATAACATCTTATTTTGCAAGCCATGCTCACCTGAGACCATTTTACAATGCATCATAAAAAGTTTTTAAATAACTCATGTTAAATAGAGGTAACTATTGAATTTATTAAATTGTTTAGATGTGTAAATATTCAGTGTTGCACACAGTGCGCAGGCATTTTTTTTCCTATGTCACCAATTCTAGAACTTGTGCACCCTCCTGGGTGCGCTTTTTCGTCAGAAAAAAATTGAAATATACTCCTACAACTTTTCATTATTGTATTTCCACCCATGTCTCTGTTGATGCTAGCAATATCACAAGTCGCAAAAGGTGTTAAAACTGTAAGATGACAATGAATATCTATTTTAAAACAATGTATCTGGCAGTGAAAACATTCAAAGTTTGTCATAGTTGGCCTAGTTGCTATGTAAAGTGTTTGACGGCTGTTAGTATAACGTATTTTTGATGTTGAAGTCACCCCTACAGCAAGGAAAATTTAATTTATTTGGAGGTTGATAGAAGTGACTAAATTTAAACAAATACACAATTTTTCATGTAATTAATGATTTGTTTGTATGGTAAGAAAAGTAATTCAGAAAACATAGGTATTTATATAATAAATGCTGGTAGATATAGTGTACACTAAAGGTAAATGAGAGAGCAAGATCTGGAATGGAAAATTCCATGGTGCAGCGCATTTCATATGAACTAGATAATGTTTTCATGAGTTACTTGAGCACATGATAAAACTTTTATTTCAATAATGTGAGTGTTCAAGGAAAATATGATAGTACAGTGCAGACCACAAAATTAAGGTGGCAAAACTGTTGAAGCAACCAAGATTATCTAATTTTTATAGCACTATTAGTGCATTATGTACTATTATTTTCATTTGTCCCTCTAAAATGGTGCATGGCCCCCAGATTTGGAGAGAGGGGGACACAGTATCCCCTGTCCTTGGGATCCTATGTGCAACACTGTATTAGATGTTGACAACTTATACATTTAAAATATTTTTGTAAATTTGACTGATGATGTAAATTAAACCTGCCATAAACTGGTCATCAGTTTGTGAGTATATTTCTACCTTAAGTGATGTGGCCATGCCTCAGATGCTGTTTCATTAATTTCAGATGCATTATTTTGCTCACTGAATACTTGAAATGCATCCATAATGGCCATTTTCCAATTTGAAAGGATACATGTGTTGGTGCATATCGGATGTCTGTAATAAATTCCAAAGGTTTTAGTTCACCTGGCTACAAGGCTAAGTGATGTATGGTCCTTGCATGCATTGTGTGTTATCCATCAACAGTTTATATATTCATCTGATGAAAAACCACCAGAAGTTTCAGCCATATTTGGCAGAGAGCATTCTGGTAAAAACTTCGTTCAATTTTCTACAAAAAATGCTGATCCATCATCAAATATGGCCACCATTACTAAAAGAGAGAAAAATCTTTAGACAAGTTTTCCTCAAAAACCACAGAACAGAATTTGACCAAATTTTATTAGAAGCATTCTGGCATAAAAGCCTTTCAAGTTAAAGATGATGCAGAGCATTCAAGAAATAATGCTGACTTTACAAAAAAATAGAAAAACTTTTAGAGGGCTGAACAGAAGTTTACCATATTTGACAGAAAGAACCTTGGCATAAGGACCATTCAGATTTTTTTACAAATTATGCCAATCCACAATCAAATAAATAATTTCACAAAAATGATAACAAATTTTACCCAAATTTGGCAGAAAGCATCCTCACAAGAAGGCCTTCAAAGTTTGTGCAAATGATGCTGTTTTGCCATCAAATATGGCTGGAGTAATTAAAAATAGGAAAAATCTTAATATGTCTTCCTCTCCAAAAACCACTGAATAGAATTTGACCCAAATTTACTGAAAGCATCCTGGCATAAAGGGCCAACCAGTTTGTACTAATGATACACATTCATCGTTAAAAATGGCTGCTGCAGCTAAAAATGGAAAAAACTTGAATAGGATTTGTTTTGATTTAACAGAAAACATTCTGGCATAAAAGCCTTTCAAGTTTAAACGATGCCAATCCACCATTAAATATAGATATTGTTTTTAAAAAGAGAACAACCTTGAACAGCATCTCTAAAACTGCTGAACAGAATTTGATTAAATTTGAAGGAAGCATCCTCACCTGAATGCCTTTTGGTTTTAGACAAATGATGCAGATCCACTATTAGATATGGCTACCTTTACTAAAGGTAAGACAATTTGTTCTGCAACATGCTCATTCTTCCCAGTTGGTCTTTGGGTTCAGGTCACACATTTAACAGCAATGCAGGCCCTAGCCTTCTTGCTAGAACTTACAAGTTATTTTTGAATGTACAGTGAAACTTTACAATAGCATGATGATTGGGGTCCACATAGTGCCATTGTGCTATATACCATATTGTGCTATAACCAAACAAGTCAGTTAATTGAAGAAAATGATGCGTGCTTATCCCCTAGGCTCTACAAAAAGGGAGATGGGTATATAATAGGAGTGGGCACAAAACTACGTGCTTCATTGCCACAGTTACCATCTTAAATCAATGCATATTAAATGAGAAATACTGAAAACAGAGAGTGCATACCGGTATTTAATATTTTACTTTATTCAGAGAACTATGCATTGGTACATGTATGTACTTGTCTATAGCATGAATAGTTAAAGCATACTGGTATTTAATATTTTACTTTATTCAGAGAACTATGCATTGGTACATGTATGTACTTGTCTATAGCATGAATAGTTAAAGTATCAACACGTGTACTCTCCAGCTGATCTCATTGCATCTGTAAGAGTTAATCCATAATAATTCCATCAAAAATATGCACACAGAAGTATAATATTTAGTCATTTTGTCATTTATCATTATTTGTCTGAATTCAAAGCAAAAAAGGAAAAAAAAAATAAAAATTACATAAGGAAAGATGAAGCACATTTGTGGTTCAGTATGCATGTACGTGTAGTGTATGTCCAAAGGTCATTAAGCGGTGTTTGTATAAATTTCATGCCACTAGAATTTCTCTGCTATGAATCAGAAAGCTTTATTGTTTTTTGAAAACTGATAAATTTTCAGCTCCTTTCTGCTCCTGTCATGTTTGCTCTTAGCAAAGTCAGTCATAATCCTCAGCTTTTGTTTAACACTGGACTTAATCCTGTCCAGGGCTTCAAGCTTCTCTTTAACAGTAAAATCTGTATGCTTCCGTGTACCGTTATCCATTGTAAATATCCACTAATTACCACTCTGACAACTATTTGTTAGAATGACTACAGCAAGAATAATTGCTAATGAACAATGGGGTAATTTTTATAGGGAATGGATGATATTATTCACTGGTCAGTTGATTGATTGACGATTGTCTGACAACACCGAAAAGCCTTGTGTACATGTTGGCGGCTTTCGTTTTTTAAAATATTTTTATAAATCATTGCCTGATAATTTGAACAACCTTTAGCTTGGAGATTGACTTTGATGAGTAACAATTACCTAAATTAATTGATTTATAAATTTGGGTCAGAATCTATTTTAAACCACCGCAGGTTGTGCATGCCACTTGAATGAGCAAATATATCTGTTGGCTATTGTTTGAGCAATGATTGTACACAAATGCATTGAAGACAAACACAAAGAAGACTTAATGGCTTTATTGTTCATGGTTCAATAATAATAATAATAGGATTAGCGCGAATCAGCTTTTTAATGAGCTGAGATCTTTCAAAAATAAACTAAGATCAAAGTGCAGATTGACTTTTGACCCAATTGAAATGAACATTTGCAAATACATGTAGAAGTGTTTAACATTATTAATGATATAAAGAAAGATGCAAAGATAAGACACTCTTTTCTTCAAGAATACAACACATCTTGCCAAATCACTGCAAATTTTGAAGAACAATAAACATTTGCCAAAGGCAAAAATTTTGTTGTCTACTGTGTGATGAAATTACATGTTACTGTGCTGTTGGCACCCATTTATCTTGGCATCCCCGGGCCCACGGTAATATTGTTGACATAAGCGGATGTCAAGATAAGTGTAGTAGTTGGTGGGGGACTGAAAAAAGCACATTTCTCTTTGACCCGTGTAAAAGTGAAATTCCTCTGTAAGAGGTGACTTGTCGTCAGTGAGTAGGATTTACTCTTTGAGAAAATACATTTGTATATTGACAACTTACATTTTTGTACCTTTGTGTAAGAAAATCCATAATGCGTTAAGTACATATATATGAATAATCCATGGATTTGAGTATAGGTCATATGTAAAAAATTCATGTATTGGTCACATCCTGTTAGAAAACACATATATACAAAAATGGTAGTCCTCGTTTTGATCAATGCTGTAGTATAAAAAAATTTCGTGGCGTACCAATTTTTGTGGTTTTTGTTCTTACTCTGAACCACAAATTTAAAGACCCAATGAAAAATTAGCCACATATGATAAAGAAGCCAACCCCCAACCCCCATTTTCTTTAACTCTGCTTCATTCCTAGAAATCAATAAAGCTATTTGATAAATCAATCTCATTTCAGTAATTGGGTAAAAATTAATAGCTTTTACATGTGTTTGTTTTATTTTAACCCTTAAAAAAAGAATGTTAAAGTATCCAGTAGCTGTAATTTCCACTCACTGCCTTAAATCAATATGTTGTGAGATAAGGATAGATAGAAACAAGAAAAAGCGTAAGGTATTCAAATAGTGTTATTACTGAAAATGAAAGAAAGAATAAGAAATTATACTATAAATGAAAATTAGATTTAATACTTGTTCAAATCGATTCTTCATTCAAGTGAAACTATTGTATAAAAATTTAAATCCTCATGAAAGCACTTCTCATTTTATCCACAGGGACTCGTATCGTTGCTTGCAATTTACCTGTCAATCAATCATGTACTATAGTACATGCATGATTGATAGATAAATATTAAGCAATGATACAAGCCCCTGTGGTTTTATCATGCATGCTTAATCCCAATGAACAACAAGACTGTAAAATACTAGAACTACCGGTATTGCTAGAAGCACAATTACTAATGAAACACTGTATATATACACTAATTACCATGGATTATTGAAGCTCATACTTCACTGATTTTCAGACAAAACCGCTGAATTAACATCGCGTCAACCAAATTGGCTGGTTTGTTGGGTAAATAATCCTGAAATTGTTGAATTAAACAAGTCCAGCATTCTCAAAGCCACGGATAATTAGGTTCATTCTTTCATACATTTTCACCTGAGCCACAGTTATCCATTCACCATGAATTGGCTTGATTGATGAGGTTTTTAAGTAAAGTTTAGAGGTTGAAGTCGGTTTGTACATGAGACAGGCTCAAACAAAAGTGTGATACCATTGTTTTTCAATTTAGTTAGCATCTCTGTACTTTGATGGTCTCTAAACACATGTACTTTATTAGCCGATTAGCTTAGTATCGTTGGCTGCATCTGCTCCCTTTGATGCTGAGTGTAAGTGATTCATCTTGACAAGTGTTTGATTTGTGCTCATACAGGTGGTAGTATTGTTTTAACCGTTGAAGCGACCGTCGATTGTAGTTGTCATAGTTTTGTTCTTTTGTATTCTTTATTTGGGGTACTAGTATTTGCAGAGGTTAATCCACGAAATTAAATACACACAAATAATGTAAACTTTGACAGGCAAAACCCCAGATTTAAGTACCCATGAAAATGTCTTTTTTTAAATAAAAAACCATGAAATTTGAGACCCACGAAAATAAATGGTACTACAGTATCCCATTGTCAACCAACATGTGTGATTAAACAATTCACTGCCATATTCATTGTGCCAGTAGCAGGTGGCTGTATAGTTGTTATTTACATGCTACATGTACTTAAATTGGCCTAGATTTTGGTTTGTAATCTTACTGTGGCTACCAAGGGAATGAGGCTATTCATAGGGAAATGAAAACCCATCAACAAGTTGTGCGTTTTCTCTGACTTCAAACATTCAATGACATTTTTTTTTTAAAATCTTAATTAAGCACAAGTAGAATTTGCATTTGACACTGCCGTTAGTAGCCATTGTAAGCATAAATAAAGTTACTTTTCTTCCTGTAGAAAAGGAAACTTTCATGGCACAATAAACATGTTTCAATCACCAATCACTGTGATGACTTAACGCATTATGGGTTTTGTTACACAAAGGTAACAAAAATGAAAGTTGTCAATATACAAATGTATTTCACATTGGTTTAGTCTTCATTCGACATAAACGGGTAGGACTGTATAAGTGATTTTGCATGTTATCCAGCATGCTGAAATGAGGGAGTAATATATCTGTAGATATTTATATTTCTGCTTGAAAAATATGTTCTGCATTATAAGCAGGTTCACAAGTTATCCAGCACACTAAAACGGTAGTGGTCTATCATTGTATCTATCAATCGATCCATTGATCCATCCATCTGTTAATCCATTCATCTATACACAAACATGCATATGTGATAAATGAGTTCATAAATTTTGTCAATCTAAATTATTGCTAAGGTTTTGCTGAGTGTTTATATTCTAGAATTTTTAAAGACACTATAGTTTTTGCTTGAGGGTTCAAGGTTGTAAGCCTGCTTCTTTTCTTTTTTATTCATCACACAGGACACTCTACCTTATTCATTACTACATTCTACCATCTTTAATTAGTATGGGATGGTCTGTTGTCCACAGTTCATCGTCTGTCTGTCTGTTAGCACAAGTTTGTTATCACTACTCCTCCTAAACTTCTTGGAGGATTGTCTTGAAACTTTACACACACATTCATCCCATGATCTAGTTGGTGATAAATGAAAATAGTGCTGCTCAGACATCCAATATGGCTGCCACAGCAGCCATCTTGAAATTCTTGTTATCACTACTTCTCTAAATGGATGGTCATATCAACATCGGGTTTTTATGATGTCTAGTTGACCCTAAATGAAAATGGTGCAGATCTGATGTCCAAAATCACCACAGCCATATTGAAAATCTTGTTATTGCTATTCCTCGTAAAATAGATGGTCATATCAACATGGGGTTTTCACTACAATACTTCTTATGATGTCTAGTTGGCCCTGAATGAAAATGGTGCTGATCTGACATCCAATATGGCTGCCACAGTGGCCATCTTGAAAATCTTATCACTGCTCCTCCTGATTGGATGGTTATATGAACATGGGGTTTCACTAAAAGAATTCTTATGATGTCTTGTTAGTCATAAATTTAAATGGTGCTGATCTGACATCCAGTATGGCCACCATGGCAGCCATCTTGAAAATCTTCTTATGGCTACTCCTCCTGAATGGATGGTCATATCAACGTATGGTTTTACTAAAAGACTTCTTGTGATGTCTGCTTGGTCCTAAATGAAAATGGTGCTGATCTGAAGTCCAATATGGCCACCATGGCTGCCATCTTAAAAATCTTGTTATCACAACTCTACTTGAACAGAAAGTCATATTGATGTGGGGTTTTCACCTGAAGACTTCTTATGCTGTCCAATTTGTCTTGAATGAAAATGGTGCCAATCTGATGTCCAATATAGCCGCCACAGCTGCCATCTTGAAAAAAATCTTGTTATTGCTACTCCTCCTAAATGGAAAGTCATATCTTGAAAATTTTGTTATCCCTATTTCTCTCCAAATGGATGGCTATATCAACATGGGGTTTTTACCAATAGACTTGTTATGATACCTAGTTGGTCCTAAATGGAAATGGTGCCAGTCGTACATCCAGTATGGCTGCCATGCCAACTGTCTTGAAAATCTTGTTGTCACTACTCCCCCTGAATGGATGATCATTATGACAGGAGGTTTTCACCAAGTTCTAAATGAAAATGGTGGCAGTCATATATCCCATATAGCTGCCACGACGACTGTCTTAACCCTTTAGCTACTACAGCTGTTGTACAGCTTCACTGCTGCTGAGTGCTATCATATCAGCTGCTGAGACTACTGAGGCTGGTTGCTAGGCTGAATACTAGAGCATCATCATGGCTGACTACAGAAGCTGACAGTAAAAACATGGTTATATTTATTTTCATTATTTCATTAGTTATTGCTGGATTTCAGTGAAATAAAAAAACAGCTTACCTTGCATAGTGTCTGTTATCTATATATTTCCACCTTCACATACTCCTACATCCCATCATACAAGAAATCCGTCATGTAAACTGTTTTGAATCCCACAAAATAAATCCAATATTTACATATGTACACATAAAATATGAATGAAATCCACACTCTGATTACAAAGTTGAGAGTAGTACCTCTCAAAACAGTCATTATCCACACATAAATGTACTTGGCACTGTTTACATCCAATGAAAACCTCATGACTTCTCTCTTCCCTCAGACATCTTGCATCTCCCATGTTTCGGGAACCATCCTCGCCAGTGCCTTGGACCATCAGTGTCACCATTAGACATAGCTTTAATTTTCCTAGTCCTCTGAAAGCCAGCAATCATCTGTCTGGCCAAGTTGATTCTAAATTCAAGCTGTGTTCATTTCTTTTCTTTTATGGACTTTGTTTTGATCTGGTGATTTGGTGACTCTTTCATACAGATCTGGGCATTACATATTGTTGTATCAATTAAAGACCAAAAAAGGTACTTCCACCATTTCTCTGCTTTTTGGCAAGAACTGTACTGCGTTCGATTTTGGTCTGCAATATCCATCCCCCCCACACACACACACACACTTCGTTTTTAAAATAATCATCTGCAACTTTTGGACATTTTACTTCTTTTCGTTGTCTGTTTTTTTCTCTTCAGGTTACTCTGGATATCTATGTGGGATTCATATTATTAAATAAAATATGGACAATTTTCTTGTGTCTCCATGCAACACAGACCAGCTTCTGTTTTTGCATAATGTTCATATCCCCCTAGCTTTTTAAACCACTGGAGTTTTTTTTTAAGGTTCTGGCATTCCATGCCTATTTCCTCTGACTGTACCACAACAGAAGGGTCCATTCCAACTTAAATCTTCAAACAACTGGAGATTTGAAAAGAAATTGTCCATATATATATCGTGGTTCATATTTTTTTATTGTTCTTGTAAGGTCTTTCACCACTCTAGTCCATAATCCTTCTTATGTCACTTTCCCTGTCTGTCCATCAGGTTTTCCAATATACACCTGAAATTCATGGACGTAGCCAGTTTGGGGATGGGCTCTTTTCCAGACTTTTATGCCAGATTTTGTGGGTTTTGCCTGCAGGTATTGTTTAAATGACAGTCTTCCCTTATAAGCAATCGTGCCTTCATCAATTGACTGATTTTTGGGAGGTCATCATTTTCCAGGCATTTCTTCAAGACCGTCATAGAAGGGTCTTCTGTGGAAAATCTTATCATGTCCTGGTTGGTCTCTGGGTGGGTTGACACTTCTGTCATTGGCATGGAAATAGGGATCCCAAAATATATAGATGTCATCCAAGCAATAGAATATTTGGGTGCCTGCAAATACTTGGTCTTGCGTTTGGTCCCCGATTTTCTTGGCATTATCATTTGGTTCTTTAACAAGCTTTTCCACCAGAAATTCAGGATAAAACTTTACAAAAAAATCTTTCTTGTTGCTTAGTTGTCCAAGCTAAATAGTTGAACCAACATCAGAATAAAAATGATCGATCTTCAACATGGCAATGTCATTGTGCAAGTGGGACTATGGCTTCCTCGTCATCTGATTCAAAATCAATTACATTTCGTGTTGAAACTGAACTATTATCAATATCTGATCCAGTTTCTAGGATTGATCCATTAAATTCTTCTATATCACTTGGATTAAATCCTTCAAACTCGCTCAAATCTGAATCAGAATCCATCTTTGTTTATCTCAACTACACGTGTTTCATAAAGTGTGGAAAAGCCCTTCCTTTGTGTCAAAATTGAATCTCTCACATATTAAACTTGTATCAAAATGTTGAGTAAACAGTCCTCTGATTGGTTATGATAATCAAAAATATGTAAACTAATGTACTTTCAACTAATCAGCGTTCAGTTAACATGGCGGTAACATACTCATATATGCGGCACCAGGATTTCAAGTAGTGCTGGACTATATGCATCACTGGGTCATAAACAAGTGTTATTGACACCACATTTATGCGGCACTGGGGTTGTGGAGCTATTTACAGGTGACACGTAGATGCAGCAGTGATAGCTAAAGGGTTAAAAATCTTGTTGTCACTACTGCCCCTGAATGGATGATCATTATGACATAGGGTTTTCACCAAAAGACTTCTAATGATGTCTACTTTGTCCTGTATGAAAATGGTGCTAAGCTCACATCCAGTATGTGTAACACAGAAGCTAATTTGAAAATCTTGTTATCGCTGAAGAATATCAGAGATGGTTTAAACACTCAACAGTTAAAAGGAATAAATGGTCTTATCTTCAATTCCTGGAAATTTGTTTCACCCAGTAGAGGGTCAGTTCCTTCGGGGGACTCTTGTTCAGTCTTACCAGAGAAAGGGTTTGGTATGAAATCTGATTGCTCAGAAGTTCTAATGAGATGAAAGTGTTCAATGTAATCAAGGAACATCCTGTGGAACAAAAGCACCAGACATTTCCATTTCTCATTTCAGATACCTCTATGCACTTGGGAAGACTGTCTGGAAGAAATGGAAGAGAAGATACTTTGTCCTTGTACAGGTACTCAGTTAAGATGATTTTATTTGTTGTTAAATTTATTTGTATATTTTTTAAACATTCTCAGATTTTTAAGGGCTTAAATCTGAAGAGAAAGTCTGCCGTTTCTGGCTGATTAACTAAAAGAACCATTAAATGTTATTTTTTAGCTCACCTGGTTGTAAGTCCAAGTGAACTTATGGTGTGAACCTTGATGAGTCATCCATCATATATCAACACTTGTTTTTTCATCATCATCTCAAAACATGCTGAACCTATATCAACCAAATTGGCACTGAGCATCCTGATATAAAGATCTTTCAGGTTTGTACAAATGATGCTAATCCGCTATCAAATATGACCACCATTGCTATAAATATAAAAAAACTTTAAATGACTTTTTCAAAACTTCTAAACAGAATTTGACCAAAATTTGACAGAAAGCACCCTGTCATGAAAGACCTTTATATTTTATACAGATGATGCCAATCCAGCACCCAATATGGCCACCATTACTAAAAATAGGAAAACCTTTAAATGACTTCTTGTCCAAAACTGCTGAACAGAATTTTACCAAGTTTGAAAGAAAGCATCCTGGCATGAAGTCCTTTTAATTTTGTAAAAATGATGCGGATCCTTCATCAAAAGTGTCCACTGTTACTAAAAATAGAAAAAACTTTAAATGGCTTATTGGCGAAAACTGCTGAACAGAATTTGACCAAGTTTGAAAGAAAGCATCCTGGCATGAAGACCTTTTAAGTTTGTGAAAATGATGCTGATCCATCATCAAAGGTGGCTGCTGTTACAAAAAAGAGAAAAACCTTTAAATGACTTCTTCAAAGTCGCTGAACAGAATTTGACCAAATTTGACAGAAAGCATATGGGCATAAGGACCTTTCAGATTGTTACAGAATGACCCCTATATGCCATCAAATGTGGCTGCCAATGCTAAAAATAGAAAAACCTTTAAGTGACTTCTCCAAAAGCATGGAATGGAATTTTACCAAAGTCAACAGAGAGCATCTTGGCATGAAGATCTTTCAAATTTGTATTAATGATGCAAATACCACCATTACTAAAAATAGAAAAAACTTTAAATGACTCCTTCTGAAAAACCACTTGGTTGAAATTTGACAGAAAGCATCCTTTCATGGAGACATTTCAAATTTGTATAAATGATGCTGATCCACAATCAAATACAGGTGCCATTACGAACAATAAATAAACCTTTAAGTGACTTCTTTTAAAAAAGCACAACAGAATTTGAGCAAATTTTACAGAAAGCAACCTGGCATAAAGGCCTTTCAGTCTTTTTTACAGATGATGTTGATCCACCATGAAATGTGAGTGCCATTACTAAAAATACAAATAAAAATCTTTCAAACAATTCTTTTAAAAAACTGATCAGCAGATTGTGACAGATTTTCATGGAAAGCATCCTGGCATAAAAGGACTTATATTTTGTACAATTGATGCTGATCTGCCATCAAATATGGCAGTCATTACTACAAATTTAAAAAAATAACTTGAAAGAATATTTTTTTACAAAAAGTTAAACAAAATTTGATCAAAAATTGATGGAAGCCTTTCTTGCATTAAGGTATGATATATTTCTACAAATTATCCCAATTTGCCATCCAATATGGCCACAATCACTCAAATTAGAAAAAAACTTGAAACTACTTCACAAAAATCAATTTGCAGAGTTTGACCAAATTTGACAAATGCACTTCGGCATAAAGGACTTTTAAGTTTTGTTCAAATAGTACTGATCTGCCATCAAATATTGCCACTGTTAATAAAAATATAAAAACCTTTAGATGACTTCTCCAAAACTGCTGAACAGAATTTGGCGAAATATGACAAAAAGCATTTAGGCATTAAGGCCTTTCAAAATTATACAAATGATGCCAATCCCCTATCAATAAAAATAGAATACCTTTAAAAGACTTGTTCTTAAAAACCACTGGACAGTATTAGGGCAATTTTGACAGAAAGCATTTAGGCATGAAAACCTTTTAAATTTCTACTAATGCAGCCAATCCACACTCAATCCACCATCAAATATGGCAGGTGTTACAAGAAATAGAACAACTTTCAGACAACTTCTTCTCACAAACCACTGAATGGAATTTGACCAAATTTTACAGAAAGCATTCTGGCATAAAAGCTTTTTAATAACTACAAATGATGTTATCCACTATCAGATATGGCTGCTGTTACTAAAAGTTGAAAAACTTGTAAGCAACTTTTTCTCAAAAACTGCAGAAATAGCTTTGACCAAATTTGACAAAAAGCATGCTGGCAAGAAGGTCTCATAAGAAGTTTATACAAATGATGCTGAGCTGAAATCAAATTTGATGGCATTACTACAAATAGAAAAGAAACATAAATAACTTCTCAAAACCCGCTGAACATGATTTAACCTAATTTGGCATAAGATCCGCTGGCTTGAAGGCCTTTACATTTTGACCGAATGATGCTGACCTGCTGTGTAATATGGCAATTCTTACTGAAAACAGCAAAACCTTTAAATGATTTCTTCTCAAAAACTGGTCAACAGAATTTGACCAGATTTCACAGAAAGCATTCTAGCAAAGACCTTTCAAGTTTGCAAAAATGATGCCGATCCACCTATATTGCTGCCATTACTAAAAAGTATTAAAATCTGTATGTGTCACAAAGGATCATAGTAGCTCAGATTGCTTGGCCAACCGCCCTTGCATTTGGCTTTTAGGTTGATGTCAGACAGGTGAGTGATCTCGGCCCACTTAGGCCACTTGTTTTTCTTATATATCACATGTGTACAAATTACCTTGGCAGCACTTTAAACAGTAAAAATCATGTCTCCATCTTGTGCAAGTCATTCACTCTTCATAACAAAACTTTCAGAATCAGACCTGTGTGCATTGTCACCTTGCAGCTGTAAAGAAATGAAAAGTGCACACTAAAGTTTTTCATATATAAGTGTTCTATTTCAGGTAATAATAATAATAATAATAATAATAATAATAATAATAATAATAAATAATAATAATAATAGCTTTTAATTAGTGAGGATGACTAAGTTTATTTACAAAAATCATACTTGTTTTACCTCTCAGTACATGTTTTGCAGTTGGTTACTTTGCAAGAGATACCATCTTTATTCTTCTGCATTGCACAGTTAACAGAAAATTGCATAGACCCAGATCTACTGTCGCATAATGCCATGGCAGATCGTGGTCACACAGACCCTAATCAGATGGTGTGTTATTAAACTGCAGATTTGGATTTACAGTGTTTTCTCTGGGACATGCAATTGCTGGAATCCCAGCTAAATTTAATCAATGCCCCCCACCACCACTTAAAAAAATCAAGTGTGTGAAAATTGCATTAAAATTTCTGGTTAAATCTAAAAATATTAGCACTAAGTGAAATTTTGCAATTGATAAATGAGAAAATTTCATTGATGATCTAGTTATTGTCTATGCTGTTTGCAGTTTAGTGGACTTTTTATGCAGGAGAAAAAGGTCAACAATTTTCACTTAATTACCCTAATACATTCAGTGAAAAGCTATGAAAGAGCAAAAATGTAGAATTCAAACATTTTTTTGATAATGCTGACTTTTCCTTGAAGGTTTCCCAATACACATTTGCTATGTGCAGTTACCGAGAGAGAAAAACAGATCCCACTGAGATGATGCAGTTAGATGGCTTCACAGTAGACTACTGTGAGGCACTCCCAGGTAAGTCAGTTATAGGCAGGTATTTTTATCCTTTTTTGTGCTTGCACAAGATAAATACACTGTATGTTATAAAGTAAGCCTCTCCAGATAATGATAATTTATATTAGTATATATTGTAATGTTTTCCAGGTCACCTGGCCACAAGGCCAGGTGAGCTTATGGTATAGCCCTGTGTCCATTGTCAACACTTTAGCAACTCTGTTTCTGATTAGATTTTTATCATCTTGGTAAATATGCTTATATGATCAAAATATTTTTTTTGTTACAACCAAAATCTGTGCATATTGTAAAGTGAACTTGAATCTGATTGGCTAAGCCTTTTACCACTCGATAGACTGTATTTATTGACCCAATTTTAATCCAACTTGGAAAATATACTAATATTATCCAGATGTTGGCTAATTTTTATAACGAGCAAGACCTTTACATATATATGAGGTAGTCTTGCATCTGTCTCACTATTTGAAAGAACTTGGTACATAAGGTTATATCATTTAGATCTTGGTTGAATATAACTGAGAAAATCCACTCATATTAATGATGTGATCTACATCTGATTGACTCGGCTTGTCAACACTCTGAGTTCTGTTCTATTCAAACATACATGTTACCCAGGGAAGGCACTTTTTAAAAAGTATATGGATTACCCCAAGAGTTCATATGAAATGATATAAAATTCAAAATTGCATCAGTGGGTTACTACTCCACAATAAAAGTTCCTTTCCTGGGTGCAAAGTATATTTTACTGGAACATCCCTGATCAGATTTTGATCAGACCAGTTCAGTAGTCTTATATTATCAAGATGTTAAATGAGTTCAATTATCAGCAAGATCTACACATATAAATTAGGTAATCTTGTATCTAATTGGCTAAGCTTGTTACCACTCTATGGGATTTTGCTCCAGCTTGGTAAATAAGCTTGTGTAATCAGACTTATCTGATATAATTATGAAACCACTAGAATGGCTGTAAAACCATTAAGTTAGTTGATTAAATACTTATAATTCTGACGATGAGAAGTGCAGGGATTTTACTTGGTTGATTGGAAATGGGACCTGGGCCAATCATTATTTGGGGGGGGGGGGAATAATTAGGGGGAAAAAAAGAGAACTTTGAAAGCATGCAGACTGCTATGGGCTCAGTGATGTAGAATAGGCCTGATGGGCCTTCCTTCATGAGAACTTTGAAAGCATGCAGACTGCTATGGGCTCAGTGATGTAGAATAGGCCTGATGGGCCTTCCTTCATGAGAACTTTGAAAGCATGCAGACTGCTATGAGCTCAGTGATGTAGAATAGGCCTGATGGGTCTTCCTTATTGTTGAAGGTGACAAATGGAGGTAGCCTTTTCTACCCTGGGATGTGTCTCATGATAAGAAGATCTTGAAGTTTTAATAAGAGTGTGGATTAATAAAAATGTCCACTTGTTTTTTTTTTTTTTATGAATTGTCCTTTTTTTAAATGCCTACTATAAAGCAGTGTATTATGTTATGATGATGTTCATCCATCTATGTTTTCCCTATTTCATTTCTGCACAATTCCGCCATCTACCATTGCCAAAGTTTGAGGATGGCTTGCACTAGGGTAAAAAAGTCAAAGGTCATGGTCACTGGCAGAAAGAAGTAAAATATTTTTCAGAATAACATAGTTCAACATCACCGACCAAGTCCAAACTTTGGGGATAGCTTGCTCTTGGGATAAGGAAAATCTTATTGATTTGGGGTCAGAAGATCAAAGGTCATGGTCACTTATGAAAAGAAAAGAAAAAAAAAAAATGATTTGCACAGAAATTTCTGTTTTCCAACATGTACCTTCACCAAAGTATGTGGATGACTGACACTTTGGGTAAGAAAGGTCACTATGAAAGAAGAAAAATGTGTTTTGCATAATAATTTTAGTTCTAGACCATGTACCTTGACCAAAATCTGTGGAGGACTTGCATTTAAGGTATGGAGGAAGCCAATTGGTTTTGATGTCAGAGGTCAAGGTCATTCAGTGATGAGAGCAGTCTGTGTTTCTCCATTGTATACATTCCCAGATCACACTAACATGAGGTCTACAGTAAACAGCCATTTTCAGCTGGTTTTCATAGTGCCACCTTTTTGCAGAAACCCCCCTTTTAGAAACTACAGGCATTGAGGTAAATGACCATTACATCACATCATGTGGTGGGGCCCTGGGTGGCCGAGTGGTCTAAGGCACTCACCTTTACAGATCAATGACATATCACCACTGTCCGCATTGGTTCGAGTCTCGGGCTCGGCCAACGTGGGTATGTGAGAAAGTTTGCCAATAGCTTCCCATGGGTCGGTGGCACTTTCCAGGGTTTTCTCATGTTCTTCCTCCACCAAATATACTGGCTGCCATGTATAGCCTATCAGTGCTGAAAAATGGCATTAAACCCATAACAACCAACTAACAACCAACATCACATAGTTGCTGTTTAAGCTATAATTGTAATCTGCTATTTAAAGTAGCTAGGTTGGATTTTCCACTCTCCAAGATAGAGGTTGCAGATTTCGTTTAGCACTCTCTTGAGTTTGGATGATTATAATGAGGAGTACCGTAATGATGGTAAATCTTGGGACAGGAAAAAATAATCATTATTTTTCGTGTCCCAAGACTTATATACACCTAAAAAATTTAACATTTTTGGTGTCCCAACACTTACAGACACAAAAATGTCAAGACAAAATTGGCAAGATTGCCATACGTCACACAACAATGACCAGCTCTTGTGTAGTTGATTAATTTTATTAGCTCTACTGGTCATAGAGCAGAAGAGCTTATGGGATGGTCTGCTGTCTGTTTTCCATCATCTGTCATCCATCTGTCGGTTAGCACAAGTTTGTTGTTGCTACTCCTCCTAAACTACTTGGAGGATTGCCTTGAAACTTTACACGCACATTCATCCCATGGTCTGTTTGATCCTAGATGAAAATGGTGCTGCTTGGACATCCAATATGGCCACCACAGCAGCCATCTTGAAAATCTTGTTATAGTTACTCCTCCTGAATGGATGGTCATATCAACATTTGGTTTTCATTATAAACTTCTTATGATGTCTAGTTGGTTGCAAATGAAAATGGTGCTGATCTGACGTCCAATATGGCCACCACAGCAACCATCTTGAAAATCTTGTTACTGCTACTCCTCCTAAATGGATAGTCATATGAACATGGAGTTTTCACTAAAAGACTTCTTATGATGTCTAGCTGGTCCTAAATAACAAAAATTGTGCCGATTTTACATCCAATATGGCCACCATGGCAGCCATCTTGAAAATCTTGTTATCACAACTGTACTTGAACAGAAAGTCATAATGATGTGTGCTTTTCACTAGAAGACTTCTTTTGATGTCCACTTGGTCTTAAATGAAAATGGTGCTGATCTGACATCCAATATGACCACCACAATGGCCATCTTGAAAATCTTGTTACTGCTACTCCTCCTGATTGGAAAGTCATATCTTGAAAATATTGTTATGTCTACTACTCTCCAAATGGATGGTTATATCAGCATGGGGTTTTCACCAATAGACTTCTTATCATAGCTAGTTGGTCCATGATGTCTGGACAGATATCCACGGAGGGATCCATCAAGGGGCCAGAGAAGTATGCATTGAAATAAAGTTAAACTTTGTTACAACTCTGAGTCTTATAAATATGTAACAGAAAGAAAGTGAAACCAACAATGTAAGTAATATCAACAAGCAATTTTTTCCCTACAATACAAAGTGAAATTCAAGAGATACTTTCAATATTGTGAATCAAATTCAAAATGTAATTCATTACAGTTAAAGAAAATGAAATGTCAAACACAGTTTGCACCTTTCTTAAGCACACAGCTCCTTGAATAATGTTAGTCACTATATCCATGAAAATATCCAATATAATGTATGGATCATGAAAGTACTGTATTATATACTGCTAGACACTGTTCCACACTGAGGGCTGTGACATTTAAACATACATTGTACCCAGGGAAGACACTTTTTAAAAAATGTATGCAAGGATACTCTGATTACTCTAAGAGTTCACATGAAAACAATACAAAATTATAAATTACATCCAGGGGGGACTACTCCACATTAACTCATTGTCCCCTGGAGATTCTTTTCTTTTTTGCATGGTAGGAAAAGCATTTTTGGGATTACTTCTGAATGCATTAAAACACATGATAATGTGAATATTTACAATTTAAAGCAAGTTTTGACAAAATGAGGAATAAATATGTATATTTTAACTGATCCATTACATTTTAATTGTAATATTTGTATGTATCCGGGATTCACCAAGTTTCAGGTTCTAATGTAGCCTTTGGCAGTTTGTGAGCTTGCCAACTCTATACAATCTGCTTGTTAAAAATTGTTTTGATGCATGTCGCCAATTTTAAGGTTAGTAGGTGTTAATTGGTAATAATATAACTCATGACATTTCTTTGACAGGTGTGTTTGGAAATAAAAGACACTCGTCTCTAATGATTAACCACTAGGAGGATTTTGTTCAAAGCGTGATCGATGTTCCAAAAATGCAGCACGCACAAGCTATCTTTATGATCTGTTGTTTATGTGATAATTACAGGAGACAGATACATACTTACTGCTTGGCAAACAATTGAATCAATAAAAAGAAGTATTCTCAATCTCAAAAGTCAGCTTATCAAATGTTTTGATGCATGTTGTTAATTTCAAGGTGACTAGATGACAGTTGTTAGGTGAATGGATAAAATAAGTATTCATAAATCCTTCAGTTGTAAAATATAAATAAATCATAACAGTCTAGCTCTCATTATTCTTGATGTAGTTGATGAGAGGAGTCTGATGTCACAGCTCTAATACAGGGATTTACAAATTTTATAAAGCCAGCTTGCACAGGGCAAGCTGATTGGAAAATTGAGTTGTTTTTTGTCTATATCTGCATTATAACCCTTTCTCATCTACATATCTATCTACATGTATTATTTACATATATATTTTTGGATAACTTTAATTATTGGCATATGGTTTTAAGGTGCCAACAAAGATAAAAAGAAAACAAAAGTTAAAATATGACGCGATTTTATTGAAATATCCCATATTTTATCTTATTTTTTGCTCATATTGAGATATTGTTTGGAGCAAGCTCAAATTTCCCCAGGGCAAGTTCAGTTTTTGCAGTCAGCTTGCACTGGGCAATCTGACTTTTATAAAATGAGTAAATCATTGCTAAAAGTCTAGAATCTGGACACAAACTCCAGTTACGAAACCAGTAATTTTCAGCCTAAAAAAATTGGGTCTCAAAAATTATGTTTTTTACGCTGTATTTTTTCATGTGTGTAGAAAGTCGTAATATTTATATCATTGTAGAACTACATCATTCTCCTTTTCTGTAATACCACCTACTTGGATTATCATAAAATCTCAAACTTATCCTACTTTTTGCAAAGGTTCATCTGTCCTTGTGCAAATCAGACCTGCATGCCTTAGATTTAAGGCCAAAAGTCTAAAATCTGGACACAAACTCCAGTTCCAAAACTGGTAATTTTTGGCCTAAATAAATCAGGTCTCAAAAATTATGTTTTTTCCACTATTTTTTAAGTATAAAGTCTACATTATTTGGTATCATTGTAGAACTACATCTTTCTCCTTTTCTGCAGTACCACCCTCTAGGTGTATCGTAAATGATGTTGACATTACAGAGCTTGGAAGTAGGGTACTACCTCATGACACATAAACATGGCATGTAGGGATAATGAGTTAATTGATTTATCTGAAATTTCTTAGAAATTGTAAAGGAATGGCTATTTTTGTAATTTCTGTGCAATGTTAATCATAAATAATCAAATAAGCAAGGAATATTCAAATTTGGTGATGTCATTGAAATTCACCTATTAATTCATTGTCTCCTGGAGATTCTTTTCATTTTTGCCTGAAAAGGGGATAGGAAAAAGCATTTTTGGGGTTACTTCTGAATGCATCCAGACACATTTGTTTCCAAGAGTTTGTTTACAGATAAATCCAGGTGTTGTGGCTCATCTGTGCATGCAGCTGGTACAAACAGTGGTATGATGCCATTTTCCTTTAAGTGAGACGGCAGTTTCTCCCTGCAATGGGCTTTGAAAACGTCAAAAAGTGATAATGCCTTCTGATCAGAGTAACTTAGGGGGAGCAAGTCACATACAGAGTTCACATATGGTATCAGAATCTAGTCAACAAACTGAATCATAAATTCCTCCTTGCTCCAGTAAGTTTAGTAAATTTTGCATCCCAAATCACTTAGGAATTCTAATCCTAGCAAACACCTGTGCATCTTTCCACCATAAATCAGCTGGAGTGGAAGCAGTGGGCCTAATTTGGCAATAGATAGTACTATTTTGATTTGTCTCATTGTCTATTCCTTAAATGTAGAGAGCTTTGTGTTTTGTTAGTGGTCTTTAAGAGTAGTGGAAAACCTAACTGAAATCTTAATTAAAACTCTGGAATTAAGCTTGTTTGCATGGATATGCATGAAAATGGACCCCCATCCAAGCATACTGTAGGTGTGATGGATGGGGGGGCATTATTGGAGTAACCTGGAGGTTGAGCATGTATAATTAGCATTTTGCACCCTAATGCTTGCTTGAGAGGCACTCTTTAAATATCAATAAAATCATGTGACACCTGCAATATAAGAGCTGTTGTCCCCACTCAGCGTAATATTGTAAAACCTATTTTTTGTCGTCTAATAAGAAATAACAGTTGGGTGGAAAACATGGTCATTGGGAGGGTTTATATATGCTCAGCCTCCAGCATACTCCAATAATGCTTCCCAACCATCACATCTAAAGTATGCTTTGATGGGGGTCCATCATTTTTCATAAATATTCTGCCTCATGTATAAATTAGCATGTTTAAAGGAGAACAAAAAACACTAAAATCAACTACTGTTTCTTCACATGTAAAACCACTTGTATAAAATATCTTATTTAAATTTATATACTGTAAATAATTTATTTATTTATTATTATTATTATGAATACTATACATTTTAAAAAAATATATTTGTTTAAAAATTATTGGATAATGTCCAATCTGTCATTTTAGGAATTCCCCAAAGGGAACATCATCTACTATACATAGCAGATGTCAATGCTGAATGATATGAATGGCTTTTTAATATTGGATATCAATTCCCAACATTCATATCACCACTTTCAGCTGCATATTAACATGGTACTTGTGTGTATGTATATTGTTACGACTCTATGGTCTAAGAAAAATGTAACAGAAAGAAAGTGAAACCAACAAATCAAGTAAAAATCAACAAGCAATTTATTACTAGATAATTAAAATGAAAAATCAAAAAGTCACTTACAGTAATGTGTTTTGAAATCCTAATAATCCAATAAGAATGATTGTTCTAATCACAAGTCCTAAATATAGAATGTTCCGAATTCACGGCTGTGTCCTTGAATGTTATGATGTGCTAATGGTCTCCAAAGTCCTGATGTACTAGTAATCTTGATGTGCTGATGTCAAAATGAAGTATTCCAAAATATCTGAATAAGTTCACTTAAATTCCAAAATCATCAATTAAAAGTCCAAAATCCAAAAGTTTATGAGCACTGTTATAATCCAATGAATATTTAAAATAATTCCTCTCTTAGAATTTGGAATGAATTTTCACAACTGTAATAGCTCTTTACAAGACTGATGGTAATGTCAAAACTGAATAAATGTCCACCAAACATGGCATATATAAAGATTGGTCACATGACAGAATGTTCTAGAACATGTGTCATCTTAATGGAATTTTACTTGTAAACAAAATTCAACCTTGACCTTCAAATTGAGAAAACATATTGATCAAAACAACCTAATTCAAGGACACTAGTTAAACATGTTTTTCCTGATAACATTAAGATTTAAGCAAATATTAAAGTGAAGAAACATTTATAATTTCCTAAAATATTTATAATATTATATAAACATCATACATAACACCTCCCCTCATAAAGAAAAAGAAAGATTTATATAATAAAGCTTTCTTTTGAATATACATCTAATACTACAATAACCAAAATTACATAAGAACATGTTTTATGATACTGGACTTAATTACATCAAGCAATATTATATTTCTAGGCACGTGAGAGTGCATCTGCAATCACATTGTCTTTTCCCCTGATGTGTTTGATGTCAATGTTATATTCTTGCAATATCAAACTCCATCTCAACAATCTCCGATTTTTATCTTTCATTTTGTTGATGAAAGTAAGGGGATTGTGATCACTGTACACAATAATTGGAGAAAGAGCTGAGGTAACATACACTTCAAAATGCTGTAAAGCCAATATCAAAGCCAAACATTCCTTCTCAATTGTGGAATAATTTTTCTGGTGCTTGTTTAGTTTTTTAGAAAAATAACACACAGGGTGATCCACACCACTTTTGTCTTCCTGAATCAATACTCCACCAACCCCTACATCACTTGCATCAACAGATAATTTAAATGATTGGCTGAAATTTGGTGCAGAAAGAACTGGTGCATTCTTAAGCATGGCCTTTAACTTGTCAAAAGATTCCTGACACTTGTCAGACCAATGAAATTTGGTTTTCTTACTCAATAAACTTGTCAAAGGTTCAGCAATTTTGGAAAAATTGGAACAAAATTTCCAATAATATCCAGCCATACCTAGAAATCGCATCAGTTGCTTTTTAAAAATTGGAACTTGAAATTCAGAGATAGCTTTGACCTTAGCTTCTATAGGTTTAACTTGACCTTGTCCCACAATATGTTCTAAAAATGTGACACAAGCATGGCAAAACTCACTTTTGCTCAAATTAATTGTCAGATTCACATCGCTGAGTCGATCGAAGAATTTTCGAATGGTTTCCAAATGATCTTCCCAGGTGTTGTTGTAGATAATGACATCATCAATATAAGCGTCACAATTATCAAGACCAAATGTTATCATGTTCATCAGACGTTGAAACGTTGCAGGCGAATTTTTCATTCCAAACGGCATGACTTTATATTGATAAAGTCCATCTGGAGTTGCAAATGCTGAAATTTCTTTTGCCCTTTCCGTCAGTGGAATTTGCCAGAATCCTTTTAAAAGGTCAAACTTG
Organism: Margaritifera margaritifera; assembly: GCA_029931535.1. Classification (NCBI taxonomy): domain Eukaryota; kingdom Metazoa; phylum Mollusca; class Bivalvia; order Unionida; family Margaritiferidae; genus Margaritifera; species Margaritifera margaritifera. Next base: position 259,083 of record JAQPZY010000956.1, on the reverse strand, counting down.
GTGACATATTCCGCATTTCCAATTTTATCAATGCAATCGTCCATTCTTGGGATTGGAAATGAATCAGTTTTGGTGACACTGTTGACTTTTCTATAGTCAGTACACATACGAAATGTATTATCTGGCTTGGGAACAAGAATACATGGTGAACTCCAGTTACTTTTACTTGGTTCTATGAAATCATTCTCCAGTAGATACTGAATTTCTTTCTTCAGATAGTTCTGTTTGAGAGGATTCATCCTATAAGGATGCTGTTTCACAGGCGCAGAATCTACAATGTCAACGTCATGATAAATTTTACTTGTTCGTGTTGGAACATCAGGAAACAAGTGCTCATAGTCATGTAATAGCTGTTTTAGTTCATTTCTTTCCTGTTGTTGTAGATGTGAAAGTTTCTGGTCTAGGTTGTTCAATATTTCTGAATTCCGAAGATTGGTTATACCAGAGTCACTATAGTCTGATTGTACTCCATCGTTGATATCTTCACTGTGTGGAACAGGTACAACTAAATTAACAGAATAATTAGCTGGGCTATCTCTGTCAAAATATTCCTTTAACATATTTATATGACAAAGTTGTTTCTGTTTCCGTCTCCCAGGAGTGTTAATGATATAATTTAAGTCATTTACTTTCTTTTCAACGGTATAAGGACCAAAAAATTTAGCCTGAAGAGGATTCTGAGGTATGGGAAAGAGAGCCAGAACTTTGTCACCAGGTTTAAAACTCCTTTCCTGTGAATTTCTGTCATACCTTAATTTCATTTTTGACTGGGTAGTGTGAAGATTAGTTCTTGCTACTGTACTTCACAGGCCTTTGACAACTTGTATTTGAAATCAGAAACATAATCAAGAAGATTAATCTTTGAATCTTCATTTGAAAGAAGTTTCTCTTTCAATAATTTCAATGGTCCACGGACAGTATGACCAAAAACTAGTTCAAAGGGACTAAAACCCAACGACTCTTGAACTGATTCCCTAACAGCAAACAACAACAAATGAACACCCTCATCCCAATCCTTTTCTGTATCAAAGCAATATGATCGAATCATATTCTTCAAAGTTTGATGAAATCTTTCCAAAGCACCTTGACTTTCAGGGTGATAGGCAGAAGATTTAAACTGTTGGATGCCTAATTCATGCATAACTTGTTGGAAAATTCCAGACATAAAATTTGACCCTTGATCTGACTGGACAGATTTGGGAAGGCCAACAAGTGCAAAAAACTTCACCAAAGCTTTCACAATAGTTTTAGTTTTTATATTTCTCAGAGGAATTGCCTCTGGAAATCTTGTAGATGCACACATGATGGTCAACAAGTATTGGTTGCCTGACTTGGTTTTAGGTAAAGGACCAACACAGTCTACTATTGTTCTACTAAATGGTTCATCAAATGCAGGAATAGGTTGCATATGAGCATTAGGTATCTTCTGATTGGGTTTTCCTACCATTTGACAAGTGTGACAAGATCTGCAGTATTTAGAAACATCACTTTTGAGTTTCGGCCAATAAAAATGATTCAAGATCTTGTGATAAGTCTTATGGACTCCTAAATGACCAGCCAAAGGAGTTTCATGGGCTAAATTAAGAATTTCCTGTCGATATGACTTAGGAACAACAATTTGATAGCTCACTGACCACTCGTCACCAGCGGGTACATCAGGTGGTCTCCATTTCCTCATAAGGACCCCATTTTTCACAAAGTAACACACTGGAACTTGTGTGGCTTCAGTTTCACTAATAGCCCTCTGAAACAAACAAGATATCTCGGGATCTTGCTCCTGTTCAACGACAAGGGATTGTCGTTTGTCATCCTGATTAGAACAAAGAGAATGAGTTGCCAAAAGAGGATCACTGTGATCAATACCATTTGATTGATCAATACCTGAGGAAAAAGTGACCTCATCAAAAGACTGACCAATACATGTGTCAGCTAAAGGAATAATATCCTGATCAACATCACTCTCAAGAGCTCTTTTTGCCATAGCTCTAGTAAATGCACAAGCAGGGTACAAATCAGGGATTTCAGTTTCGACAGGATCAACTTTCTGATCCAAACAAGGCTTGTCAGTTACAAGTGGATTAACCACAACCTTATCTCCAGCTAGGTCATTGCCTAGTAATAAATGAACACCCTCTATGGGTAAAGAAGTCACTGCCCCAACAGTCACAGGTCCAGAAACTAAGTCTGATGCCAAATTTACACAATGAAGAGGAACATTTACAAAGCCGCACTCTACTCCCTGAACAAGAACACTTTCACTTGAAGAAGACTCCTCAGACAAAGGCAAAGTACCTGATAATAAAAGACTCTGAGAAGCTCCAGTGTCCCTTAATATTTTAATTGGGATAGGCTTGGCAGAATCAGCTATAAGTGATATAGAACCTTCTGACATGAATGGTTCATAAGCCTCTAAAATAGAATCAGACTGGGGTTTGTTTGACCCAACAAATGTATTGTTTTCAATACAAGACCGTGACCTTGACCTCGTAGAAATAAGAGCATTTGGAAAAGCTCTGTCTTTTCTCTGTTGCTTATTTTTCAACTTGAAGCAATCAGAAATAACGTGCCCTTTCGTTTTACAATAAGTGCACGTAGGAAGAGATAAGGATTTCTGATCAGTCTTATCAGATGTTTGATTCCTAACAGTTGTGCTGTTGTGAAATTTGGAAGTACTCGAATGAGATTGAAATGGTTTTTTACCAGAAAACTGCTGAAAGGACGACTTATTGCTAAATGAAATTTTGTGAGTCAAGGAATAATCGTCAGCCATACAAGCAGCATTTTCCAAAGTTTCCACATTCTGCTCGTCAAGATAGGTTTTAACATCACTATGGATGCACCTCTTGAACTCTTCAATTAATACGAGCTGTCTGAGGTTATCATAAGCTTGATCAACTTTCTTGGCTGAGCACCACCTATCAAATAGTTGTTCTTTATCCCTTGCAAATTCGACATGAGTTTGTCCAGTTTCTTTTCTACAATTCCTAAACCTTTGTCGATATGCCTCTGGTACCAACTCATAAGCTTTAAAGATGTACTCCTTAACCACATCATAATCAGTGCTTTGTTGTACTGACAGTGAAGTGTAGACTTCACGAGCTTTGCCAATAAGTACACTTTGTAATAACAAAGTCCAATGCTCTCTGGGCCATTTCAAGTTTTCAGCTATTTTCTCGAAATGAAGAAAGTATTTATCTACTTCTTTTTCCTGAAAAGGGGGTACTAACCTAATATATCTAGTAACATCAAAACCTGAACTTGTGTTTAAAGGAGTGGAGTGTGCTCTGTTTGCCAGTTCTAATTCTCTTAATTTAAATTGCATTTCCCTTTCTTCTCTTTGCATCTGCATTTGTATTTGCCTCTCTTCTTTCGCTCTCTCCATCTGCATTAGCCTCTCTTCCTTCTGCATTTGTATGTGCCTCTCTTCCTTCTGCATTTGTAGCTGCCTCTCTTCTTTCTCTCTCTCCATCTGTATCTGCCTCTCTTCTTTCTCTCTCTCCATCTGTATCTGCCTCTCTTCTTTCTCTCTCTCCATCTGTATCTGCCTCTCTTCTTTCTCTCTCTCTCTCTGAATCTGAAGCTTTGCCAATTCTAAATCCATCTGGTTCTTTAACTCTAATTCCCTTAATTTCCTGTCAGAACCAGATACAGGCTTTCTTTTCAAACTTAAAGCACTATTTTCAAAAATTCCCTTTCCTACTAAATATTGAATTAAAATAATCTTTATTTCCTGTTTTGTCAATGTTACTTTTGCCTCAGATAGACTGTATTTTCTGGCAAGCTCGAGCAACTCATCCTTTCTCATGCATTCTAACCCCTCCTGGGTAGGTTTTGAAATGAAATTCTGAACATTAGATGCCATTGTAAATGCTTGTTGGTTTCACACAAAAAAAATTTCTCTATTTAAAAATCTTTGCCAAAGACAAAAAAAATTCAGAGACAAAATCAATATGAATTTCAAAGATAAATTTAATATCTCTAATATGCTTTAAAGAAATTCAGATCCCGGAGGACGAGCCCCCAATTTCTGTTACGACTCTATGGTCTAAGAAAAATGTAACAGAAAGAAAGTGAAACCAACAAATCAAGTAAAAATCAACAAGCAATTTATTACTAGATAATTAAAATGAAAAATCAAAAAGTCACTTACAGTAATGTGTTTTGAAATCCTAATAATCCAATAAGAATGATTGTTCTAATCACAAGTCCTAAATATAGAATGTTCCGAATTCATGGCTGTGTCCTTGAATGTTATGATGTGCTAATGGTCTCCAAAGTCCTGATGTACTAGTAATCTTGATGTGCTGATGTCAAAATGAAGTATTCCAAAATATCTGAATAAGTTCACTTAAATTCCAAAATCATCAATTAAAAATCCAAAATCCAAAAGTTTATGAGCACTGTTATAATCCAATGAATATTTAAAATAATTCCTCTCTTAGAATTTGGAATGAATTTTCACAACTGTAATAGCTCTTTACAAGACTGATGGTAATGTCAAAACTGAATAAATGTCCACCAAACATGGCATATATAAAGATTGGTCACATGACAGAATGTTCTAGAACATGTGTCATCTTAATGGAATTTTACTTGTAAACAAAATTCAACCTTGACCTTCAAATTGAGAAAACATATTGATCAAAACAACCTAATTCAAGGACACTAGTTAAACATGTTTTTCCTGATAACATTAAGATTTAAGCAAATATTAAAGTGAAGAAACATTTATAATTTCCTAAAATATTTATAATATTATATAAACATCATACATAACAATATCTATGCATATATGTGTGTATATGTATGTGTTTGTATATAAATAAGTTCCTTTGTATGATGACCTCAAGGTAGATTATTTCATCAGCTAATTGTGTTACCCTCTTAAAATAAAGTCATTCTTATTGTTATTATTATTATTATTGTTATTATTATCCACTTGAAAATGCAGAAAGAAACAACTAATCACATTTCCTAAGACTCTGTGTTCTATTGAGATAATGTTAAAGTGTCTATGTAAGACAAAGTCTTTCATCTGAAAAATGAAGCGTTTTCAAACAATAGCTCTTCCCTTGCCTGCAACTTTTGGGTAAAGTTGGAAAATAAACTGAATACCAATGCTTGATACATGCATATCATGAATTTTCATATATATCAATGTTTGTGCCCCTGCAAAGAGTACTAAAATAGCCAGTTTTCAATGAATGCACATTAAACTCTACATACTGTAGAAGAAACAGATTAAAACTTAACTTCATGTCCAACATCCGAAGTAAAAGCATACTTTGCTTGATGTAGATTCACAATGACAATAATACTTATGAACCTTGAAATTAAGAGCAACTCTGAATGCCAGTTGTGAGCTAATTATTGTAGAGTTCTCATCCACATGGACTTTACAACACTATTATTTACCAAACATTACAAGATAACTCAGTATGTGAACTGAACAAAGTATGTCACAATTGTTTCTTCAGGCACATTATAAGAACTGTATCCTCGTCCCCGCCCCTGCCGCAACAACAAAACACCAAAATGATCCAGTTACACCATGCAAGGTAATACTGCATTTTTGTGCTTTCCCTCATGAGTTGCATTCAAGATCAACAGCTTTTGCAGAAAGTCTTAGACATTGGAAGTTTGTCCCATTACAACCACACCTATTAGCTGCCAATTTTTGTTCAGAGGGCGAGTCTCTGCGAAATGCGGGAGTATAAGCAGGTCCTTGGGTCAAGGGAGCCTGGCAGGAATCAACACTACAAGCAATGATGAAAGGAAATGCAGATCGAGATGGCCAATATGGGATTACCATCAAAGCTTTAACAGCTTTGTCATTCGTAATCTTGTTCATAATTTTCCCTACTAAGTGGAAAGGAGGAAATTGTATGATCCAAACTCATGCCAGCTACATGAAAAAGCATCCCAAAATAAATGCTCCTGGTTCTGGATTCTATAAAGGAAAGTTATCAATTTGAAAATTTAGAAGTAAAATTTCTCTATTTAACATCCACTCTGTAGATTTTGAAAAATTCCTAGAGTAAATATCAGCACAGTATTATCTACTCATGGTAAATAGATGACTGAAATGTATACATCTCTTTCAAAACTGTGACCAATACCAAGTATTATCTACTCATGGTAAATAGATGACTGAAATGTATACATCTCTTTCAAGACAGTGACCAATACCAAGTATTATCTACTCATGGTAAATAGATGACTGAAATGTATACATCTTTTCAAAACAATGACCAATACCAAGTATTATCTACTCATGGTAAATAGATGACTGAAATGTATACATCTTTTCAAGACAATGACCAATACCAAGTATTATCTACTCATGGTAAATAGATGACTGAAATGTATACATCTTTTCAAAACAGTGACCAATACCAAGTATTATCTACTCATGGTAAATAGATGACTGAAATGTATACATCTTTTCAAGACAGTGACCAATACCAAGTATTATCTACTCATGGTAAATAGATGACTGAAATGTATACATCTCTTTCAATACAGTGACCAATACCAAGTATTATCTACTCATGGTAAATAGATGACTGAAATGTATACATCTTTTCAAGACAGTGACCAATACCAAGTATTATCTACTCATGGTAAATAGATGACTGAAATGTATACATCTCTTTCAATACAGTGACCAATACCAAGTATTATCTACTCATGGTAAATAGATGGCTGAAATGTATACATCTTTTCAAGACAGTGACCAATACCAAGTATTATCTACTCATGGTAAATAGATGGCTGAAATGTATACATCTTTTCAAAACTGTGACCAATACCAAGTATTATCTACTCATGGTAAATAGATGGCTGAAATGTATACAGCTCTTTCAAAACAGTGACCACTACCAAGTTGATTTAGGAAGATCATTAATTTCCCTGAACCGAGTGACATAATTAATTCATGAGAATACACATGTATTGCCATATTATAATATCAATGTTTATTCTGTGCCAGATAATAGAGAGATTGCAAGGTATGAAAGATAACAAGGCATTCTAAATAATTATTGTGTGATAATTGGATTCTTCACCTGGCCACTGGTCACAAATAGGTTGATTTGAATCTGCTGGTAGAACTCACCACTCATCTTTGGATGCATCTGTCTAAATAACAAAATTAACTGTTGTCTAAGCTTTTTAACATTGCATTTTTTATTTTCAAATCAATATTTTGGCTCTGTCTTATTGTATCAAACAGGTTTATATGTGCATGAAAATCCTGGTACTATTTAAGACCAAGAACTTTATCTCTTCCCTCTAAAGCTGGTTCAAAGGTAATCATCTAGTAAACCAACAAAAGATGCCATCTGGTAGAAAGGAATGTCTTGATGGACATCTGACTGGTAATGTATATACTTTTTCATCCATAAGGAAAGGTTTTGAATTGTACTAAATCAATGAGAAATCCAAAGAGATGATTCCCTGAGACAGAATAAAAAGTACAACCTCTTGTACTTAACTAAAAAACACATATAACTTTTTCCAGCATAAATTTTTTATTTTTTTTCAGCATAAATTGGATAATATGTTGATGTTGTAATCAAGGAAGCAGGAGAGAAAATACCCTGTTGTATGAACTATAAATATGGTGGTTTCATTATTTTGGTAATGACCCTCTGTGCAATGCTAAAGAATGAATTTATAAAGTATTATAGTACATGTATCACATTCCACCTAAATGTTTATATTTTTATACACATTTTTGAAAATGGTTATATATTAGAACACTAAAATATGCATCTTTTAGATGCATGGATATGATAAAATCATTTTCCTGTAATTATTTCTAGACCAATTGAAAAACCCATCTTGTTTAAAAATATTCACAAGTCACAAAGTCATTCAGGGTGTTTTGATTTATGCCTGGTCTGAATTTACCATTAGGCTCTGGTACTATGAACAGATTTGAAATAAACTCTTCCTTATTATGTATGAAGGTACTATAGTTCCTTTCCACAAAATTTCATCTACTTTAATTTATACTGGAATCTTTTGTTCATCAGAAATTGTAGGTAATTACGTATTCAGGTTTCGAATTTGTCAAATTCAATCTTGTAAATCTGTGTAAAATCCAGTTATCAGATATTGGCCACTGCCATGTCTCAAGACACATACATATTTATCCATGCATGAACTTGCCTGTCAGTTTTTTAAAAAATATTTTTTTTCCTGCATTCTTAGCTGTTTTTTCTCCTCTAGCAGTGAGTTGCATTTGTCTGGCCATATCATTTGGGATTATTTTATGAGTAAAATCTGTTTGAATCCTGTGCACCTTTTAGTACCTGTTAGGGCCAATGCCAGTGAAATTATATGCATAATCATCTCACCAGAAACGAAGTCCAGTACTGCATTTATTTATTTTTTTTCCAGTGAGGCTGCAACCTTTGTGTTTTTAAAAGATATTCAGTTGTGAATTATGAGTAAAATTGTAACTGTAACAAACTGTTCAATTTCAGAAAGTTCTTGATGGCAGCATATGCTTTTTGTTTAATACCCACCTATGGGTTAATATTGGGGTTCCATTTCATTGCCATTTTGGCCATGTTATATTTGTCCCATTTTGTCTGTACATACACTGTAAGGTTGCAGCTGTGATGATCAGCTGAGTCAAAGACACTAATAAGTTGTGGTTTTTTTTATTTTTTAAAAGAACTCTTGGCATGGTATATTGACTGTATCATGCCCTGGAAATGGGAGTAAGTGCTTGTAAGCTTAAACAAATCTATTGTATCATGAATTATGATCAATGTCATGTATAGAAACAACTTTCCCAGTACAATTTGTATCAGACCGGTTTCATTCAGAATTCAAGCATGGTCTAAATTTTAGGTAACTCCAAGGGGAGTTTTGGATTTTAGCAAAAAATTCTCAGGCACAGCAGTTAATGTTTTCTTCCCCAATTTCAGATCCTGACTTGGGTCCTGTCATACAGTTTCCATGTCACAAGTCTCATTCTCTACAAGAGCATGCATATCACATGTGCTATCAATTTTTTTTGGCAAATACCCAATAATACACGCGAAGGTACTATACTATATCCTGGGTTCAATTTATTCAATTCAGTAAAGTTCGGTTGTTCCGACCTTTTTCTGTTTGCTGAGTTGGCACTCTACAGATATTACGTACTTCTGAGTGAGTGACAGGTGTAAGATATAGTTGTTTGCATTTGCAACAAGCACAATGGAGAGATGGCATACCTCTGTGCTACTTTCATGTACTGTGGCTGAAATTTCTTTATATATTGTACTTGTGGAAATTGTACATGATCTAAGCACACAGCTAACCAAAATGGCTGCTCCCATGTGCTCGAAAAATCAGCCTGAATTAGTCTAAAGTACACTTACTTTAACAGTTATTAAAATAGGGAAAATGAATTTTGCCAGAATAGGCAAAACCAGCTTCTGAAAGTACAATGAAATGAATTACAAAATATATAAAAAGTAAAAAAACGATATTGGCTCATTCTTTTACAATTTACCTTTAAAATCCAGGCAGTGAAAATGACCAAACGGAGCTAGCAGTTTTTTGATAGGTGCACATCTGAAGTAAAAGCAAGCTGTATACTCTATAACCCAAATTACACCCATCAATCATACACCAAAATAAAGGGAATAAAAAGTTCTTTTAACAGTATCTAAGATATACAAGGTCTTTTTTAAATAGCCCAGATAACCAGCGAAGAAAATCTGGATAATTCTTTTTCTTTAAAAATCTAACCCTGTGCAAAATACGAAACTGTAGCTTAAGTCAACCTTGCTAATTGACAGGCCATACACAACATAATGCCTGCCTTTATAAGTGCCTTTGTCGTTTGTCAACAACTGACTTGACATTGGATGCATGCTTTGTGCTTTTTCTTGGAGGATATGTCCATGTTAGCACCAGTGCCAGCAATATTGAACCCTGCAAAGTCTGAAATCTCTGAGTCAGACGGGTTGAGTGACAGTATAGTGTCCTTGTTGGCAGCCATAAGCCTAACTTGCAAAAGCTCATTTAAATTGACCAGAACAGTATTTTGTAGGTCGGCTGCTTTAGTAAAAGTATCATCAATATAATAAACGGTATCAACAATGTAATATACAGCAAGTTTATAATTTATTTTGAAATAAAAACTTAACAAAATACCGACCACATGGTTAAAAATCTCAGTCTGTACTTTATTATACTTACCGCCTCTTGTTAGTGCAAAGTGAAATATGACGTGGAGTGGGGACAACGGCTCTTATATTGCAGATGTCATGTGATTTTATTGATTTTTAAAGAACTTCTTTAAAGCAAGCATGAGAGTGAACACGCTAATTTATACATGTGAGGCTGAAGGCTTATGAAAAATAATGGATGTTGGCATCTTTGATTAAGATCTTCAAATTTATTTGCTGGCCTATAAGTTGATGTTGAGAATAAGTTGAATTTGCTAATTTCGTCAATTTTCAATTCTTCATCCATATAGAAGTCTGTGTGGAGTATAAGATGAAGCCAGATCAACACCTTTGCTTTGCCTTTTTCACTAGTAACTTCTGGTTTCATGAATATTGATGGTATCACTGTATGCTATTTCAGATTAATTTGGAAAATGATTAAGATGGTCTGTACATGTATTATTTACAGGTGTTATTTATTAGAACATTGTATGCAATGATATAAACCTCTGTTGTCAAAAAGTAAGTGCAACGTGTATTCTTACAGCAACAGTAACCTCCTTATCAAATTATGTTTACAATAAAAAAAATGAAAGAACTCGATCAAGACTTGTTGTTTTTAGTGAATGCGTGTGTGTGTGAGAGAGAGAGAGAGAGAGAGGATACAACACTGTCAGTGTGTAAGAACTAAGCATCCTGAGCAGTTTTTACTTGTATCTATTGAAGACGGAGAGGTTACAGGGCAATTGTAATATATATTGTTGAGTTACCTGATGGTTGTGATCTTACTCATGTACAGGGGCATTACTATATTCCATTATCAATCAATACCTCTAAATAAACAGTTTATTCTTGTTTTAATTACTATAGCCATTGTCAGAAGACTCGCATGGCTTTGAAGTGTTATTTACATGCTAATTAAATATGCCTACAGCTTTGGCCAGGTAATTGCAATTGACACCAGCAGTACATGTGATCAAATTAGTGAGGCTACCAATATAGAAATGATGCTACCCATAGGGTATTGTAATTGATCCTGTAAAGCATGTTATAATGTATGGAGTATATTGTGTAATGACCTGTAATGCCAGGTGCTTGCTCATGTAAGTTTCTCAACCAGTGACATCTTTTGTTCTGGCTGATAGAAGTGTCAGAACTTTGAATTCATGAGCAAATATCAAACGAAAATGCTGCCCAACTACAGGAAGTATACATGCACATACTGATAAAGGGTAATCTTATTTCGTGGGAATATAGAGGTCATTGTACTTGAAAGAAAACAACACAGCAGGCTAATTGGTCATCTTGGGATTTAAACTAAATTGAGTCCATATGGATATAAATATTGTGAATATTGAAAGATAAATTATATATCTATGAAACTGAATTTTCATCGACTATTTTATTACTGTTTTCTGTCTTTGACAAAAGCTTCAGCAAAATGGGGTCAGTAAGGTACATTAAGCAAAATAACATGAAGAAGGGCTGAAATCTCTCTCTCTCTCATATCATGGAATATTTTATTTTGATCATGAGGTGCAAGAAGAAAAATTTGCAATGGAATTCCCATGTCCATGTCATGGTTATTCATTTTCTAACTTGTCTATTCTAATACACACATATGTAAGCAAATTTGAACAACATACATTACTAGTGGATGTTGCTCAGCACAATTACATCTGATGCACATGAATTTAATACTGTCGATCATGTAAATATTTTGGAATCCTCAATGTTGGGTCCTATATTTGTTCACACACGATCTCTTCACTAAAATGATAATTTTTTTACACATTATTTTTTGTACTTTGAAAAAAAAATAGATATTTTTTCATGTACAAAAAAATTACATTAAATTGGTAAAACAATGTCAATGACATAATACATATATAGGTCGATTCGGAGTATAAGACGAAGCCCAGACTTCCAGGTCAAAAAGTATCAACTTACAGGCCGGCAAATACGGTAATACTACAGTAGGAATTAAGCCTGTTTGCTCAAAAAAACGTGGAACTAAGCCTGTTTGCTCAAAAAAACGTAGAACTGAAGTTTGGTATGATCTTTTATAGAAAAATATCATTGCTCAGTATTTTATCAATTTTTTTTGTGTTAATGACAAACCCTTGAAGGTGTATTTTTTTAACCTAACCATGAAATTTATATCCACAAATTTAAAGTGAGTCACAGTATTAAAATCAGCTTAAACATATTTCATTGTTATTGATGAAACATGTTACAAAACTATTAACTGATTAACATGTTAGCTGTCAGAAAATGTTAAATGTTTATGTTCTTGTCAATTCTTATCCTTTGAAGTTTTGTTTTTTTTACTTCAGAACTGGAAGGAGGGAAGTTTTTCTTCAACACTGTGAAGGAAGGAGATAATGTCACTTTTGCCACAGAAGATGAAAATGAAAGGACATTATGGGTTCAGGCAATTTACAGGGCAACAGGGCAAACTCACAAACCAGTACCGCCTGTTGTGCAAACCAATAAAATCAGCAATACACAGATATCACGTATGCAGGGAGGTAAATGAGTCATACATTTTTCAGTGCACACTAAATAAGTTAGTGGTTTCACCTGGCCTAAGACAAAGTGACCTTATGGTATGGCCTTTTGTCTGGTTTTCATTTGTAAACATTTGCCATTTTCTCCTTCTCAGAACAATTCAGCCAATTAATATCAAACTTGGTATGAATATTCCTTATGACATGCTCAATCAAAATTGTTTTCAGGATGGCTTTCCTACCAGTGGTGTGACTTTTACAGCAACCATGTTGAAGGCCTGAATTTGTTTACTTCTTCTCCAGAACAGCTGAGCTAGTTTGATTGAACTTGATAGAAATATTCCGTAGGACATGCCTTCGCCTAGATAATTCTGTTTAACACCTTCATTGTGGACAATGTTAAAACTTGCACCTGGTCACATACTGGTAGTGGGTCTTGGATTAGTTTTGGGGGGGTCAAGAGCTTTTAAAAAAAAAAACCTTGGTCACATACTGGTAGTGGGTCTTGGATTAGTTTTGGGGGGTCAAGAGCTTTTTAAAAAAAAAAAACTAGCACAAAACAGGTTTTTATTTCATGTGTTTTATATTATATGAATTATTAAGTTACAAAGTGTTGTAATTTAATTTAATTTGAAATTAGTCAATTAGTCTTCTGAAAGTTTCAGTACCAGACCACACAAACTGCTTTCAGTTCATTGGTTATGTTAGCAATATTTAGAGTTTGAAGTACACTATTGCTTTAACTACCTAGATAATCACAATAAAGATTCATCCTGTCATCTGTTTTCATTTTGTTTTTATTCAATGACAAAGTCGGACCAATCTGAGTTATATTCATGCACTTTTTCATGGATGGTAGTTGATGATAGACTAGAAGATTAAAAAACATGGCTGAAAGTTGTTTTCTAATGTGCTTGCATTTTCTTGTGGACAGAAATTAGAAGAAACAAGACAAGTAATGTCAAGTTTTCATTCATTAATGTACATGTAAAGTCAGTGTAACTTCAAGAGTAGCCTTATATCGCGTGTGTGGATTTGGTTTCTTGATTTTTCACTCATACATTTGTTTTTGGACTTTTTTTGACACTCTGTGAAATATATTTGTAGTTTTCAGACAGCAAAACAACTTATTTATTTTTTGCCATCCCAAAACAAGCAGATAATACAGTAATTGGTTTTGACTATATGTGACGGGGAATTTTGTCTTCTATGTGATCGATCTCAGATCCACTAAGGCCTCTTGTTATATTATTTATTTTTGACTCTAAAGAATTTCTCTTTTGGATACATTCTCCAAGCACATTAACATTGGGAAAATAAACTCTGCTACCTCCCAAATCCAGCCCTCCAGAAAAGATGAAATTTTAATTTTTTCTACCTAAACACCGTATGATATAGACAAAGGGAAGAAACTCTTACCCGTTACCTCCTCTTGACCACCACTACGTGGCACCAGTTTTAAGCCTTCGCTACAGTACTATCAACATAGTTCTGAAGACATCCCAAAATTCTGTGAATATCTTTGCGATTTCAAGCCAACTATCCAGAAAGTCAGTATATTTGTTCATAGTAAGGTTTTTAGCTATACTGGTCATAGACCAGAAGAGCTTATGGGATCATCTTTCATCCATCTGCCAGTTAGGACAAGTTTGTTATCACTACTTCTCCTAAGCTACTTGGAGGATTGCCATGAAACTTTACACACACATTCATCCCATGGTCTAGTTGATCATAAATGAAAATGGTGAGACTCGGACATCCAGCAGCCATCTTGAAAGTGGTTATTGCTACTCCTGAATGGATGGTAATATCAAGCTGGGGTTTTCACTAAAAGACTTCTTATGATCTGGTCCTAAATGAAAATGGTGCTGATCTGATGTTCATGTGGTCATCACAGCAGCCATCTTGAAATTCTTGTTATCACTACTCCTCCTGAATGGATGGTTGTATCAACATGGGGTTTTTACTAAATATTATGATGTCTAGTTGGTGTTAAATGAAAATGGTGCTGCTCAGACATCCAATATGGTGATCATCTTCAAAATCTTGTTATCACTACCCCTAAATGAATGGCTGATCATACTGATATTGTGCTTTCACCACAAGACTTCTTATGATGTCTAGTTTGTCCTATATGGAACTGGTGCCAGTCTGATATCCAATTTAGTCACTATGGGAAGCCATCTTGAAAATCTTGTTATTGTTACTTCTCCAAAACAGAGAGTCATATCAACATGGGCTTTCAACCAGAAGGCTTCTGATGATGTCTTGTTGGTCCTAAATGAAAATGGTGCCAATCTGACATCCACAGCAGTTAATTTGAAAATCTGATTATTGCTGAAGGATATCTGAGATGGTTTCAATACTCAGCAGTTAAAAGGAAGAAAAGGTCTTGTCTTGAATTCCTGGAAATTCTTTTTGGCCAGTAGAGCATCAGTCCTTTCGAGGGACTCTTGTTACCACACGTGGTAAAAATTATTTTCTGCTTTTGATCAATATTTATGTGAAATTGTTGTGCAGTGTGGACTTAGATTATTCTGACCTTGTGGTGTAACATGGTATCATTGGTACATGTTTGTTGGTTGTTATTGGTGCACACTGCATACATTTTTCTGTTTGTTTAAATAATGAGTTTTATTATGATTTTGTGAACACTTTCAGGTTATTAATTCCTATTTTTTTTCGTTCTTGTTTTTCAGTTAAACATGACAAAATGCAGTAAATGCAAGAAATTGAATGCTAGCAAGGGCACTTATGAGACGTGCCTTCCTTGTACAAAGTGTTCTTCATCCTCAACATGGAATGTATGTATTTTATGGCCAGAAAATATCTGGTCCACGGTCTTGCATAAAAGCGTCAAAAGCAAGGAGAAACAGGTGAAGTCTCATTCGGAACAATGTGACATTGAGCCTTCACCCAAAGACTACATCGATTGCAAGCATAGTTGGGGACATCAACATGAACTTCCCTCGATCCAAAATTAGATGTACAATGCCCACTGCAACTATTACATCAGCAGAATTGGAGCAACAAGGGATTGCAGAATTGCAGGCCTCAAATTCTTCGCAGACACTGTTAGAGCTGTAGTTGCATCGAATGGTGCAGGAAGCTAAATTTGGAACAATTTGTGCCTGTATGTCAGTCACAAACCTCCATGTCTGAGCATGACCTGTAAGTCCAAATGCATCTGTTTTTAGCTCTACTGGTCATAGACCAGAAGAACTTGTGGGATGGTCTGTTGTCCATCGTCTGCCTGTTGCCAGCGTCTGAAAGCCCGCTACCACCAACTGCGAGTCAGGTCTATAAGGTCAAGGTGTCAGTAGACCTGGAAGATAAGGAAGAACATCCCTCCTTCCACTTACTGTTGCAATCTGAAAAAATAAAGGAAATTTCAGACTGTCTGTCAGAAGAATATCTGTGACCCGGGAAATTCTAAAGCATTCTTCTTGGAAAGTCAACTACCAGCGAATTTGTGGTCATGCTGGAATGGAACTTATTCTGACACTTTTACCACTGAGCTTCTGACACTAGATAGGAACATTGTGGTGAATATGACTAACCAGCTATTCTACAGTGTGGACAAGAGTGTCTTTCACACCACCTCGAAGATCGTAATATCATGGCAACATCTTCAATGTTGGACCTAGCATCACTGGCAATTTTTCAGCTTGCCAAAAAGCAGACATCAGTCATGCCTGGGAATCGATGGCTAGGATCACCAAGGTCATTAACAGGGCTGCACATAATGGCTAATGCTCTGATGGTCTCTGCGAACTTAGATTTGGTGAGACTAGACACCTGTTGTCACTCATCATCACTCAAGTTGCTCCATTCCTTGGCACTCGGTGTGACACCCTTTAGGTCACCTTTATTATTTTGTGGTATGCTACAGGAAGTGAGGAGGCAGGCAGCACAGGAACTGCCCCTCCAGCTGGTCATGCTTACTGCTCAGACCTTCAAGCCGAATCAATCTCATCCTTAAAGGAGAGATGATCATTGGCAAAGAGATAAGAGGCTGAATACTGTCCAGCAACAGCAAGAGTTTTGACCTCAGTAAAATTTCAGGAGACAACAGGGTCCTCAATATTGGAGGCAATTTAATAAAGGGGATAAGAAACAAGGTTTCTCTTTTCCAAGAGTCTTAACAACCGCTGTTGACTCACCACACCAACTGCCAGCAAACAGCCCACCAGTTGGCACTGGATTCCTTCATTTCCATAAGTGTTCGATCAACCTATTTTCACAAAAAAGAATGGGTGATCCAAGTTATTTCACAGGAGCTTCATATGTCATTTATCCAGACCCTTCCCCTTTTGTGTTCTCCTTTCATGATGGACATTCCATCAGCCCCAATTTATATTAAAGGCTACCGCTCCATTGCTTCCAACACTTTCAGGCATCATGGCAGAGGGAATATTAGTAATGATAAAGATATATTAGACCTACAAGCCAATTTTGACAGTGGAATCTCTCATAGGGTTTTGACATGGCTCAATTCAGATAAATTCAACCTTTTAGCCAGAACTTCACTGACAAGATATGCTTTCAGATAGCTTTCATACAAGATATGCTTTCTGATAGCCTTAGCGTTGGTATGCAGGTTGAGCGAGTTACATGCACTTTCAATGGACCCGAACTATCTATAATTCAGATAGGATCGTTCCACTATCCTAATGATGCAACCAGGCTTTGTAGTTCAGAATAGGCTGTCATCAGCAGGCAATCAGAGAGTCATCATATGCTTCCTCTTTCAGTTGATAATGTCAAGAGAAGCAACCATGAAAGACCCTGTCCATGCTCTCAAGCATTACTTGAAGCTCACAGAGAAAAGTTGTGGAACAAGAAAGTGACTATTTCTCCCTATGAAGGCCGGGAAGAGGATATCACCCTACAAGTATTATCATCGTGGCTTAAGTGGGTTATATGTTCGGCATACTTTAAAGTCTCAAAAGATCAGAGTCACCTCATGAAGATTTCAGCTCAAGAAATTAGAGCAATCTTTGCAAGCCTCGCCTTTAAATGTAACGACATCTGCACAACCTTCTCACAGGCAGTAGTTTAGCACTTTTGCTGGACTTTCCACAACATTTTATTGGTATGAAGAGTTCAGTAGTTTTCTTCTTAGCCCAGGTATAGTTGTGCATCACGTGACTGTCAGTTGTGCTGCTTTCAAGCTAGGAGAGCAGGCTGTCCTTCATATAGGGCATCCAGCCATTCTTCCCACAAAAGGTGCCCATGGTAGAGGTAGGATGCTTTGCATTCCCTCCTCCTTTTACCGATTCTTCTAATGTTAATGTGATCAGGGAATGTATTCAAAGTAGAAAGCATATTTTTTTGTTAATTACGTTTCTCTGAGAATACTTACACGATCACATTATGATAATACCCTCCTAACCTTCCAGCTAATGCGACCATCCTAAGTGGATGTATCGCTCAACTTAAAACTGGTGCCACCTAGTGGTGGTCAAGGGGAGATAATGGGTAAGAGTTTCTTCCCTTTGTCCATATGGTATAAAGAAAGAAAAGGCAACTTCTTTCGATGTTTAGTTGGTCCAGAATGAAAATGATGCTGATCCGACATCCAATATGATTGCCCTGGTAGCCATCTTGAAAATCTTATTGCTACACTGCTCAGTGGATGGTCATATTGATGTGGGACTAACACTAAACGACTTAATATAATGTCTAGTTGGTACTAAATGAAAATGGTGCTAATCTGCTTTCCAACATGGTGGCCATCTTGAAAAAAGTTTTCGCTACTTCTCCTGAAAAGATAGTCATATCAAAATGGGGTTTTCACATGAAGAGTACTTACGATATGTAGTTGGTCCTAAATGAAAATGGTGCTGATCAGGCCTCAAGTATGTTTGCTGGTATCCATCTTAAAAATCTTGTTATTGCTACTTCTCCTGAACAGATGGTCATATGGACATGGGGTTTTCACTGAAAGACTTCTTATGATACCTAGTTGGTCCTAAATTAAAATGATGCTGATCTGACCTCCAACTTGATAGCGATGGTAGCCATCTTGAAAATCTTGTTATCAGTACCCTGCTTGACTGGAATAGTGTTTTGACTGAAATACTGATCACTATACACTGTTCCCTCATTTTAGCATGCCAGGATAACTTGCGAACCAACTTGTAATGCAAATGTAGGTGTGGATCCCATTTTTCTTATAGAAATAGCGAAAAAATAGGCTCATAATTTGCCTAACATTAAAAAACCATTTTTGAAATTGGCAAATGAAAGCTCGATATATCACTTGGCAAGTTCTTCTGTGAGAACATAATTAAATGCTTACTAAGTGGCTTAACTGACTTTACTTTGGCAACTGTTTAGAACTTAATGTCCCTTGAACATAGTGACACAAGCTAATTTACAGATTAGTTGTCTCCAGCCCATTACAGTACATGAAAAATGACTACATAACAGGAACACCCAGTTGTAGATCAGCCTTATTTCTTGTAGACAGTTCGTAACTTTTTGTCTTAGGCTGATGTGTGATTGTTCTTCAAACTTTGCATGGATGCATTCAAAAAAACTTGCAAGTTCTTATAAAATATACATGTATTTTTTCTTTTTCTTTTTGCTCCATATTAATTTTTTTTTTTTGGGGATCTGTATCAAGTGTTTTGGGACCATTACACTTTTGGCATAATGATTAAGCTTTTTTTCACCTAACTGCATCTTATGCTCGCCTGTATATGGATTAAATTTAAAAAAATAAAAATAAAGCAATAAAAAGCTGTGCTTGTCATTTTTATTATCATCTCTTTAATCCTACACATCATATAAATTTGAAAAATATTCTTTAAAAAAAAAAGAAGACTGCTGAATGAGAATAGCGTGAAAGTACATTTGTCCATCTTAGACCTACATGTACTTTCCTTATTTTCTATTTATAGTAGCTGTACATGAGAATTTTCCCAGAAAACAGATGGATTTCTTCAATTAGAAAACTTGCCTCAAAGATTCATTATATTTTGATAACATATTTAGGTAGCAGACCAGTCTCTACTTAAAAAAAGTGGCACCAGATGTAGAGCGAAACAGGCTTCATCGATGTGACTCATAGATGTTATATGACTGAAACATGTTAGAGGGGAGGGATCTTTTTAAACTTAAAAACTTGTCAGATCAGAAAAAGGACAAATCAATAGCGCTTTACAAATTTAAAAAGAAGAATATGAGAATGATGTAATACAGCACTCAGGTTGAGCACATCGTCATGCTCATTGCAGAATTTGTGGACTTGACTTTACGATCTTTTAGCAAAAGTTAGACATGTAGACTAGTTAAAGTAAGTGTTTTATATAAATAATTTATCAAAATGTTTTGTGTTTGAATTCTGGTACTAATCCACATGGATTTTGCCAATTTGTTACAAGAATTATAACCAGCTGCAGATCCAGGTTAGTAGCAAAAATAAATGTACATTTTTCATACAGTTTCCTGTAATAATGGCATATAATATGTAGATTAAACTTTTTATGCTCTGATTATGCTCTTTTGTCACTTGTATTAGTAGTAATTATGCTTATACATTTCTAAGGGTTAGCATGTATGGGCATATGCCAACTGTATTTATTAGCACAAATGACATGGAGTTGTAAATCATTGCCACATGCTCTTGAAAAAGAAATGGCTGCATTTAAAATAGCTGTCTGGAGGAATTAACTAGAGCAACCATATTGATGTGTTTGGCTCAGGTGGTTTATTTGTAATTCTAGCTTTGAAGCTTTAGTTCATTTGTCATTGTTTACAATGGATACACATGGTTTGATACTGATATCAAGGCAACTCCAATTAGTGTTAACCAAAATTTGTTTCCCTTGCTATCTCCTGCATAGCAGGGGGAGGAGTGCTCGGTTGTTGGTACTCTAAGGTTGATATGAGTAGCTGTGTTTTAAACAACTTGAAGTTTCTGTAGGAGATGCTGAGATGAACCAGATAAAAGTGAATTGCAATAGTTCAGTCTAGAGAGTACTAAGGAACACACAAGTGTTTTTGTGGCATCAACTGAAAGAAAATTGCGAATGGAGCTGATATGACTCGGCTCCAGATATGCAGTCTTGCACAAGTTCATGAGATGTTGGTGTAATGAGAGAATACTGCAGAGAGTGACACCTAAGTTTTGTACTGATTGTGTGAATTTAATGGTGGTGTTGCTGATATTTATTCTTTGAGGTAAATGATGGGAATGAGAAAGTCTTGTGTGGTGATCAGAATGGCTTCAGTTTTATCATCATTCATCTGCATTTTGTTACATATCATCCCTGATTTCACATCGGAAATGCACTTCTCTACGCCTTGGATGGTAGCATCAACTTCAGTTGGTTAGTTAAGTTTGTATATTTGGGTGTCATCAGCATACAATTGGTGAGACACCAGATGATGATCTATGACACTTGAGAGGGGCTGAGTGTATAGAATGAAGAGAACGGGTCCAAGAACAGACCCCTGTGGAACACCAAAACATAGATCAACTGGGTTGGAATTTTTTCATGATCATGACTTGACCCGTAGTAAGGCTGTATCGTGAGGCCAAATACATGATGGAGACGGTGAAGTAATATATCATGGTCTATTGTGTCAAATACTGCAGACAAGTCAAGGAGGGTAAGAACTGTAATCTTTCCACTATCCAAAGCAGAGAGAAGATCGTTAACTACTTCAGTACGGTGGCGAGGGCAATATGTAGACTCCAAATTGTTAAAAAGACTATTTAAATTCAGATGAGATACCAGTTGGAACAGAACAACTTTTTCTAAGATTTTGACATGAATGTTAGGTTAGAAACAGGGTGGTAGTTTATTAAATTGTTAGGGTCAAACATTGGTTTCTTCAACAGAGGCTTGTTTTGAAAATGATGGGAATTACCCAGCTGAGAGAGAAGTATTAATAACATTGGTTAGTGAAGGCAGTATTGAATCTTAGCAGTCAAGGAGCAGTGATGTTGGAATTGGTTCAAGTTAACATGACTTTGGGGCACTCTTCATCAGGATTGTATGTAAGAAATCCGTAGAGACAGGCTCAAATGCTGTTAAAGGTTGCCTTTGAAATTCTGTATCATATCTGTGTGGTGACGATGAGTCGATTGAAATTGTGTTGTCAGGTTGAAATTTGCAAACAGGTCCAGAAGTTTGACAGTGGAGAAGGTTGTTGGAAGTGGTGTACATTTGTTCCTTGACATTAGCTTGTTAGTAATATCGAAGAGCTCTTTGCAGTTGGAGCTTTCAGCGATTTTAGTACTGAAATAGGTTGATTTCTCTGCATGAACAATGTGACATTCTTCTTAACGGCTTCATAGATTTACTTATGAATAGTAAGACCGGATGAAAGCCAAAGCCTCTCAGCCTTATGGCATTCTCTTTTAGCAGTGCGAAGCTGGTCCCTAACACTACTATACCATGGAGAACACGTCTGAATGGATACTCTGCAGTTGGTTGCCAGGGCATGTTTGTCAAGCAATGAACGCAACCACTTTTCAAGGTGTTCTGCTGTAGGAATTAACAAAGTTGTTAGGTTTGCTTTAGGTTTGCTTTGATGTCGAGCATTAGTTGGGTTCTATAAATCATACAGAGGTTTCTCTTAATAGCAAACAAAGATGGATGATAAGGAACTAATACGGCAAGATGGCATATGACACAGAGGTCAGCTTGTTTTTACGACTAGGAGGAGGGCAGTAGAGGCAGAAAAAATAGACTGACCTTTGTTCCATTGTGAGGGTGGACCAGTTCAAACGATGTGTGGTCGAAATTGAAGGTTGCAGCTTAGTTAAAATGGTGGAGTATGAGCTCTTTGCAGTGACAGCAATTCCACCTCCGCGGGTGTGGCAGGGGGAACGACTTGATGGAGTAACCGGTTTGTGTTAGATCTGCGCACTTTGGCTCATTGCCTGATATTTTTAACCACGTTTCTGTTGGGGAAAAAGATGTAAGATACCTGACCATTGATAAAGTTGACTATTTCTGTTTGCTTTTCTGGTGGTCCAACAGATTGGGCGTTGAATACTGCTATGAACAGTGGTTGCTCGGACTTAAAGGTTGATGATTGAAGATCAATTTGAATTAAATCGTTCAAATTAACAGTCGAGTTTTCAAATCGCTTTCAGGGAAAGGGTGAAAGGGAGACAACTGGAATGTTTCTTCATGTTCTACGCTGGCTGGCTTTGAAATAATGTTTCTTTTTTTTGCTGCCATTTACATTTAAGTGAAGATGAATGTAGTCCAAGGTCATTTATTCTAGTGCATAGTGTAGCATGGATCCCCAAAGGAGTGGTTATTTAATGCAATTAATGCAATTAATGAGGGTCCATCACAGCATAAACGGGTGGACTGGCTGGTATCATGTGATGGCAGTATGTTCAACAACAAAGCAGTTGTAGCAGTGGGACAAAACAGCTGAGAAAAAATATAATAGTTCTCATTTTCCAAAAGAAATAGATGGAGAAACACATTCCAACAGAACAGCCAATGCATGACGAACACAGTAACATAGATGAAGACAGTCAACAAACACATATCATTAAAAACAGCACAAAAATCGGGAGCAGCTGCCTCAAGCCTGTTAAACTGATAATCAAACAATATTCGCTTGACATTCAGGAACAGTTTTGCAGTATCTGTCATGTGGACTGAAGGAATGTACTGTATGAAATGAAGTTGTAGCTGCATCAACCGAAAAGAAGCATACAGTTTTAACTCCTACAGAAAAATAAGTGATTATACTTTTTCATCGTTTTCACCTGTATATTTGGTAATATTAAACTCTTAATATGACCAAACCAGTAATCATATGAACATTATTTTGAGCTGTTAGCAAAAAAAAATAGCATGTGCTTAATAGAGTCTGCATGCAAACTGGGGTTCTATTGTAAAGGTAAACACATGTCTAGTTCTCGAGAAAATGCATCACATGTACATGTGTATTTGATGCATAAGTACTACACAGAGGTTGGAGTAGAGGTTGTATTTTGGATAGTGCTTTGTGTATTTCATTGTGTGGGAACATGTTAAGCAAACAATTTAAAAGTGATTCGGGGAATGAGAAAAAAAATCACAGCATTTCTTACAAATCTTTATTTTAATAACTGAATGAATAGTCCACGAAATCAGATTAAATATTGCTTCAGCATCGTCTTTCTTCTTGTCTAAACCTGCTAATACTTCCATGTGATTTCTTTTTTTCTTTTTTTTTGTGTTCAAAAACAGAATCTCTCCAACTCTTTCAATTGTTAAAATCGCTGTATCATTCAACTTTTGATATTTTTTGAAGCATCTAAATATTTTCATGGGATTCTTTGCTCGGAAATGTATTTTTCATCTCTCACATGAAACTCCACAAACAAACTTTGGAGAATGGCATCCCTCATATATAGCAAATCACAGAGATGAGGTGGTATTGTGCCAATCGTGTCATACCTTACTCGTGCATACCTCCTGAAGGGTTAACCTTGGCCAGAGAGCATACCATGCAAGTGTCCACTGACAGTGGAACACATTCTTGTCGAGTGTGTCGACTTCTACCCTGTGAGACTGAAGCTTTTTGATGTGAATAAACTGGATGATGATGTACCTCCCCAAAAAATCATGGACTTTTTGAGGGAATGGGCGTTTATAAACAAATTTTGACCATATGTTTCAAGGATTCTTGAACATGTTACCTTTATCTTTTATGTTATGTACCTTTTTCACAATTTGAGCATTTTTACTTTTCTATTTTATCTTTGTTGCACTTCATGTTTACATTTTTTTTTTGGGGGGGGGGGGTTATCTATGAAAAGTTTTTGTGCAATTTTTCATTTTTACATTTTTCAAACTTTACCTTTAGTTGGCACTATATGGCCGCTATTGTGCTAGAGTGCCATGAAATGCTACTTGCATACATACATTTTCACTTGGTTTGTTTACCCCCAAAATATTTATTAATATAGATTGTACTAAAATTGGCATGTTGGTATATTTTGACATTATCTGAGCCAAGGTCAATGATCCATGATATCTGGTTCAAAATCATAAGTCATGACAAAGAGTTTTGTACTGCAACAACATGTATCTTGTGGACATATTAACTTGCACATGTAAAAATATTTTTGTTACCAAATTTTGTGTCTTGGAGTTTCCCAAGAGTATCAGAGATGATTTCAATACTTAGAGCTTTTAAAACGAATGAAAGGGCAGAAGAAATGAATTTAGTATGGATTTCTGTGCATTTTTTTCAGCTAACAGAGTGCCAGACCCTTCAAGAGACTTTTGTTTTAGGTATTTTCTTTTGCCTGCAGATAGGGAGACATAGTGTCACTTTTCTAGTAGAGAAATCAATGTTAAAGATTTGTATTCAAGTTTTTGAAAGTCGTTATTGCACTGTACACAGTTGAGACAGATTGATCCAGTGAAATATCCTTGGAACAAAGTGTTTTTTTACTAGACTGATGTTAAATGTCACTAGAATTAACACAAAAAAGTTAGTTACTCTGCAGTTTTTGATATATAGTGGCAAATGTCTATGTTTTCTTTCCCTGGTAGATGCCGATCGAGCTCGCAAGCATGGTCTGGATGAGTTTGTACAAGCTAACCCCTGTAATTATGATCACCATGATCTCTTCAAATTGCTTCAAACACTAACACTTGACTATCGACTGGATGATGCCTATACTTGTCTGGTAAGCATGTGGCATGTTGTGTCCTTTACTGTGTGATAATGTTTCTGCATGTTAAATGTAAGGGGCAGAAATTCACATTTTCCAGATATATATGAAATTCTGGCCCCACATTCGTGAAACTTTTTGAGCATGAAACCTGAGCTCAAGCTCAAAGTTGGAAAATTAGAATAAAGTTAGAATCATATTACCATATGTATTTTCTGAAGCTTGGTTCCTCTAATAGCAGGCTTCATTTTAATGACATAGATATGGGCCTGGTATCATAATTGGGTTTGAGTATTTGAGGTTAGTGCTCAAATCATTTTCATGAATACAGGGCTTGGATTTATGAATCTTGTTTGTGTGTTGAGTAACCAAAGGAAATACTGGTAAGAGTGACTTCCCATTGTATGATTTTAGTGAAATAGAGGCATAAACTAAAAAAGGATCTATAGCACTGAAAATAAAGTCATCGTAGATCTTTGATTTCCTTAGAATACTTTATTAGTTTAATTATTTTTAAAAAGTACCAGATTTGGCATTGTGGTGCACCTTTATAGACTCAAAGTTTTTGCAGGTTTTCAGGTCCTTTACACTGGACAAATTGGAAAAAGTATCAGTGGGATTAACCATAAATTTCTGAAGAAAGTTTAGATTAAGTAAAGAATGGCTTAATTATTAGATTCGACATTTTGATAAACTATATACAATTCAAGCAATAACTTTCACATGTTTTTTCATCAATGTACATTTAAGTGTGAACATTGATAAATTTGCATCTAAAAATTAAAACATAATAAAATTCAAACATGAATTAGCAACCACAAAAAATTGATTGAGGCATTTGTACGTCGCTGTACATTTTTATAATGCACCACCATGACAGTTGTAATGGAAAATAGTGTTATCCTTGTATGTCTGTCTGTATGTCCATTTAGAATTAAGGTGAGCTTCCAGGCAATGTGGTCTACGAACACATTTCTGGTTATCTTTGTGCTAAAGCTAATAAAGTGACTAATTTTATTTTATATGTTCCTTCCAGTATTTTGTAATGTGCTCTTTCCAATGCAACTAGTTGCTTGTGTACATAAATTTAGAAATGAAATCTGAAACATTTGCTGCTGTTGCTTTTGTAGGTTCCTGTCGAGGTCATTTAATATCTTTGGAAACTTTTCTGTGCAGTTGCCTGCTCTGCCAAAAGTCAGTTTAGCTTTGATTTCATCTGAATCATTCCTTAAAGATGATAGCAGCACATAAAGAAATAATGATTTTTGTATGCTATGTACAGTAAAATCCAGCATAAGTCGATGTTAGAGTGATGCATGAAACATTATACAGTAAAACATAAATAGCAAACCTCACAGGATCCCCCAGATTACTAGGGCCTGGTATCAGCAGCTCGCTTAAAATACATATTTGTACTGAAAATATACATTTAGTTCTATTCAAGCATTTTTACCAGCAAAATTGTTGTGTTTGACTAATTTGAACCATATTACACTGAAATGCCCCATTTACCGTTAGTTGTGCAGACATGTGGAACTAAAACTAAGACATATAGGTCATTAAATCAATTTTGTTTACTTAATTTTGTTAAGCTTCTGCATTTAGTTCAGTTTCTCTGACACTCTTGTATGTACAGTCATAAAACTTGGATGGGACTATTCACCATGGGAAAAAGTAGGTCATGCTCTAGCGATTATATTACCAATTTCATTTCTGCACATTAACTCGAGTTCTTCACCATCTACAGTTATCATACTTTGTGGATGGCACGTAGGGTAAGGAAGAACTCTATTGATCTTGGGATCAAAAGGTCAAGGGTCAAGGACACTATGTTTGTGACTGAACAAAGAAGAATGATTTTCTCATAGTAACATTAGTTTTACATCACATACCTGGACCAAACTTTGTGGATGGTTTGCACTTGGGTTAGGAAAAAGCTTATTGACGTTTAGGTCAAAGGTCAAGGTCACTGCAGATGAGAGGAGAAAAAATAGTTTCCACACAATAGTATTTGTGCAACATTACAGACCTGGAGCAAACATTGTGGATGGCTTGCACTTTGGGTAAGGAAGAAGCCTAATGATTTTGGAGTCAAATGTCAAGGTCACTGTGACCGAAAAAAGAAAAATGGTATTTGCATAAAAACTTCAGTTATAGACCATATGCCTTGATTAAAGTCTGTGCAGGACTTGCACTTGAAGTAGAGATCTATTGATTTTAGGGTGAAAAGATCAAAGGTCAAGGTAATTGTGGCTTAGAGTAAGTTTCTTGACCAGACTTTGTGGATCGCTTGCACTTAGGTAATAAAGAAACCTATAGATTCTGGGGTCTAAAGGTCCTGATAAGTCTGATAAGAAAATAATTGTTTCTGCACAGCATGTTTAGTTAAAGACTGCACACCTTGTCCAAAGGTCTAGGTCATTGAAACCTCCTGTGGGAACAGGGATGTAGAATAGGCCCAATGCGCCCTCCTGCATGTTGTAAGAGGCAACTAATGGAGGCAGGAGCTGTAGTGGCTAAGTAGTTAATGTGCTGACTTGTGACCAAAAGGGTGCAGGTTCAAATTCTACCATTGGATCAGCTCGGGTCTGCTACTGAGGTGTGTTCTTAGGCAATGCATTTTACACCAGTGATCTTGACACTTTGTAACCTACTTGTGTTCCTGTGCCGTAAAACATTAAACCAAACCAAACCAGGTCATGGAGACTCGTTTGTCAACAATATCAAGAGTTAACCAAGCCCCGCTAGTGCCCACATAGAAGACTCTTCAGCATGGGGTGGGTGAATAATGTGCTGTTCACCTGATGTTGTCTCCTGTATGTCATAAGAGGTGACTTGTGGGGGCAGGCGCCATGGTGCCTCAGTGGTTAGCATGCAGTATTCGCAACCAAAAGGGTAAAGGTTAGAATTATACCATGAGATCATCCCAGGTTGGCTACCATGGTGTGTTGTTGGGCAAGATACTTTGCTCCAATTACACAGGCACTAAATATCCCACTTGTGTTACTGTGCCATAAAACAAAAAACCAAACCAAATTGTTGTACATTCATGAAACATGATAAGTATATTCACCTTAGAGGGTACTACCACCATGGACAAAAGTAGGTCATGGTGACATGCATTTCATGCTCCAGTTGTTGCATTGTTGCATATAGCACAGTATCACTGTCACTGTTGGAGGGTACTGCATGGGCAAAAGTAGGTCACTATGACCTGCTTTTTATGCTCTTGTGATTTCAAAAAGTTTTTGCATTTAGTTAAGTTTATCTGACACTATTGTATGTACAGTCATGAAACTTAATGGGCGTATTCATCTTGGAGGGAACTGCCCAACACAGGCAAAAGTAGGTCACCATAACCTACTTTTTTTGTTCCAGCAGTTATGTTAATTTTTTGCATTTAGCTCATTTTATTGGACATTATAACATGTACAGGAGTGATTTCTCCAGGATTTACACACAGAGGGGGAATTCCTCTATGCCATTTTCATATGATTGGAGTTTCAAATTGTATGGGGGGAGGGGCAGTTTCTATATACATATAGTATCTGTGAGTTGATCCCTGATAGTATGTTTCATCAAGTGTGTGTAATAAACAACTTTTAATGAATAAAGAAAAAATATAGTTTATCTTCATTACTGGCTTAGCGGCAGTGATTGTGTACTATTACTATAGCACTGTTATGTGCTTTAGAACTGCATGTAACAGCAGAGAGATAGGGTTAGGGTTAGAGTCTTTTTCATAGCAGATATGATGGCATTTGTAATTTTTTGGAAACGTTTTTTCAGAGTTAAGTAAAAAAGTTGGATATGTTTACAATTACTAACAGCTATCTCTTCATCATTAATATGTGCATCTGTCTGTGCATTTTTCTTTGAGCATCATACTAATTTACTGAATTTGCATGCCAATTTCAAGCCAGGGCATGCTCATTTATTCATGCCTGATGTAATATCTGTATAGCATGTTTATCATTCCAATTGAATATTTATGCCCGGCCATATCTATGGACAGGGTATATGATGTTGCCCATGTCCATCTGTCAAGTCGCATCATGTCACGTCCCATCAGAAATTTTGTTTCTGCTCAACGTTTGAAGGACTTGATGGATTGAATCAAATTATGTAAGAGGCTTTATATTAAAAAGACCTAGTTCAAATGGGATTTTCACCATATTTTTGCAAGCCATGGTGCCTCGATAGTTAAAGCATTGTATATGTGACCAGAAGAGTTCAGGTTTAATTTCCGTTATCAGATAAGCCCAAATCAGCTAACATGGTGTATCCTTGGGCAAGGCACTTTGCTTGCCTTGGATTGTTATAATATTCAAAGTATTGCTGTGCTGTAAAACACCAAACCATTTTCTAGCAGAATATTACTACCCTTGACTTGGAACTTTGCCCTTGAATTGTATTTCCACTCAATAACTTTTGAAGGACTTGATGGATTGAAGCCAAATTTAGCTTGAGGCTTTACATTAAAAAGACCTATGTCATGTTTGATTTTTCACTATTTGGTGGCAAAAGTTTTTGGAGTTAAGGCTCTTGTATGACTAAGAACTTTGCCCTTCAATTTCTGCTTAGTAACGTTTGAAGGACTTACATGGATTGAAACTAAATTTGGTATGAAGCTTTATGCATAGAAGACCTTGGCCAAGTTTGATTTTTACTGTTTTCTGGCAGAATTGTATGGAGTTATGGAACTGTTTGACTTAACCTTTGCCATTTAAATGCATTGTGTGTGTGTGTGTGGCATCCATGGTGTATGGGCACATTTCTTGATATTTTACCTTTGCATGATCTTGAGCCATTCTTGGGGTTAACAAAAAAAAAATACTAAATTGCTGAAACTTGAAATCAATTTATTTCACATAAGAAGGGCTTCACTCACCCCTACCACCACTACCTTCAAAATCATCAGTATATCCAGTTGTAACTAGTCTGTGCTTGAAACTAATTAATAAAAATGCTTTTAAGAAAGAACAATTAAGCATTTGTTTGGTCTGTTTTTGTAGTTCATCTTGTATAGTTTTACTATAATGTAAACTATCTATACATCTTAACATTTTACTTATTTGTATAGTGTTTAAAAGAACTATGTACTGACCTGTATAATAGGGGCCCCGGGTAGCAGAGTTGTCTAAGGTGCTCACCTTTACAGATCAATTGCACATCTCACTTCTACCCTCATGAGTTCGAGTCTTGGCTCGACAAGCATGGGTATGTGAGAAAGCTTGCCAGTAGCTTCTCATGGGTTGGAGGTTCTTCCTGGGCTCTTACTCCACAAAATATACTGGCTGCAATATTTAGACTATCATGTGCTGAAAACTCGCATTAAACACCACAAAACCCAAAACCTGTATAATGTGTTTAAACTGATGATTTTTTTGTTGTTGGTTTTAATGGCACTTTTAAGACATTATTGGCTATGTCATGCTGAGGAAATGGGAGCCTAATGCCTTTCCCAAGGACACACTGAGGCAGCCAACCCGGGTTGGCCTAGTTGGGTATTGAACCCATGACCTTTGGATTATGAGTGCGATACTCTACCAACTGAGGTACCATGGCTTACTACCAACAGATGATGTAACTTAGAGATTTCCCAATGTTTTTATATGTGACCTTGCCTCATGTTCAAGAATCAACACTGCCTGATATGTGTTTTGATGATATAGATTCCAGACATGTACAGACCCTGAAACAGGTAAATTTAACAGTGAAACGAAAATGGTATGCAGAATGAATGCAAATAAAATGCAGGATGAACACAAATGAAATGACAAATGCAATAAAAATCAAACAAAAAACACAGATGCAAAACTCAGAATGATGAATGATAAACAAAAACAAAATGAAACACGAATGCATTTCATAATGGATTTGATAATTTATTTACCTTATTTTAATTTAGTTGCTGTTATAAAGTTGGCACCCTCAAATTGAAAGTTGTAGCTTATATAGGTGCTCCCATAATTGAAAATTTTGAGTATAAATTTTGAAAATTGTGAGTAAAATATTGAAAATTGAGAAAAATGACCATGAAAAAAAATTATACAAATTCTTTTTGTATACTTTAAAATGTAATTATTTTATTCTTTGAAGTACTTATAATATCGCAGACATAAGTCCCGTTAAGATGACAATAAACCTCAAAACCAACAAATTAGAATGCAAATGCCCAAGACATTGATGATAATTGGTCATGTACAGGTGACTGGCAGTGAATGCGGTAAGCTTGTTGTTTCCATTCTCTTTGGTCTTTAATTAATTATGCAAAATGATAATCTAAGCACAAGTTAAACTCTAATTCATTACATGTTTTAGAACAATTAAAGGTTAATCATTTTGATTGAGATTCCCTTTCATCACTGAAATAACAATGCAATTAAAGATATTCAGCAGTCGGACCCCAAACTTGATAGATTATATGTTGTTATAAGTAAATGTATGTATGTGTATGTGAGATGGAGGTGGATGAAATAATAATGTTGTGTCTGTGTGCAAGATTGTGTGTATTCAAAGTATTATTTTTTTATTGCTGTTATGGTGTTATGTTGGCAATGAAGAGGTTACAAGGCAATTGTAATCTTTGTTCAGTTACATCGCAGTCATGATCTTCCTTATTTGTAAGGACACTGACAGGTTATGTTCTATTCTCAGTTAGCACATCTGAATAAACAGTTCATTCCTGTTTGAATTATGAGTCCAATTGTCACCATACGCCAAAAACCACATGGCTATGCAGATTTTAGAGATTTGGCTGAAACCCAAAATTTACTCTCCAGTCCAGGCCAGAATGGGGTGCAAGAGGTCCACAGATAAGAACACATTGGGGAGGGATTCAGTAAGGAAACAAGGCTGCCAGTAGGGAAATGAAAACAAAAAACAACACAATAGCTGTTGGTTGAAAAATGTGATGTATGCCATTCATAATAAATATGAATGGTACATGCATTTAACATTCTCTCTCTCTCTCTCTCTCTCTCTCTCTCTCTCTCTCTCTCTCTCTCTCTCTCTCTCTCTCTCATGTGACAGAGATTTACAAATTTGATAAAAGTCAGATTGCCTAGGGCAAGCTGACTGGAAAATTGAACTTGCCCTTGGAAAATTTGAGCTTGCCCCAAACATAATATCCCAGCATGAGTAAAAGACTAAGATAAAATAAAATATGGTATATTTTAGGGTGATCACATTATATTTATTTAAACTTCTGTTTTCATTTTATCTTTGTTGGCAACTTCAAACCATATGCCGATAATTAAAGTCGTCAAGAAATATATATGTAAATAATACATGTAGAAATTTAGAAAGAGTAGGAATGCAGATGTAGTTAGAAGAGCTAAAGCAGACATGTACATGTATATATACAAATAAATAAAGAGAAAAGGGTTTGCGAATAGCAAGATTTGTAAGCAAGCAAGAGATAGAGAGGGCTAGACTGTTTGTAATGATTTATTTATACTCGCAAATGAAGAAATTTGTGAACACTTATTTTATCCATTTACTTAACAACTATCATCTAGTCACCTTGAAATCGGCAACATGCATCAAAATATTTTACAATCCAACTTTTGAGAATGATTTGAGAACACTTATTTTTGTCCATTTATTTGTTTGCCAAGCAGTAAGTATGTATCAGTCTCCTGTAATTATCACGTAAACAATAGATCATAAACACTTGTGGGTGCTACATTTTCGTAACATCAATCATGCTTTGAACGAAATCCTCCTGGTGGTTAATCATTAGAGGTGGGTGCTTTTTATTTCCAAACACACCTGTCAAAGAAATCTCATGAGTTATATTATTAACAATTAACACTTAACACCTACTCACCATAAAATCGGCGACATGCATCAAAACAATCTTTGAAAAACTGAGTCTGAGGCTAACTTAGGACCTAAATGTTGGCGAATCCCTCATATGTACAAATATCAAATATTATGATTAAATTGTAACTGGTGAGTTAAAATATAAATATTTATTCCTTATTTGTCAAAGCTTGCTTTAAGGAGTAAGTATTCACATTATCACATTTGTGTGAGAAAATGCGAGACTGACCTTGACATTGACCACAAGATGGAAATGACACATACAATAAATTAAAGAAACTGGCCAGTTATGTAGATGAAGAATGTGCTACGCTAAATAAAGGTGCTGATATATGTACCGTGGTGAGATCGCAGGGTATAAAACTTGCAGAACATAAAGCATTAGGAACTTAGCACGACCTCTTGTTGGTAAAATAGCTCACACAGAGCTAGTGTTTTACGTATTTTACCCAGACCAGCAATGTTAAATAAAATTTCTTATATCTTGTACCCCCTCTTTCAATTTTTTTGACTTGCCCATGGGCAAGTGCCTTGCAACTTGAGCTTGCCTGAACCGAATTTGAGCTTGTCCAGGGAGTCGGGCAAGTGAATTTTTAAATCCCTGATATATATATATATATATATGAAACCAAAACAATGATCACAGATGTATATATAAATATTTATATACATATTATGTACACAAAATTTGATTGTAAAACCTGTTTGCAAGTGGTAGCTGCCATCTTTGTTTCGATCACTGGATTCTGAAGAGATGATGTCAGGTTAGCTCTTCACCTGTGTCTTCAGATAAGTAAACCATGACAAACATATTCATATGAATAATAAAGAATAAAGATAAATTTAAGATATATAGTTCTCAGTTCCTTTGATTTTCATCAGTCATGGGGTTTTGGGATATGACTTGCACTAAATCTACATGTAATCTACAGTGTACATGAATGGTACAGGGAAGTCAGTTAATTAGTTAGAAGTTGCAGATGAAAAGAAAAGTGCACAACACAATAAACAGTCATTAAATCTTTATTTTGTAGAAAATAGAATATTATAATAGAATTAGAATATTAAAAATTGGCACCTTCAAATTTGAAAGCCTTTAAAATGCATCTATTACAAGTGCCCTCAAAATTAAAAGGTACTGGAAAGGGTGGCTAAATTAGAATATATATGGTACCTTTATTTCGGGCTGCCGCTAAATCTCCATGGTCAAAAGCCCATTTGCATGATAATCTGAGATCAGGTTCTTCATTCTTTATACTGACAAGCTGTGAAACTATTCTAACGACTGCCATTGATGTTATGACATCATCATTGGTAGTTGCATTTGTACAATTTTTACTTGAATGAAACAAAATAAGAATTAAATTTTGCCGACAGATATTCAACAACTATATTTTCACATTTATTGCTGTAGTGGTTATATTTTTATTTATCATAAAGTCAATGCTATCTTTTATGCTTTTTCTTTTTGATTAGAGCACACTTTTAATAAGACGGTATACACAAACAATAGTTCTTTCCATTTATTACTATTGAAAACTGAAATCTTGACTTTGATGAATGTATTCCAAATGTACAAAAATGAAAGGGAGCAAAATTAATGGAAGCAATGAACACAAAATCAGAATGCATTTCTAAGACCATAAAAACAAAACAAAAAAGGACACGATAGCTGAAATTCAAACATGAATGAAGTGCAAATGGAACACAAATGAAATGCAGATTGAATGTAAATGGAATGCAAATGGAACACTATGAAATGCAGATTGAATGTCAATGGAATGCAAATGAAGCACAAATAAGATGCAGATGAAATGCTGATTTAGTGAAGTACCCCATTCAGCATCTGTACCTATACCTGTTTATCAAGCTTGTTGAAAAAATTAACCCTGATAAAGGACTTCCTAATATGGTGATAAAGGACTTACTAATATGGTGATATCCTTGGAATACAATTGGATAATGAACTGATCCGTAGTTATACAATTGGATAATGAACTGATCCATAGTTTTTACAATTGGATAATGAACTGATCCATAGTTATACAATTGGATAATGAACTGATCCATAGTTATACAATTGGATAATGAACTGATCCATAGTTATACAATTGAATAATGAACTGATCCATAGTTATACAATTGGATAATGAACTGATCCATAGTTATACAGTTGGATAATGAACTGATCCATAGTTATACAATTTGATAATGAACTGATCATAGTTATGACCTGCTCGTACAGCTTGAGTGCTTTCTTATTCATATCTACACACAGATTTTCTACCAGTTTTTAAGTTTCTAGGACCTCTTCTATAATGTCTGTATTACAAATATTAAACTGAATGCAAGTCCTATTGAATAATACTGTTCCTTGCAGGGCTGGTTCAGTCCTGGGCAGGTGTTTGTTCTGGATGAATACTGTGCAAGGTATGGCGTCCGGGGCTGCCATCGACATCTGTGCTACCTGAATGACCTTCTAGAGAGGGCAGAAAATGGCATCATGATTGACCCAACTCTCATTCACTACAGCTTTGCCTTTTGTGCATCACATGTCCATGGCAACAGGTTTGTTATCAGGTCAAGGAATACAATAATATTTGTCTGGTAATGGCCTTAAAATGAGTTAGGGTGGGTAGGTAGGCTTTTTCCTTTCTCATCATGGTACAGAGGTACATTAAAGATGTTATGTAAATATATTGTTTATAATATAATTACCAGGGATGTCACCTTTATCACCTGAATGTGTGCTTATGTATGTTGTTATGTATATTTTTGCATATTACTGGTTTTTCATTATTGCTTGTATACTGGTACTAGTTCAATTTCAGGCACCATATGTGTATTTTTGTATTAATCGCCTGTACATGATTATATATAAATTACCTTTTAAAAGAGAAAATGGTTCAGTAGTTACAAAAACTATGTGTACAGATCACAGTAAATCAGAAATCCTTACAACTTCAATGAACGTAGCAGCCATCTGGCCACCACATTGATCAGAACTATTACTGTTTGGTGTCACATTTTCATTATTCTAGTCTGATTATCTCCCTGTTACACATGGGACATGATGTGGACTAGTTAGCTTCATTTGGCCTTATGGCGAATTGAGCTTATGGTATGACCTGCATCTGTTGAGTGTAGTCTGTCTACATTTGCTATTTTCTATATATTAAAAACTGCCAGACCAGTTTTGACTAAATTTCACAGAAAGCAACCTGGCATCAAGTCCTTTCAAGTTGATACAAATGATTCTGATCCACCTTCCAATCTGGTGGCTGTTACTAAAAATAGAAAAGGTTCAAACGACTTACTTTTAAAAACTTCTGAACAGATTTCGACCAGATTTGTTAGAACATCCTCTCAAAAAAGCCTTTCAAATTTGTATAAATGATGCCAATCTGTCCTTCGATATGGCTACTGTTACTAAACATTAAAAAAAAACTTTGAATTATGTCTTGTAAAAATGCTGAACAGAATTTGACTGAATTGGACAGAGAGCATGTTGGTTAAAAGGCCTTTCAGTTTCTAGCATGCTTGCACTCAGTGCAGGAGAGCTTATGCTTTACCCTGTCTCACCCCCCCCCCCAATCCCCACCATCCCCATTGTTGTAGTCATGTGTTGGCAGTGGTAGAAGCATTGACATTATCAAATCTTGCCCTTTTATGTTAGGTCAGTTTTTCAGACACTATTGCTTGTACAGTCGTAAAACTTTATATGTAAATACAATCTGAGGAGTACTTCACCACATCAAAAGTATGTCGCTGTGACCTGCTTTTATGCTCCAGTGATCACGTACACTTTTTACAATTAAGTCACTTTCATTAAACTTTTATATGTACTTGCATTCTGAGGAATACTACACTATTATAACACAAGTAGGTCACTGTGTCCTACTTTTCACATTTAGGCCAGTTTCTGGGACACCATAGCTTGTACATTTAGGAAAATAGATACATGCATCTTGAAGAGTACTACACCCCCATAACAAAAGCAGGTCACTGTGACCTTATCACACTGCAGTGATCTTGTATACTTTTCATGTTTAGGTGTTTTGGACAGTTTTGCTCATGTGAGTTATAGTGTCTAAGTGGTTAAGGCATTGAACTCATGACCAGAATGGTGTTTGTTCAGTTCCCACCATCAGATCAGTCCAGATTGGCAACCATGGTATGTCCTTGGGCAAGGCACTTTTTTTGCCTCATCACAATATAACCTTCGAAGTGTCACTGTGCCATAAAATGCCAGAAAACCCAAACCAAACCAAACTTTACTTATAATACTTGATATGTGCATGCATATTGAGCAGTACTACACCGCGATCTAAAAAGCAGGTCACCATGACATACTTTTTACACTTAAGTGATTATGTACACCTTTGATGTTTAGGTTACTTACTTGAGCCATGGCACTTGTACAGTCAATAAATTTGATGTGAGCTTAAATCCTGAGAAGTACAGCATCACCATATCAAAGAAAGATGTAACTGTTACTTACATGGTATGTCTTCATCT
Organism: Margaritifera margaritifera; assembly: GCA_029931535.1. Classification (NCBI taxonomy): domain Eukaryota; kingdom Metazoa; phylum Mollusca; class Bivalvia; order Unionida; family Margaritiferidae; genus Margaritifera; species Margaritifera margaritifera. Next base: position 221,398 of record JAQPZY010000956.1, on the reverse strand, counting down.
TCACTCAGTATTGATCATCTTGAGTACTGACATGTAGAGAACTTTTTCTGAATAAATTTATGTAAGTGAGCTTTGCTATCTTCTGACAGATTTTTTTCTTGTTAGCTCACCTAACAATATGGCCCAGTGAGCTTATGGTATGGTCATGCATCTGGCATGTCACATGCATCATGTGTCAACAATTGCTATTTTCAACTTCTCAAAAACCACTGGATCATTTTAAACCAAACTTGGTAGAGAACATCCTGTCATAAAACACTTTATATTTGTACAAATTAAGCTGATCAGTCATTAATGTGGCCATCATAATTAAAATAGAAAAATCATTAAATGACTTCTTCACCAAAGCTGTTAAACAGAATATGACCAAATTTGTTATTAGGAATCCTGGTATTAAGGCCTTTCAGTTTTGTATAAATTATGCCGATCCATTCTTGGATGTAGCTACCATTACTGAAAAAAACAAACAAACTGTAAATAAATAACTTCTTCTGAAAAAGTGCTGAACAGAATTTAGCCAGATTTTAAAGAAAGCATCCTAGCATAAAGGTCTTTCAGTTTGGTACAGTTAATAACAATCCATCAGCAGATTAGGCTGCTGTTACCAATAAAACAATTTTTTTTTATAAATGACACCTTAAAAACCACTAACAGATTTTGATAAAATTTTACAGAAAGCACCCTAGTATGAGGACCTTTCAAGTTTATACCAATGATGACAATATGCCAACAGGTATGGAGACCATTAATAAATATAGAAAAACCTTGAAGCAATTTCATCTGGATTTTTTTTTTTTTTTTTACAGATTTTGACTAAATTTGTCAGAAAACATTCTAACAATAAAGCCTTTGAAGATTTTACAAATATTGCAGATCTGCTACAAAATATGGCTGCTGTTACTAAAATCAGGAAACTTTTAAACAGTTTCTTTCAAAATTGCTAAACAGAATTTGGTCAAATATGACAGAAAACATCCTTGTATGAAGGCCTTTCAAATTGTACAAAAAGTACCAATCTGTCAGGCCACACTTCCTAAAAATAAAAAAAACAATTATATGACTTCTCAAAAATTTATCAATTTTAATAGCATCGTGGCAAGAGGGCATTTGACATTTATACAAATGATGTTGATTTGCCATCAAATATTAGAGAAATGTAGAAAAACCTTGTGATGGCTCCTCAAACAGTGCTGGATTGAATTTGATCAAATATGATGGAAAGCATTCTACCAAGAAGGCCTTTCAGATTTATATGAATGATGCTTAAATTAATAATACAATTAAATAATTGATAATTAAATATAGCCACTGTTACTCAAAATAGAAAAACCTTGAGATGACTTCTTCTTGAAAACCACTTAAATGAATTTGACCAAATTTGACATAAAACATCCGAGCATCAGGGTCCCTGCTGAACTCCAATTTTGGGACTACAGTATATACTTGCGTATAATTCCATACCAACTGCAAACTGCATAGACCCAGATCTGCTGCCGCATAATGTGCTGGCAGATCTGGGTCTATGCAGTTTGTAAGGACTAATCAGTAGAACAAACAACATAGACCCTGGGGCATTATTCAATGGCAGATCAGGGTCTATGTTGTTTGCATTTGGACCCAGTTATACGTGAGTATACGATAAGTGACTTCTCTCCCCAGCAAAATAGGTTAGAGTGGTGGGAAAATAAGTGTAGAGTTGTCAGAATTCGGAAAGCTTACAACAGTCACTTCAGACCTTACTAAACCTTTGAGTCAAATAATATAAATCAAAAGAAATACTCATTAAACTTTATACAATTTAAAATTTTTTGCTTAGTTTGATTTAGCAAACTTGTTGTATGACTTCATTGTTGCAAAAGATGGTAATCTTGAAAAATAGGTTACTGTCAAAAACAGGTTACAGATTTCAAGGTACAAGTCCTTTGTTCCTACTTTTACAGGATGAAGTGCAAAATAAACATGTTTCCTTTATTAGCAGTCAGCCTAGAAACCTCCATAGAGTAATAATTTTCTTGTGATTGAGCCACAAATGCATGGAATTTCGCTCACAAGCTTCATGTGTTAAATTTTGGTGGGAATCTTGTAGATTGAAACTTAATTGCAGACATCAATAATCATTCAGTTGACACAAAAAGTTGATAATGAATCACTATTTTACATTGCCCTTTGTACAGAAAAAAGATAAGAATTGATATTTTATTCAGAATATGATAGCATTCAATGGCCTGAAAAGAGGATGGGTGAGGTGGTGGTGAAGATGTTAACTTCAGTAAACGCAAAGTGAACTTCGCTTTCTCTGGATATTTTGGTGAAATAACACGACTGGGGTGACTATTTCACCTGAATTGCCCCTATAGCACAGACCCTGTTAGCATGGATGCTTTTAAATTTGGCCAAATGTGATGCAGATTAGCTGTCAAATATGGCAGCCCTTACTTAAAACAGAAGAACTTTTAAGTGACTTCTCTACAGAATTTTACGGTAAGCATCTCAACAAAAAGGCCTTTCAAGTCTACAGCTGCCATTTTTAGCTCAACTGGTCATAGGTCAGAAGAGCTTATCGGACTGTTTTTTGTCCTTTGTCCATCATCTGTCCAACCATTAGCACAGGCTTGTTATCATTACTTCTCCTAAACTACTTGAAGGATTGCCTTGAAATTTTTACACACTCATCCCATGGTCTAGTAGGTCCTGAATAAAAATGGTGCCGCTTGGACATCCAGTATGGCTGCCATAGCAGCCATCTTGAAAGTCTTTTTATTGCTGCTCCTGAATGGATAGTCATATCAATGTGGAGTTTTCACAGAAAGACTTCTTATGATGTCTGGTTGGTCCTAAATGAAAATGGTGCCGATCTGACGTCCAATATGGCCACCACGTCAACCATCTTGAAAATCTTGTTAGCTAATCCTGAACGGAAGGCCATATTGATATGGGGTTTTCACCAGAAAACTTCTTATGATTTCTAGTTGATCGTAAATGAAAATGGTGCCAATCTGACTTCCAATATGGCTGCTACAATGGCCATCTGGAAAATCTTATTATGGCTGCTTCTTGTAGATGGCTGGTCATATTGGCATTGTGCTTTGACCAGAAGACTTCTTATGATATCTAGTTTGTCCTAATTGGAAAGAAAGCATCATACTAACCCAAATTTCTTGGCCAACTGTCCATTTCATTTGGCTTTTAGGTAGATGTCAGCCATTGACTGAGCTCAGGCTTACTTGGGCCTCTTGCAGATGTGTCATCCAATATGGCTTCCATTACTGAAAATAGACCAATGTTTTAACTACTTCTCAAAAGTGCCCATGAGTATTTGACAGAAATCATCCTGGTATGAAGGCTTTTCATTTTTGTTACAAATGTTTCTGATCCACAGTAGAATATGGCCACCATTACTAAAAGTAGAAAAACCTATAACCGACTGTTTAAAATCTGCCAGACAAAATTGGACCAAATTTGACAGAACGGATCTGTAGCTCAGCTGACCATAAGGTAAAGTGATCTTATGTTATGCCCCTGCGTCGTTCATCCTTCATCCATTGTGCATCCATCGACACTTGTTATTTTGAACTTGTGAAAAACCACTAAACCAATTTCAACTGAACTTAGCAAACAGCATCCTGGCATGGAGGCCTTTTAAGTTTGTACAAATGATCCTGTGGATCCACCATCAAATTTGGCCATTGTTACAAACAATAGAAAAACTTTTAAATGACTTCTCAAAAAATTCAAAAACATTTGACCAAAATTTGGCAGAAAGCATCCTAGCATGAAGGGATTTCAGCTTTATACAAATGATGCCAGTTTTCCTTCAAATTTGTCCGCCATTACTAAGAAATAGACAACCTTTAAATGATGTTATCAAACACATCTCAACAGAATTTGACCAAATTTAACAGAAAACAAGCTGGCATGAAGGCCTTTCAGATTTATACAAATGATGCTGATCTGCCATAAAATTTGGTCACTGTTACTAAAAACAGAAAAACCTTTAAGCAAAGACTTCCGATAAACAGCTCAACAGAATTCTACCAAATTTGACAGAAGAATCTTGGCCTATAGGCGTTTCAGTTTTGTACAGATGATGATGATTCATCATGAAATATGGCATTCGTTAAAAAAGTAGAAAACCTTTAAAAATCTTCTCAAAACAAGCTCTACAAAAATTGACCAAATTTGACAGAAAGCATCCTGGCATAAAGGGCTTGGAATTTTATACAACTGATGCTGATATGTCATCAAATATGGCCACCATTACAATAAATATAAAAACCTTTAAACAACTTCTTGTCAGAAAACTTCTGAACAGAATTTAACCAAATTTGATAGCATCCTGGCATGGAAGGCTTTCAAGTTTATACATATGATGCTGATCCGTCATCAAATCTGATCACTGTTGCTAAAAACAAAATAATTTAAACAACTTTATTTTAGAAAGAAAAAAAACACTAAAACAGAATGTGATCAGCTTTGACAGAAAGCATCTTGGCATAAAGGCTTGTGAATATTGGGCAGATGATGCTGATGTGCCTTCAGGTATAGATGAAAAAAATAAAAATAGAGAAACCTCGAAAAAACTTTTTATAACATATACAACCAACAGCATTGGAAGAATTGTCTACATAAGCATCCTACTGGCCCAGATTTCTTAGGCAACTGCTCTTGTATTTGATATTTGGGCAGATGTCAGCCAGGTGAGCGATCTCAGTCCCACTTGGGCATCTTGTTATATGAAGACCTTTCAGATTTGTTTAAATGATGCAGATCTGCCATCCAGTATGACTGCTGTTGCTAAGAATTGAAATAAACCCTTTTTGATGAGTTGTAAAAAAACCCACTAAACTGAACTTGACTGAATTGGACAGAAAGTATCTTTGCATGAAGGCCTTTCAGATTTATACAAATGATCCTGATCCACCATCCAGTAAAGCCACTGTTACTAAAAATACAGAAATCTTTAAGCAATGACTTCTCAAAAACAATTAAACAGAATTTGACCAAATTTAACAGAAAGCATTCCTGTGTGAAGTCCATTAAAATATTTTATACCCCATCCCATTGCCACACCTCTGTGGGGGGTATATTGTAATTCTTGCATCCATCCTTCTGTCCTTCCATCTGACACAATCTTGTTAGTGCAACTAGTCTCACAGTCCAGCAGTTTTTGATGGATTGTCTTGAAATGGGGTAAATATTATGGTCACCATCAGAAGATTCACATATCAACTAATCACTTTGCTTCTGTGATGTTTGTTGGTGTTATTGCCCTTTTTATCTTGCAGCTTAATGCAGTGTTTGACACAATCTTGTTAGTGCAACTAGTCCTGCAGTTTTTTATGTTGCCATGAAACTTCTAAATATTATGGTCATCACCTGATTATGGTACATGTCGACAAATAACCATGCTCCTGCAATTTTTTTTTGTTTTTGTTAGAGTTGTTGCTCTTTTTGTCTTGTAGCTTAATGACATAATTTCATGAACACAACTAGTCTGCAGTTTTTGATGGATTGCCATGAAAGTTCATATATATTATGGTATTCACCTGAAAATGCACACATCGATAAATCACTTTGCACTCACAATTTTTGTTACAGTTATTGTCCTGCAGCTGAATTCAGTGTAAGACTGAAGCTTCTGAATGCAACTTATCTTGGATTTATTTTAATGAATTGCTGTGAAACTTGGCACATATTATGGTCATCATTTAAATGATCACATCTGGACAAATCTTTGTGCTTCCTTGATTTTTGTAAGAGTTATTACCCTTTTTTACTTACAGCTGGATGCAATGTATGACAGAATTTTATGAATGCATCTACTTCTGCAAATTTTAGCGGTTTGCTGTGAAACTTAGGATATATTGTGGTCATCAGAAGAAGCTATACATGTTGACCAATCATTGTACTTGCACTGTTTTCATAAGAGTTATGCCCTTTTTTAAACTTTAGACTCATCTCCATCATGGGGTAGGGGTGGGATTGGCAGGAGTATATTTATTTGAGCAAATTGCTCACTATTCCTCTATTTACAGATAAACCAGATCTGCCATCCAATATGGCCACTGTTACTAAAAACAGAAGAAAAAAACATTTAAAACACCTTGCTTTGATAAATAAAAGCTGAAAATATCCTGTGTTGAAGGCCTTTCAGTTTTATACCAATGATGCTGACATGCCATAAAATATGGCTGATGATACTAAAAGTAAAGAAACCTTGAAACAACCTTTTTGAATAACCAATGACTAGAATTTGAAGAAACTGCTACAAAAAGAATCCTACTAACGAAAATTTTTTGGCTAACTGCTCTTGTATTTCATTATTAGGCAAATGTCAGATGGGGCAGCAATCTCGGGCCCACTTGTACCTCTTTTTTATGGTGCCATATTTGTAAATGTTGGCTGAAATATTCAACCACATGAAACTCATTTACATTTATTTTAGCAGATGGTGTGGCCGAGTTGAGAGACTTTTCTGCATCAACATCTATATTTTTAATTGCTTGTGTGAATAGCAGACACTTTTAAGAAACAGTTGCATCACCAATACATGCATCATGGTGTACTATTGTACTCATCAGTGCTGATAATAATATTTTGTATGGAAAATACACAGATGAATTTTTGACCAATTATGTTTGATTTTTTAAAATCTGGTTTGTAAAATAAATTTGGGTTAGCAGCAATGAAAGAAGGTTCATTTGGTTACTGCAAGCAAAACTGTTTTTAACCATAAAAAGTGATGTACTGAGAAGATGTAGTGAAGTAAATTATAAGTCCTTATTTATGAACAGAAAACTTATTTACAGTGGCCAAACAGTAAGTCGTGTTATTATCTTGTCCTTACTTTAAGCCTGACTTTAATTTTTAACTGGATTGCTTTCAGAAAGCCTGATTTTAATTCTTAACTGGATTGCTCTCTGAAATTCTAAAACAGTAGTTTTTAAAATCATTATTGGAGTCGGCTCAGTCTGTATCCATTTACATGAAAACAAAGTAAAATTGTAATCTGTATAAGAGGATAACTCCTACACTTACCTAAAAATACTTATGAAAAATCAGTGAATAACAGACTTTGTCAGGCCTAGAAAGGTGTACCTATAGTCTTTTTTTTTCTTTTTTCTAAGACTTGTAACTTTTTTTTATCAAAAACATCATACAAGATAAACTTTTTCTTTCAATTGCTTGCTTCATTAGGAGTGCAGAGGAGCAACTGAAACTATGGGGAAATCAAATTCCTTCCCCTTTTGCGTAAGTAAAAATTATGTAAAGAATCGCAAGAAGAAAGTAATTATTGTTTTCTCCTTGCACTTTGATTATTTTTCGTCACTTCATGTTTTAAAATCAAAGTAATTAGCATTATGCATTGTTAATTACTAACCTGAATTTTCAAAATTTCATTTTCACAGCTGTTTAAAACTCTCACTGCTATTTCACTTGTTAATGTCAGACTATGAAAAACAGAACATGCTAGTATGTCAGAATTTACGGTACATCCTCGCATTAAAGTCAGATCCAAGTGCAAACAGCATAGACCCAGATCTGCCAGTGCATTATTTGATGACATATCAGGGTCTGTGTTGTTTGTAATTGGTTCCAACTTGTACGCAAGTTATACATGGTATGCATAAGAGTTTATGTTTTTTTATTAAATGCAAGTCTTTAGTACATCCTTATTCTGCTGATCAATTCCAATTCTTGCAAAAGAGTTTATTTGGATATGAACACACTGATAGCAATTTTATTATTTTTACCTCAAAGCACTCCTAAACACCTTTATTTTTGTTTACTGTATTACAGAAAAAACCTAACACCCTGCTGCCTACCATTTTGTACACACCAAATTTGAGATGCTTTGTTGATTGTGTTCTTCGCTTGTAGAGGATTAGATATCAGTTGTTTTTCAACTAAAGTTTTTTCCACCTGCCATCATTGACCCAAATATCCGGACACTAAAAAATAATTACTTTTCTCTTTGTCTGGATAATTCGTGAACTAATGAAAATTATCAGTTTTCGCGAATTTGTTCGGAAAATTAATATCTTCATTGCCTTTTTGTATATCAATGTGCCCAGCAAGTACAATTTCAAGTTAGGTAAGCCAGGTTGCATTATATACTTGCTTGCCAATAAAGAACACTTGCATGTTAATGTTTCAATGTTCTTTTACAAATAAAGAATTCTGGTTGCATATCTAGTGTTTGTTTTTCTTTTTGTTTCTTAAACTATGACAGTCTGTTCATCATGTACATGTACTGCTGTTGGTGATAAATCTCACTAGAAGTTTTGTCTACGAATGTGACCCACTTTCTAACATTGATATATTGTTTCACAACATAATATTGACTTTAACAACAAAATGCATCACTGAAATAATATGCATCGGTTTATATTATCTTACCTCAGAAAATCGGAAAGATAATCCATATTTTCCTTTCAAAAATGCTTGAAGCAATCTTGACACTAAAATTCCAAATATAGTGATCATTGCCCTAAATATATAATGTAGCCATATCACTTAGACTGATTCAGGAATTTATTTGTGGAATACCATTATTTCTACTCCGGTTATAGATATGAAGACCAAACCAACTAGATCCAAAATGAGGTTATGAAGGGGAAATATGCCACTGAATAAAACTGAGACTACAAGAACTTGTGACACTTGCATGTCAGAGATGTTGACCGCTTTATCTAAAATCAGTGTAAATCAGTTTAAGTTTACTGGAAAAGGAAAACATAGATAATATCCCACACACATATATACAATTTATATAACACAAGTTACTCCACTTTAGTGAGAATAGGAATTGATGTCCATAACTGCTTTGTCTCCCTTTGTACACTCCCCAATGGTTAATATAAAAGAAGCATGCAATCATACGTCAGCTTGATGTAATTCTGATGACCATTAATTTTACAGTTATCAAAGTGATTCACTAATGAATTCTACAAGCTGTCTCAAGATGAAAGTTTTTTTTTTCCTTTTATCATTACCTTTAACAAGCTTGCAGCTAGCTTTGTTTAGGGAACTGCTTGATCACGAATTTTTGAGTGTGTCTGCAGTTTTTATTGCTTCCTGTTGACATCACCTTCAGTTAATATGATAATTAGGGTAATCATGGCTATACGGTTGACTACTCATTCGCCAGGTATTTAGTACAAATAAAAAATTTCTTAGTTTACATTCACAATGTGAACTTTTAAAATTTTTTGTCCGCTTAAAAAAACTTCCATGGTGTCCAGAAAATTGGTGGGTCCGACTATTTGGGTTAATTACAATATTAGATGCCTTGGTTTTGATCCCTGAATATCGCTAAAGTTTGTGATAAGTGAGCAAAAATGCTGAGACTTTGTGATTTCAAAGATCTCTAAATGTGTACCTTTCGGATTTCTTTTGAAAAACATACCCCATAATGTTTTTGAATATAGATTAAATGCTTTTTGAATAAACACAATTTATTTAGTTACATTGTGATGTTGGCTCATCTATTTGATTGTTTTTAAATTATATCTAGAACAATGTGCATCTTTTTTTCATCCTTTGTGATGAAAAGTATCATTTTAACAAATAATTTTTCATGCCTTGTTCATCAATGCTTTTATATTTTGTTAAATCCATAATAGAACCATTTGTTTAGAAGTCAAGCCTGTCTTAAAAATGAAGTTTAACTTTATAAACTTACAACAGTTTCAGATTTCCTCATATTCTGTTACCTTTTCACATTTTTACAGACACTTCATAATTACAGTAGTCCCTTTTGATATGACACATTTTGGGAGTCATACAAATTAATATAACAAAAATTCATTTTATTTGAGTATGTATCTTCAGAATTTTTTATATAGCAAGCCATTCGTAACTTCCTGAATTACTTATTTGTATCCATAATGTATTAAATATGCAAAACAAATTAATGTATCTATAATGCTTACTCAGGTGTACAAATTCACTTCACACTGAGCATAAATTTGCTAATTCCAGATTCATTTTAACTAATTTGGGGTTTTCTTCTCCACTATATGCATCTTTTGGGCTGCAAAGGGGATATTTGATATATCCAGCAGTTTGTCTTTGCATGATTTATAGAAAGGGACTGCTGTATGCCCATAATACTATAGTGAAACCCAGCTATAACATGCTTCATTTTAACATGAAATCAGATATAACACAGCCATAGCCTGGCTCCTGAATTTTTACAACCTCTTCACAAAAGTTTGTCCCATCTGAGTTTTGAATTTCTGCCAAGTTGTATTGCCAAGTAAATGAGAGTTTGATTTCTTAATCTGGTGAGATATGTTGTATTTTGAAGAAAATGGTTTTTCTAATGAAAAATATAACAATTTAAAAGTGTCCATTTGTGAATGTTCATTGCAGATGTGTCAATTGTCCATCACTGCACTTTGTTGTTAGCTTATTAATTTTGGAAGAGGTCCTAAAAAAGCTGATAATTATTCTTCTAATTTTATTCAACCATCAACAATAATGCAAATAATTTTTTTGTTGTGTTGTCTTTAATGTATTGTGTAAATTGTTGTTCAATCCCGGATAAACAATAGACCACCAATACCTGTTCAATCAATCGGCATACATACCGATTTACCAAACAATGACATTGTTGAAATAGGTGGATCACCCAAATCAATAAAATTGATTTCCCTTCTTAATAAGTAATGGCAAATCATCAACATTAATTTCACAGCAAAGAGGTATAGAAACTACCCTTTGCTGCTTTATTAACAATCATGCATATGTGGCTTGGCTGTATTATCAATCACATGATCAATCAACCTGCAGCTGAAAGTCAATCAGTTCTTTGGTAAACAATAAACCCGATCTCAAGTTTATATCTTAATAAATGGAATGAAGTATTTTGTGTATAAATATACTGCAGAGGTCTGGAAAATTCATTTACTGTTGTCAGACATTAGTCAGGAGCAGTTTTGATCATTGCTACATGCATTTACCCTTGATCTCCCTCCTGCCCACCCCTTCATCTTACTTCGGAATGTTAACTCCATAAATATAAATATGTCCACACATTATGTCTTTCATGAAAGTTTTGATGTCATCAAATGGCTATACCAATATGCTTACATTTTGACTCCATCATTTTTATATCCTTAAAATGAAGCCAGAAATGCAGATGACACCAGCTTCAGATCACTCTGATACACCCAGGCTGCTTGTCATTGTAATACTAGGCTGTTACATGTCCTATTATTGTAGTTGGACACTGATTGGAAGAAAACCATTTAAGTTTTAGATGTGGAGGTATTTGATTTTGTAATCAAACATTCTACTCCCTGGTTTACTGTGCAGTAGTGCAAAGTCATAGTATCAACATATATTTCAAACTATATTGAGCTTATTTAATTTATTCTTACTTGTGTCTTTTAGACAGTCTCTTGAAGATCACTTATTACCCATAAAATCAAATGGTCACTTCCAAACTTGTTTGAGGCTTTAGATTTCAAATTGTACTACATGTATCTACAGAGAATCTTCGAGGCAGTTTCACACCATCTCATTGCTATGTTCTTGCTATGTTCATTTAATTGCTATGTTCATCTCGAGTACATTACAAGGTCAAATACCTGTGTCACAGAAGCCCATTTTTGAAGCCCTCTCCTCATTTTGTATAGCCAAAAGGATACACATGCAATATTTTATTGAGTTTTACAGACTTGTCTCTATATTGTACAATACATTACATAACATGATGGCACTTTGTGCCCCCAACCATCATGTTATAGCAGGGTTTCACTGTTCTTCCTTTTACATTTGGACACTTGCATGGAAAGAAAAGCATGAGCTGTTGAGTTTAGTGACTTTTAACTTGCCTCTAGAAAGTAGAGGTTGAGCTGCTGTATTCCTGTCAGTGTCTGCATGGGTGTTCGCACTTATGAAAGCATCAGCATATGTAAGGTCTGTATGCATCTAGACCATTCTTTCTTCCTAGGTCCCATGCAGTAGTTCGGAGTGGGTTTCATAGCACCTACCCCCAGGAAAGGGGGCTAAGAAGATAAAATTGTACATGTACATTGGTTGTACATTCATGGTTAAGTTTTTGTGTTTAGCTTAGGATTTTTGCACACTGTTTACACACAGTTATACCTAGAATCTTGAAATTTTCCATCTTACATCTTGGTACCTTTGTTAGTTTCAGTCTACTTTTATTCACTTTTAGCATCAAAGAAGTTGCTGTAGGTTTATTTTAAGCAGGGTGACGTATGAATTTTCTTCAAAAGTTGATATTCAGAATATCTCTGCAAAGTATTATTAAAAATGTGCAAGTAAGAAATAGACAAATACGGTAAAAGCATCTCGTTAAGAGTTATACCTCATTGAATCCTACGTTAAATCCAGTGGAGATGGTTTATGGTACAGTGATGCCCATAGTGATAAAACAAGTTCAGTACCCCCCCCCCCTTTTCTTTTCTCACTCTCACATGCTTAGTACAATCTAGTCTTAAACTGATTTCAATATGAACAATTTCTGGGTATAAATTGTTTGACTAGTTTTCTACCGTAAGGATGATTGCTTGTAAAAAGTTGGAGTATTTAATTTTTTTTTAAATTTGTATTTTTTCATAGCTATGGGTCCAAGCCATCCAAAATCATGAAAAAAATGAATTGGCTGGTGTGCATTTTCTTGAGCTACTGTACTCTTAGATCTGTCCTCAAAGTAAGGGTCATTACATAGAAAAGTTTGAGGAAGAAGTAGTCTGTCACTAATTGACCATATATTAATAGCTGAATGAGTATTTAAAAATTCATGGAGTAAGCACACATTGATGATCTTAGTATCCTCTTATTATATATACAAAGAAAAAGGGTATGTCAGTGGGTGAATTTTTTCATTATGACACAGTTATTGAGATTACATCAGTTTCTGCAAAGCTGATTCATGGTTGGTCATAAATCACAAAAGATATCCAAAGGTTCATATACTTTTTGTTGATTTTAATATTTTTTGTACACAGGACTGTTACTACAGTTATTAAAATTGTATAAGAAATTTCTGTTTTCATTATTTAATAAGAGATGGAAGTCATAACCACATAATTTTTACACCCAATCTATCCCTGAGTTCATAGCACTATTATACACATAGGTAAAAAGTGACATCATTTGATGATGTCATAATGTAATGATCACATCATTTAGAGCTGTGTGGTAAGTGTTGATTTTACGAAAGCAGACTATAGTAAATTTATATTCCTTCAGCAAGGAAAGGAAACCCATTATTTTGACAGATTATTAATTCTTCATTCGGTCTATAAATGTACAATCTAAGAAAATTGATGCATCATGAAAACAAGTGAATTGATAGTAATATATTTTGCAACATTGGCTGTTAATTGACAGCAAGAAACTTGTGACCAGTTGAACCTTAAGGGCAATCAAATGAATGGCTTCAGTGTAACTAAACTTATAGCTACAGTGGGATAATACAGTTGCTTTTATACTGTAACATTGTTTAACTTGTAGTTAACATTTTAAAATATGAGTACACGGGGTCAGACTAGCGGCCTAGGGGTCACTGCAAAATTGTGCTTATGTCAGGTCTTGGGGGTTCTACAGTCCCTGCCCCTCCCTCTCCCCTGTGAAATATCCCAATATCCCAGTGGGCCAATCCAACCCTGCAAGTACAGCAGAACCTTGTTTGCACAGTCTATGGGGAAAGGGGGAGGGATTAATGAATTGAGATGTTTGGATTATTGAGTTAAAATGAACATGTTTTGGTTATACCAAATCTGTTTATTTTGAGAAACATAGTGTTCCCTCACTATAAAGCCCCTCATTATACTATCATCACTCTTATTTATAATGCAAGATATTTCATTGAAATGAATACCTTGTAGTATTTTGAAATATATCCATTATGGTCTAGCTCACCTTTGTGGAAGCTGAACATAGTGATCACATTGGTGTTCATGTGTGTGTTTGTACATCCATCCAAACCCAAGAGTAAGGTCATTGTTAAGGATGTTTTTAAGTTTAGCTCAGTGTTCAAGTTTTTTTCTTTCTAGCTAAAATAAAATATCAAGGTCAACAAAAAGATAGTCTTGTTATATTAATCCTGAGAATGCTTCTATTAATGATCTAGGTTAGTAGATTTGATTATTGTTTTTTTCATGGTAGATCATTACATCATAATTGCCCAATTGATTGATTGATCAATTGTTTTAAAGGGTATTTACGCAAGAAAATAAATCTCAGATTTCAACAATAATACTTTGCTAATCACACTTTCAGTATAATTTTAATATATGACATGCAAAAGTTACCCACAAAAATACTGTTTACAAGCCACTATCAATATGTCAAAATATGCAAAACCATTTCTGTCAAATACATACCTGATCACATTAAAATTAGGAAAAAAACTCTGCTAGCTCCTAAAACCAGCAATCCCGAAAAGAAGAAAAATCTATAACCTGTAGGATAATATTATTTATTTGTATTTAAAAATTCTGTTAATGTTATCAAGCATTCTCCTGTAGAATCCAGGGATAGCACTTTCTGCTCTGTTTGGTGTATATTTCTAACTCTCTCTCTCTCTCTCTCTCTCTCTCTCTCTCTCTCTCTCTCTCTCTCTCTCTCTCTCTCTATATATATATATATATATATATATATATATATATATATATATATATATATGTATAGATAGATAACAATAATGAGGACTTAGTACAGCACTTAATCTTTAGCATACATGACATAACATGACATATCACGCAAAAAACACGATTTTGGACTCCCCCCCCCCCCAACACGGTCATGTTTTGAAAAACACAATTTTCAGCAATCTTGCACACACACACAAAAATTCCATTAAAAAAACCCAATTTTTTTAAACATTTCTTGACCACATTGATATATGCCCGTAATCTGTTGTATGTATAAACAGTAAACAGTCATGCTCAGAGCTCATGTAAAACTATCCTCGGGGCAGCTTATACAGCTGCTTAAAAGACAATTAATAGGTAAGGTGGTCAGACATAAACAGACACCTTTCAGATATTTACTGAATTGGCTTACAATAGCAAGGGTGATGTGTCATGTCAAATCCTTTGAGCACTGCTGAGGGAGAGCCCATTAGGCTAATTTGCATAGGTAACGTACACTAAGTGGAACAACCCAATTAAAGAGATGTGTGTTGAAAAACAAATGTTATTTCACATCACTGACTGTATTGAATGAGAATGTTGAAGCCATCTTTATTAAAGTTTGTGATTAGCTGCAACGTTTCTTTGAAGTCAGATTTTTACTCCATATATAAAATTCAAAGCTTGATTTTTTCGGTAGGTTGAATAACAGCACCATTCAATCTCTGATGCAGTGTTGCAACTTGAATCCAAAGGTCAGGGGACACTGTGTCCCATCACCCTCCAGATTTGGGGGATACACAACATTTTAAAGGGGCAAAGGAAAATTGTAGCACATACAATCTTATTTGCTTTGACAGTTTTGCCACCTTAACTTTTTCATATTTTCCTTGGACATTTACATGATTGCAATAAACATTTTATCATGTGATCAAGTAACTCATGAAAACATAACATGTTTGAATATCTTGTTCACCTGAAATGAACTGCACCATGGAATTTTAATATTTTAAAAGTGTTAAATCATTAATAAAATGACAAATTGTGTATTTTACATAAATTAGTACCTTTTTTCATTAATTCAGCCAGAGAATAAATTAAATCTTCATTACCGTAGTTGCGACTTTAACCTCGAAAATACGTTACAATAGCGGCGGTCAAAGACTTGAGCAACTCGCTGACTACCAACTTGAATGTTTTCATTGCCAATTAATTGTTTTGAAATGGATATTTATTGCCATCTTACAGGTTTTATCACTTTTAGCAACTTTGGATATTGCTTGCGCCAACTTAGACGTGGATGCACATTTGCAAAGGAAAAGTGTAGGCATATTTGTGAACACAAATGACCCTTGCATTATCATCAAACTAACTACATAAATATTAAAACCAGCATAGACTGCATATAATTAAAACTACATTCCACTGTCCAATGGATTTTAAAGACAGTAACTTGGTGTATTTTTGTATTTAATGTCTGTGAAGTTGTGACCATGTTTGTTGTGATATTATTTGACAATGCTAAGTCTACCATTTTTTTTTTAAAGTATATTAAATGCATCAGAGAAAACACATGGTATTTTCTTTTATTCGGATTTGAATTTCCAGTCATTTGCTATAGGCTGATTTTAAAAGATAGCTTATTCTCATTTGGATGACGACACTTTTGGATACCTTAAAACACACTTTTTGAGTCTCACGCCCAACACTTACAATATTAGTTAACACATAAGGACATATATATGGACACGATTACAAAATCAAACACCATGAAATCATGAAATTACAAACAAATAAACATGCTGAAAATAATTAAGCTAAGGAACATTGCTGTCTTAAGTGGTTCATTATATATGAAGGGAAGTAACTCTTACAAATTACCTTCCCTTGCACCCCCCCACCAAAAAAAAAAAAAAAGCTGTGTGGTCACCCATATGCTGGACGTTTACCAGTTTAAGCTATCGCTCAGGGCTGCAACTTCAGTTCAGTGTACCTTCTGAATTCATCAACATTTATTCACTGCTTCAAGCCATCCATCTACACTTTTTGGTGATTTAGTCAGTTTTAGTGTTGATATATTGTGTGTATAAGTCATTTATGGATTTTGGGAGAATTTATTAATATTTTGGACCTGTTTATTGACAGGTAAGACGTGCAAGTTGGCTGTATTCATTTGTGTGTTTATTGAATTGCATAGTAAACACTGCGTTTCATTTATTTGTGTTTTAGGTGTTTTCTCTTCATGAATTTCACCTAATTTTTGCTATTTTTTGTATTTTGGTTTTTCTTGCTCTCTATCATTTCAGAGGAAAGTCCTCAAAATGCAAGAAATACAAGTGATTTAAGGTCACTGAAGACACCCCATGAGATGTGCCTATCTTGCACCAAGTGTTTATAGTTTAGTCCATGCAGTGTCTGCAGTACGTGGGACAAGGGAGTTTTATCTAACTTCTTGCGTAAACTTTTAAGGGATGGGAGAAGAGGTCATGGTCTCAATCATCAGACCTGGATGTTTTGAGTCTTCACCATAATTCCAAATTGGTTGTGAGCATTATGAGGTACACTGTGATCGTGCCCCCACTACCCATGAAGATTATCCATACAGCTCTGACAGTGACTTGTCACATTCGATGCCACACATGCTGTCACAGTGGATTGCATCCACACCTTATTAGAATTGCAAATGCAGCAAATCATACAGTGAGCTACATGCAAAATGTTGGCTTGTGGGGATTTTCCTGCCAGATTATTATCGTGGCTGTCTATTTGGGAATTGGAGAATATGGGGTAAGATCAGCCTCCCCTTCTGGCAGTCCACTGGGCATAAGCCAGTATTATAGCTTACAAGACCCATATCAGCCATCATATGCCATCCCATCTGTCAGCCAATGCATACAGCCATCTGGCTGACCCAATTATGGGTATATTGATCAAGCATCAGTAATTTTCGACTGTTGAACCACTCGTTTTACTGGCTGGCCAGTCCAGTCTTCTTGACGTGACACAACTTGCCAACCTTTCATACCGTGCTGGATGCAAATACTGTGCTGATCATCACAGCTGTCCATCCCAGCACAACACTGCTATCTGAACCCCATTCTGTTTTGGATACAGCAGTCTGGCTTTGTTCACCTATCCAAGCATCGTGGCTGTCTTGTGGCATGCTGTATCCAAACATAAAAGTCATACAGGATGAGAACAACACCTTCTTTGTAGGAAGGGGACAAGCTCAGATTGCCGCTGCACTCCATTGCAACTATGGAACAGATGGAATTTAGCAAGTGAAGGAATTTAATGGATTTTTTCACCTTTTGAGTGCCCTCCCCATTTGCACTGAACAGGGTATATAAGGCTTCTGTTGATACTGATGAGGAAGATGAACACATTGTTTACAATTCTTCTGAAATCGTAGAATATTGCAGACATTACAGGGCATTTTATGGACAAAATCTGAGGCCCTGGTAATGCCTAAACCTTTTTTCAGTGACCCAGCTGCCAGTGATGTTTTCACTGCTGACATGTACCTCCTGTGGTTAGCGGCAGGAATACCCCTGGAAGCCCCCCAACTGGAATTCACAATCTGCACAGACATCAGTTTGTCATGGTTAGAGGGGTGACAGTCAGGAGTAAGTGGATGATACTGTAGTGGCACATTAAAGGATGGCTTTTCTCTGCACTTTCCGCACTTGGAGAGATTGGATGCACAGAAAGACAGTCCTGATAATGCTGGACAACTTGGTTTTGGTAAATTACCTCCTCCAGCAAGGGTGGACTAAATCACCTGAACTTTGTGTTATGACATGGGAGTTCGTCTGCTGGTGTTCCCAATACTACATATCTCTGTACAAGTATGGGACATTCCAGGCAACCTCAATGCCCTTGCCAATTTGTTATCAAGAGGAGTCCAACTGCTTCATGCTGGGTGGTCTCTCCATCTGTCTGTCTTTCATCGAGTTTGAGCCTTGTGGGACTGATTAGTGATAGACCTTACTGCAATGAGGTGGAACCGCAAATGGCCCACTTTTGTCTATAAGTTTTCTGACCCAGAGGCCTGGGCCATATATACCCTGTTGATCAGCTGGGATGAGATGTGGGCCTATGTCTTCTCCGAAGAGGTTATGATCGTGAAGGTAGTTTAGAAGGTGTGGGGCCAGACTTACAGGCAGGTTCTGATTGCTCCTCTCTGATGCGACAAATCCTGGGTCAACGATCTAACCCATCTCATTATAGATGTTCCCAAGAAGATTATGGTGACCCTGACATTGCTCAAGCAGCTGAGGTTACCTGTATTCCTTCTGTGTCTGGACAATCTCTTCCATGCCTGGCTCTTGCCAGGAAAGCCTTGCATGAAAAACAGTTCAGAACTTCAATCATGGAGAGGGTCTCAGCTGCTAGAAGGTTCTTCTTTGAAGGCATACGATGGAAAGTGGTGCATTTTTTCATTGACTGGTGTCAAGATGACATCATGCCACTTATAGGACTCGTGGTACTAATTCAACTCCCATAGTAAACCTATGGAAACATCATGATATTAAAAATTCAAAAACTTTAAATTTCTAAATGCTCATGATCAAACCTATATTTATCAGTATAGACCCATCCTTGCTGCAAGCTTCTGTGTTAAGAAAACCACATGAGCCACGCCATATTTTGGATCTACATGTACATGAAACATGTGTTATCCATTCTGCACCTAATGAATCAGGTGCTACTGTTGTTATTGACTGTTCCTAAGTCAATTCTATAAAAATACTAAAATTGCATCAATATAATCTTGTCTCTATTTTTAATAAGGTACAGATAGGATAAGGTCTCAAAATAATTTTTTACTAAAATTTTACTTTTCATTATTAACTAATTATGGACCACCAAACCCGTATATACTCTATTACCCATTTCTAGACTGGTTCACAGTTGCTCCCTATAATTAGTACCGTGAGTCCTATAGCTTTGATTCCTCAGTTGGCTAACTTCTTCCTTTTCCTCTTCAAGGAGAAGAAGTTGGCTCCTAACACTTCCAAAGGGTATTGTTCCATGGTTTCTGACATGTTTAGGCATGTGCCAAAAGTACCTAATTAACTTTCATAATGTGACCTGAGCCGATTGTAGCTCATAACTTTTGTCAACTTTGATGGCTAATTACACCCAAACACTGCCATTTAACAAGTTGCTAATATTGTCAGTATTTTGTACACAGTTCAGGCATATGATATTTATGCAAATTTATTATTAAAAAATGACAAATGCCCTTTAAGCATATAAATGAACTTTGCTTATTTAAAAAAAAAAAAAATACTGAATAGTTGTTGAGTCTCGATATTATGTGAATCACTCAATCTCGAAATAATCTTTCAATCCTGCAAGTTCCTAGAACTGACACGTTAAATTAAAGAAGAGTTGGAGGCACAGTTTTAAAAAAAACAAAACAGAAGTTTAGTCTTTGTATGAATTATGGTGTTTGAAGAATTGATTCCATCATTTGTTTGAACTTCTCATTAAACATGTCAACATGATATTTATTTAAACTTTTTGCACCAACATTTAATCCAATTTTGGTATGATCCTTACCTTAAAGAAAAAGCAGCATAAATTTAAATATCTCCGCTCTGAAATTGGTCCTGCAATTTAGAACCGATTTGGACTTAAATTTTTCCATTAGAAATTGAATACAGACTGACAGATAAGAGTGTTAGGTCACATATGGTACAATGAAAATATGTGAAATAACTTTGTTCTGGTGTTGGGTGACTTGTCCAAGGGAAAAAAAACAAATTTGCATATTCAGAGTCAATCTGTTTGTGTCAGCAGGTTGTCAAGTTCCTATAAATTCCTATACATTTAAGGATTTCTATATTGGTCTTATTTTCTAAACAATTTCCTATATTTTTAATTTTTTAAAATTGCAAATGTTAAAATGGCCAGTTTATTTTTTAAATTTGCATCTTTTGAACTTCATTTCCTTGTTAAAATGTGCATATTATTTATCTACATACATTCCATTACTTCATGTGTATACTAGTATACCAGTGGTGTTTATTTTTGTATGGTATGGTGATGCTTTTGAAATGGTAATTTTTGTCTTATTCATTATTTGTTATCAACAATCACTTGGATGCAAATCTTTGCACATTATATTAGAATATTCATAAAATTGATTGCTTTTTTTTGCTGATCATGTACTGCATACTCAACCCAACATATAAGTGGGAAAAATTAAAACCAGAACAGCAGAAGAAAGAGCTTTTGTCAATTTGAGCTTTCTTTTCCAAATCTGTAAAACTTCTACTGGAGAAGCTTCCTTATCTAAAATAAATTAGGGTGTCTTAATTTCAAGAAGAGAAACAAATGTCAGAGTGAATCTGTGACAGAAATCCAAGAGTTGATCAGACAGCTTGTACTTTTCCTGTTTGACAAGGGCCAGTTATGCATTGTTCAAAATAATTTGCATCAAGTGAGACATATTTCCAAATTCTAAAGTATTTTCTTCCATGACTGAGTGAAATATATATTTTGAAGTTTACTCATTTATTTTGGAAATACTGTTGGTCAAGATTTTAAGAGTAAATTTTATTGTGTGTCATTCAGTTTACAAGAAAGGCATCATGTGATAATTTGTTTTATGTATTTTGAAAGTCTTGTCACCTGTTTGATGCATACTGACATTAAATTCAACCATAATGAACAATAAAAGGAGGATATGGGATGGCTATGAGGGGAGAAGGTGGCCATATATTCAACTAGGATACACAAATATTTCATTTTTGTTGATTATTTTTATTTGCAGTGTAGTTTTGTTGGTTATTTATATTTGCAGTGTAATTCTTTGAGATGTTTTCAAACAACTTTAATATTTGTATTTCAGTTCAGAACATTTATCATTGTTGACAAGTCTTTAAATCCTCTAAATATTAACTTGTGATTGCTTTATATACTTGACAAAATCCTGTATTTTCCTACATTTATTTTTAAAGAAAATCATATTTTTCCTATTTTTTTGACACAAAAATTTCTGTTCATGCATTTGTGACCTAGAAACTGTCATGACAGCCTGTATCAGACTTTTAAACTTTTTTTTTTTTTAACCTTTGTATGATGTTCACACAACTGCAAACAATATAAACCCAGATCTTTTGTCACATAAAACAACAGCAGATTTAGGTCTACACTACTCACTTGAGATCAGCACAAGTAAAACGGTGTAGACCCTGACCTCCCCACTCATGTCATGGCAGATCTGGGCATACACTTCTAGCTTGAGATCATCATAAATAAAACAGTGTAGACCCTGACCTCCCCACTCATGTCATGGCAGATCTGGGTCTACACTACTAGCTTGAGATCATCATAAATAAAACAGTATACTCTGACCTCCCCACTCATGTCATGGCAGATCTGGCTCTACACTACTAGCTTGAGATCATCATAAATAAAACAGTGTAGACTCTGACCTCCCCACTCGTGTCATGGCAGATCTGGGTCTACACTACTAGCATGAGATCATCATAAATAAAACAGTGTAGACACTGACCTCCCAGCTTATGTCATGGTAGAACAGGGTCTACACTACTAACTTGAGATCATTATAAATAGAATATTTTAGATCCTGACCTACCAGCTTATTATTTCATGGCAGATCTGGGTCTACACTATCTTGAGATTATCATAAATATAACAGCGTAGACCCTTACCTACCAGCTTATGTCATGGCAGATCTGGATCTAGACCACTTAAGATCATCATAAATAGAACAAATGGTGTATATCCTTACCTACCAGCTTGTTACATCATGGCAGATCTGGGTCTGCACTACTTACTTGAGATCATCATAAATAAAACGAACAGTATAGACCTTGACCTACCAGCTTTTTATATCATGGCAGATCTGGCTCTGTGGTGTTTGTAGTTTAATTCACGTT
The DNA here is from genome assembly GCA_029931535.1 of Margaritifera margaritifera. Taxonomy (NCBI): domain Eukaryota; kingdom Metazoa; phylum Mollusca; class Bivalvia; order Unionida; family Margaritiferidae; genus Margaritifera; species Margaritifera margaritifera. The sequence continues at coordinate 198,867 of JAQPZY010000956.1, read as the reverse complement.
ATACCATATTTACTCATGTATAGTCATTGCAGTTTGTTTGGACTAATGAGTAGAATAAACATCATAGACCCTGACATGCAGATCTGGGTCTGTGTTGTTTGTTGGTGATGTGAGTTATACATTAGCTGCTATGGTGGCTCATTGGTTAGAATTTGAGACTTGGGACCAAAACGGTGCTGGTTAATTCTACCATCGGATCAGCCTGAATTGGCTACCATGGTCACTTGACTCCAGTTGTATGTGTAAAATAACCTACATGTGTTGCTGTGCCTTAAAACAGCAAACCAAACTAACCAACCAATTTACAGTTCATGAGCAAATACAGTAAAAAGGACAATGAAGATTTTATTGGAATCTATGCCAAATTAAGGTAGTCAATGCTTGCTGCACAGTTTAAAATGAGGTGATCATTATATTGTGATGTTAATAATATGATGTCACTTTTTACCTTGGTGTATCATAGTGCCTTGATTGGATATAAGATGACTTTTGATATCAGTAATACAATATCTGTTGCTGTTGCATTGCTTACCTTTCTGGAATGGAAATTACCAGTTGCCATATATAAAAATTCCATCCTCCCATTAGATGGAAAGTTCTCTAGAGTTCAGAACTAGAATTAACACAGACCCAGTGTGCTCCCCATGTCATAGGACCATGCGCAATAGTCATCCTCCTTTTTACAGATGACATATTGGATCAATCAGAATTTTCATGCTCTACAAAAATGTTGTCTTCCTTCATGTGTATCGTGCATTATGGCATCCAAATACAGGTTTCTGTATTGTTAAGAATATTATGCTCTCAAGTCCATTGCATATATGATCATAGTTGTTGCTGTCGTGTGAGATTTTAGGGCATTTGTGTTCTGTTTGTCAGCAGTGCCCTTATTGCTCTTCCCCTGTAACAGTGATTGGGTAATCTAAGAATTGTTCCTATTTTTATCATAATTCAATTATAGTTGTTTTTCCTGGATTCTTGAGTAGGCGTAGTCTCCCCATTCATCTCTGGCTTTGTTTATGACCTCCGTTTTAGTCTATATTTAATGTGAGATCATTTGATTAATGACGATTCATTGACTAATGCTCTATGTTCATTTTTTAGACTCACTTTAGGGGGTTGCACACCAGCATTGTCTTCCATTAGTGTGTTCTGGTGTTCACACACCATTCATTTATAATTATTTTTTACTTATTTTGTGTTTTGTTGGATTCAAAACATTCCTTGTCATCAATACTCAGTTAAGTATTCCAGTTGTTTAATTGTGGTTGACCACAGGTCGCACACAATTCATTATCATCTCTTGTGAGTTGGGATCACTCCATTCTTTATTATTCATTATAATGATGTGTATTTGCTGGTTTGCAACATTGATTGTCATTAATATTCAGGTTAAGTATTGCTGATCTGGCATTGTGTTTGACCACAGGTCTCACACCACACTTCATTGTCATCAATACCATATGGACAGGTAAAGTATTGCTGATATTAGATAGCATTTGACTTCAGGTCTCACACCATCCATTATTATTATAATCAGCATTTTTGATTATTGTTGATCGTTTCAGATTTTCTGTTTGCAGCTATGTCAAGGCAGAGTAGGGGAAAATGGGGGCATTAAAAAAGCCCCATGGGATACACATCCTACTTGCCTTGCATGTACTAATTGTCAGTGGGCAGAGGGCTGCCCTTTTCTGTTGTTTATGGTCAGATGAGGTCTGGGACTTTGCTGAAAGATGCACCTATAAGGGGAAGAAGAAAGGACCTTTTCCCTCCTCATCTCTAAAACATACTGGGTTCCTTCTCAGGGTCCCTCAGGTCTCAGAAGAAGAAGATTAGCTCATCAGTGGTGAAGGGCACTCCCTGATCCCAGGAGTATATGGGATCAGTCTCTGCGGAGACACACAAGGCCCTTGGACCCCTGACGGTTGTTCCAACTCAGTAAGCAGGGTTAAATCCAGGGTCCCTTTCAAGAAAGGAAATTCTAAGGTGGAGAGCAAGTCACACACACCCTCGTGATAGAGGAGCAGCAAGCACCCTATCAAAACTTACAGCATGGTGCATGGTGATGGTAGAGAGCAAGTCACGACCCCACCCGCCACCCCGGTGAGGGAGGCGCAGCACCCTCTCAGAGCCCATAGCTAGTGAATGGCAACTGGTAGATTGACCCACCCTGGAAGAGGAGAGGTACGATCTGGATCTATAAGATCTGAGGAGGTGTCCTGCTGCAGATCAGAGTCACCAGATCTGACATTGTTTGGTCACTGGTCTGCATATACCGGTCACTGGTCATTAGAATCCTTTCAGTACGGGGACAAACATCGGGTCGAGACACCCCCCTCACCAAGCTTCTGATGAACCCTGGAGTCGGCATACATGCGCCAGACTATGGAAGGGGATCAAATTGGCATCCCCCCTTCCCTATAATCCCTCTTGATCCCTATGAGATGTGGGGACACCCTTTTCAGGGAAGTGATTTGTTCTTCCCATTAATGCTGCCATGGACATTAGGGCCTTGGCTTCATAGCAGGGTTGATGTTGTGGGCCGCACCCCAACATTATCTGCTTATGTGGAGACAAAAAGGAAGGGGGAAGGCAGTCATTCTTGACTTCTTATGGAACTTCTGTCTCTTATTAAGTAATTATAAGAAAAATGGTAATACAGTTCTGCTAATTGCAATAACAGTCATGTAATGAAAATGGTATAGTCAACAAAAAGTATACATGACCTTGCGAAATATTTAGTGATTTACAATCTGCCATAAATCAGCCATGCATGCTTTGTTTTTTTTAAAAACTTATTTGATGTCAATAAATGTGTCATGCAGAAAATAATGCACTCACCAATATGCCCTTTTTTTAAGGATTTGATAAGAGTGTGTGATCTTTAACCTGTGTAAATTTGATGAATGTTTAATTACTTGTTGAGCTATTATTTTATGGACAGTAACAGGGTACTCTTTTTCCCCATACTTTAATTTGTAAAAACCCTTTCTTGGGGATCGATATTCAACTAAGAGTAGCACAAGAAAATGCACACCAGTCTATACAGTTTTTAGTGATTTGGGATTACTTGGACAAGAAAATGCACACCAGTCTATACAGTTTTTAGTGATTTGGGATTATTTGGATCTTTAGCTTTATAAAAGTATCAATTTTAAAAATCTGATACTCCAACATTTCTCATCCTTAAGGATTTCATCATGGATCTTGCTATGGATGTTTCTCAATATTTATTTCTGTACATGGATGTAACCTTAGGGCAGCTTGATGTGCATAACGCAACAGTACTTGAGCCAACACACACTGCTACAAACCTTTTCTCAAAGAGCCATTTTCCAACTAAGTTCCTATCAATGACAACTATGGCTAAATGGTGTAACATCTAGGTCATTTAGGTGGCATGTCTGGCAGTTACATTGATCAGTCTTCAGTGAGGCATATACTGTTTTAGGGTTGGTTTTTTTTATCCCTTGAACAGTGTTTTGGGATAGTGAGGCACATTCCTTCTGCAAAACTTTCAAACTGAAAATTTTCTCTTTATTCTGCCAACCCTTGAGAAGGATGATAATATCACATTAAAGGGCTCAAGTTTATCAATTAAACATATACGATTATATTTAGTTGTATATCATACATTTTTGTGTTCATTTGTTTGTCTGTCTGTTTTGATGGCTTCATTTTAACTAAAGAAAAAAAAGAAAATGTGTTTGTTATATGATGTTTTACTTAAAACATATTGCTGTCTCTTTCAGACCTGATGGGATTGGAACTGTTCTCTTGGCAGAGAAGGAGAAATTTGATGAGATAAAAGAAATTCTAAGGATTTTACTTGAAAATCAGATAACTCATTTCAGGTAAGTTATGCTTGATGGAATTTTACTTTTAAATTCATAAGTTTCTAATTGATCAGCTTCAAGCGACTGAATTAAGAAAATGTATTTGTGCACTAAAAATTCAGTTCCCAACCATAATTTGTGGATGACTTGCACATTGGGTAAGAAAAAAGCTCTTTGATTTTGTGGTCAAAAGTTAAAAGGCTAAGGTCATTGTGGTTCAGAGAAAAATGGGTTTTGCAGAATAACTTTTCTTCTCGAGTAAGTTACGTGAGCGAACTTTGGATGGCTTGCACTTATGGTAATAAAGAAATCTAGAGGTCCGAGGTCATGGTAAGTTAAATAAGAAAGTAATGGTTTATGCACATCACACCTTGATCAAATGTCTAGATATTTGAGACCCATCGGTCAACAATCTCCAGAGTCAGTCATGCCCTAATATTGTCTGCAGCTAGGACTATTAAACACATGGTGGATATATAATGTTCTGTTCATAGTACTTTTTTTATTCGCAGAGGAGCCTTATTTGTTTAAGAGTTTACTTGCAGTTTATTAAAGTTTTGCAATTATTTAGTTGTCCATAAAAAATTAAAATATCACAATGAATTATCAACTATCAATCTATAGGCTTCAACAGTTGCATTCAACCTGAGTCTTGCATGGCTTTGTGGAATCTTCACCATGTGATGATCTGGTCCAACGCTTCATTGATCTCAGTTACCGACAGAAAGTGCTTTGGTAAAACATTGTCAAACACCTGTTTCAAATTTTTATAGAGATGCTTCTGCTATCTTATGAGCCAAAACTAAATTGAAAACTTATATGGATATCCTTGGACATCACTTTCTTAACAGATGCAAATGCAGGAGTTGTATCTCAATCAGTCAATTAAACTGTTGATGTGTACATAAAACGTGATGTAATCTTATCAACATAATGATGTAAAACATCACCTGATATCATCAGCCAGTGAAATCACATTTCTATTAATTGGGAAAGCCTCATTCTGGCATCACAAGAAGAAAAAAAAAAATGTTGATGTTCACCAGGCCCTCATTTGGTGGAGGTCTAAAGGAGCCACACAAGAGCATAGTTGAATGAGACGACTGATTTCAGATATATAATTGCCATTCAGAGGGAATATATAGCAGAGTAGCTGCCAGCCAGTTCAGGGCTGTTCCATTTAAACATACATGGTGCCCAGAGAAGGCACTTTTTTGAAAATATATATGCCAGGGTACTCTGATTACTTAAAGAGTTCACATGAAAATGATAACAAAATTCTAAATTGCATCTATGGGTGACTACTCCAAATTAAAAGTGCCTTTCCTGGATCCCAAGTATATTTTACTGGAACAGCTCTCATTAAGTCTTGACTGGTTCTCTGGTTGTCTTACATACAAGGGGTTTTAGCTTATGTAATTTTTATGTCCTCTCTTAAAAGGTTTTAACTTTCACTTTCCATGTATCTTCACAAAAACTAAATGAATTTCACTTTAAAATGTTAAGAATATAGTTGAATGAAAGACTAATGTACTATTGATCAACATTCAGTTTTATAATTACACTGTGTACAAATAATAGGGACGGTACAATTATGTATGTTGTGGTACTTGGCAATTTGCTAAACAAAAAGTCCTATGATGTGTTTTTAGTTGCATGAAAATTCACAGGAATGTTTAAAGAGGAAGAATAAGGATAGGATGTCAGGAAAAAGAGGACAATTTATGGAACAACTTCTTGATCTTTCTTATTTTCTTGGCAATTTACATAAATTTTCTAACTTTCAGATACAGCTTTCCTTTTGGGAGGCCAGAAGGAGCCCTGAAAGCCACATTATCATTGTTGGAGAGAGTAAGGCTTTTGATCTCTGTTCTGAAATAATAATTAGCAATATCTTAATTATTTGTATCTCATTGTGGACATATCTCTAGTCTGTACCCCTTCTTTCTTCATGCAGTCAACAGATTAATGTTGCTATTTTCTACATAATCTTCAACCATGAAATGCCCTTTTGATGCAAATAATGCTTGGTCCTTCTTGGCTCTGTTGGTCATAGACAGAAGAGCTTATGGGATGGCATGTTGTCCATTGTCCATCCATCCGTTAGCACAAGTTAGTTATCAGTACTCATAAACTACTTGGAGGATTGCCATGAAACTTTGCACATGTATTCATCCCAAGGTCTAGTTGGTACTAAATGAAAATCGTTCCGCTCAGACATCCAATATGGCTGCCACAGCAGCCATCTTGAAAATCTTGTTATGGCTTCTCCTGATGAAATGGATGGTCATATCAACATGTGGTTTTCACTAAAAGACTTCTTATGATGTCTAGTTGGTCATAGCTGAAAATGCTGCTGATCTGACATCCAGTATGGCCACCACAGCAGTCATCTTGAAAATCTTGTTATTGCTACTCCATCTGAACAGAAAGTCATATCATCATGGTGTTTTCACCAGAAGACTTCTTATGATTTAAAGTTGGTTCTAAATGAAACGGTTCTGCTTAGACATCCAGTATGCATACGTGCCAACCATTATGCTTTTAGCATAATCATTCCACTTTATTTCACCTAAGTATGTCTTACACATGCCTGTATAGGGATTACGCTTTTTTTGGTACATTAAAGAAATAAACAGAAAGCAATAAAAAGTTGTGTTTGTCATTTTTATTATCATCTCTTTAATCCCACACATCATATAAATCTGAGAATATTCTAAAAAAGAAGACTGCTGCATAAGAATAGTGTAAGAGTACATTTGTCATAGACCTCAATGTACTTTCCTTTTTTTCTATTTATTACATCTGTATATGACACATTTCCAAGAAAACAGACTGGTTTCTTCAATTTTAAAACTTGTTTCACTTTTTCATTATATTAATACACAGAATGTGTTAGCAGACCAGTCTATACTTTAAAAAATGGTGGCAGATGTTAAGTGAAACAGATTTTATCGATGGGACTCTTGGATGTTATATGACTGAAAATGTAAGAGAATAGGGATCTTTTTAAACTTTAAAACATGTTGGATCAGAAAAAAGACAAATCAATAGTGCTTTACAAATTTAGAAAGAAGAACATGAGAGGGGTAAAACAGCACTCGGGTTGAACACTTGGCAATGATCATTGCAGAATTTTTGGAGTTGACTTTACAATCGCTCAGCAAAAGTTAGTTATGTAGACTAGTTAAAGTGAGTGTTGTGTATATATAATATGTCAATATGCTTTGTGGTTTGTATTGTGGTACTAATCCACATGGATTTTACCCATTTGTGAAAAGAACTTTAACCAGCTGCAGAACCAGGATATTTGCAAAACTAAATGTACATTTTTCATACAGTTTATTGTAATTATGGCATGTATAGATTACACTTTTTATCCTCAGATTTACACTTTTTTGCCACTTAGGTGCAGGTCCAGGTTAGTAGCAAAACTAAATGTACATTTTTCATCCAGTTTATTGTAATTATGGCATGTGTAGGACTTCACTTTCTATGCTCAGATGAGCATTTTTGCCACTTAGGTTACGCTTATACCTCTGTAGGGGTTGGCAGGTATGCAACATGGCCACCTCAGTGGCCATTTTGAAAATCTTATTGCTACTCCTCCTGAATGGATGGTCATCTCAACATGGGGTTGAAACTTTATGACTTCTTATGATGTCTAGTAGCTGGTTCTGAATGCAAATAGTGTTCATCCGACCTCCAAGATGACACAATAGTAGCCATCTTGAAAAAATCTTATCATCACTACTCCTATTGTATGAATGGTGGCATTTACATGGAGTTTTCACTCAATCACTTGTCACAATATTTAATTGGTTCTGAATGAAAATGAAAAGGGTGCAGATCTGACTACCAACATATCCACACCTATGCATACATGTGACAGAACAGAGAGTCAGTTTAGGACAAATCAGGAGATTTGCAAAATTTGGTAAGGAGTTTTGACTTGAAAAGTGAGGATTTTAAATGGGAATGCCAAATTTTTCATTGCAGCACATGTCTTTGACTTTCTTATCCCAATGAGGACCCAAAGCTTGGGTCACTATATAAGTAGGTTTGTCCGTTTGTGTGAGAACTTTTGTGCGATTTCTGAGTTGGGGAAATGTATTTTGACTAGATCTGAAAAAGATTTGCTAGCGTAAACAGGAGATTATGTTCAACTCTAAAGTTCACAAACTGTGTCTCTGCACATATATCTTTATTCACATTTGATGTAGATTCTATGAACACGGATTTCAGTGATGGCATATATGTTATGTTTGATATGCTTTAAAATGCTGCATGATGCGTGATGTCATTATTGTCACAATAGCAGATTTTAAAACCAGTTTTACGGGAAGGGCAGAATGCATATTTATGTCCTGTGAACTTGATTCCAACCACTGAAATTCCCGTTTCCATCCATCATTGAATTTCGTGTGATATTTTGTTTGCTTAGATTTTGGCGTTTTAGCATTGGGAGATAATGCACCCTTAGACATCTTGGCAACCTTTAAACACAGAAGCCAAACAGACTCAGTTTTAAGCTGATTGAACTTTTTAGTAATCCAGCCATAATCAATTATTCTCATTAATCCTTTCGGAATTACTTAAATAACACATAGTATAATCCATGTCAACACTGAAGCCAATTGACCCTGCTGACAAAATCAAAGGGATTTTAATTATTTTATACTGCTGGAAATTAGCAACTAAATCACCTTGTCCTGCCAGTTCAAGGTCACATGATCACAGGCAGTATTACCATAAATATACTACACTGTAAGCAAGGTGTGAAAAAAATGTAAAAATAAAAATTTGCAATAATAATTTTGCATACACAGGAGATTTCAGTGAGTGATGGGAGGGATGGGAGACACTTCTCATCTCTGGAGTAAAACCCTCTCGTCCAGGAGGTTCATGTGCATGCCTTTGTGAAGGAATTTTGAAAACAACACCAAAGGCAGACAGCATTGTTTGCATATTTGTATGTCATTGATCTTCACAGTGACATATACAAGTGAATTATGACCAGACTTTGTAATTAGTTGCGTTCTTATAAACAATTTGATATTCAGCACTCTGATATTGGTTTTAAGGTCAAAGTTCTTGTTTTGGATTTTTTACTGTACTGGCATATAAGCATGATCACACAAACAAGTATGAATGGATTTTTATAAGCCCAATTTGTGGATATATTTGAAGAATACCTTGAATGATGTCACATAAATAACTTTGTGTTTGTTTTCTCCAAAAATATTAAGTATTGATTGAACTAATCTTAGCATGTGGGTATATCTTGACATTGTCTGAGACAAGTTTAGTTTCTTCCATGTTACCAGGTTCAAGGTCAAAGACCATGAAAAAGAATTTTGTACTGCACTTAAAGGTATATTGTTAAATACCAAATTTGGTTTGTTGGAGTTTCTCAATAATATCAGATATTGTTTTAGTACTCAGCAGTTAAAAAGAATAACAGGACAGAAGAAACAGACTTACCTTATTTTTTTTTGTTCAGTAGAGTGTCAGTCCCTTTGAGGTACTCTTGTTGTCCTTTTTGTCTTGTATCTTAATGCAATGTATGACACAACTTAATTGGCATTTTTGCATTTTTTAATGGATAGCTTTAAAAGTTGGTAAATATTAAGTGCATCATCTGATGATGCACATCTCGACAAATTTTGTTGGAGTTATATCCATTTTTGTCTTGTAGCTTAATGCATGTATGCAACAATCTTGTTAGTGCAACAGGTCCTGCAGTTTTTGATCCATTACCATGAAACTTTGCACATATAATGGTTATCATCACCTGCATATCAACCAATAACTGTGGTCCTGTGATTTTTAATAGTTATTGCCCCTCTTTACTTGAAGCCTGATGTAGTGTATGACAGAATCTTATTAACACAACTAGTCTCAAAGTTTTCAATGGATTACCATGAAACATGGTCATCATTTGAAGATGTGCACATCAACAAATTATTGTCCTCCCACAATGTTTGTTAGGGTTATTGTCATTTTTGTCTTGCAGCTGAATGCAATGTGTATGACAGAATCTTGTAATTGCAACTAGTCCTGTAGTTTTTGATGGATGACTGTGAAACTCGCATGTTATGGTCATCATCTGAAGATATGTATTTCAATAGATCACTGTGTTCCTGCAGTATTTGTTCGAGTTATTGTTCTTTTTGACTTGGAGCTGGATAGTGTATGATAGAATATTGTGAATGTAACTAGACTCACAGTTTCAGTGGATTGCCATGAAACTTTTTACAAGTTATGGCCATCTTCTGAAGATGTGCATATTGACAAATCAGTGTGCTCTCATAATTTATGTTGGGAGTTCTTGCTCTTTTTGTCCTGCAGCTGAATGCAGTGTAAGACAGAATCTTGTAAATGCAACTTGTTTTGCAGTTTTGTAATGGATTGCTGTGAAACTGGAATATATTATGGTTATCATCTAAGGATGCACATATTTACAAATATCGCATGATATTTGTGGGAGTTACTATCCTTTTGTACTTACAGCAGGATGCATTGTATGGCAGAAGTTTTAAGTGGATTACTGTCAAATTTTGTACATATTATGATCATCATCATAAGATATGCATGATGATAAATCATTGTAAGGTAAGGAAGAAGCCTGTTGATTTTGGGGCAAAAACTAAAAGTTCAAGGTCACTGTGACTGAAAGAAGAAAAATGGTTTCTGCAGTTATCAACATAGAAGACTATTAAACATGGGGTGGGCCATTCACAGTACTCTTTGTTTTAACTGCAGACTCATCACCATCATGGGGCAGGGGTGGGAGGCAGGGGTATATTTATGTGAGCAGGTTGCTCACCCTTACTCCAGTAATTAGTTGTTATAAAAAGTACAGAAACTTCTAGTTTTAAACTAAGTTTCTTGCTGCAGGTGTTGATGAAAGACATTGTGACACCAGTATCACCTGAGGAAGTGAGACGAGTGATCAAAAAGTGTCTGGAGAATGCAGCACTAGTAAACTACACCAGGATCTCAGAATATGCGAAGATCGAAGGTTGGTTCATATGCCAGAATAATATCCATTAGGTTTTTTCCTTAAGTTTTATAGCTATTTATTAAGGTCCACTGATCGAGATGTTTGAGCACTAGAGTAATTACCTTTTCTCTCTGTCTGTGCATCTGTTCATTTGCATTTCTAGTAACCACCAAAACTGTGCAACCCGTACACATATTTGGATGTCATTTGGTAGGTGAATTGCCTATTACATGTAGACATGCCTTTTAATGATTTTGTCTCTTCAGGTCCAGTTTTGATAGTTATTGCCCTTTCTCTATTTTTAGCTTTACTGGTTATAATGAAGGAAAAGATCTGTTCATTAGCACAATTTTTTTATTGCTCCTAAACTAGTGAGAGGATTGCAATTAAAGTTTACACACATTCATCCTATGGTCTGTTTTGTCTGAAATTCAGTGATACCCCTTAGACATACAGTTAGACTGCCAATATGGCCATCTTGATAATCTTATTGCTACTTCTTCTGAAAAGATAATCCTATCAACATGGGGTTTTCATTAAAAAGCTTATGATTTCTAGTTGGTACTAAATTAAAATGGTGCCACCATGGCAGCCATCTTGAAAATCTTGAAACTATTCCTGCTGAAAGGATAGTTGTATTGACATGGGGTTGTCACTTGAAGACTTCTTATGATATGTAGTTGATGCTAAAGGAAAGTGTGCCAGTCAGACCTCCAACATGGCTGCCATGGTGGTCATCTTGAATTTTTTTGTATCTTTAATCCTCCTGAACAGATAGTTATATCAACATGGGGTTTTCACTAAAGATTTTTTATGATATCTAGTTGGTCCTAAATGAAAATTGTATGGTTCAGACATGATAGCCATGGTGGCCATCTTGAAAATCTTATCACTACTCTTCTTGAAGGGATGGTTATATCAACATGGGTTTTCACTTAAACACTGCTCACTATCAAGTAGTTGGTTCTAAATCCAAATGATGCAGATTTGGCCTCCCAGTAGGGGGATGGATGTTACAACAGCCTGATCAGGCAAAACAAAAGTTGCGGGGTGGGGTTGGAGTGGGGCTACGCAAAACAAAGTTTGCGGGGTAGGGTAGGGTGGGGGTAGGCAAAACAAAAGTTGTGGGGTGGGGTGGGGTGGGGGGTGGGGATCACCTTATTCTAGCAGAAAACAACCACATCTGCACAAGATACCAGTATAAATTTGTATGAATCTTTATCTTTACTACATTAATTTAATAACCATACATATCTAGCAAGTTTGATACTGTATTGCAGCATTAATGATAAAAACAACCTGAGTATAAATATTGTTGCTACACCTCTACCAGCTATTCAGGGGAGAGAACTGATATGCATTTCCGGTTGAAAATGAGCAGGGGGTATGTTAAAATTCAGCTCTGTTCCCACAAAAGGAAGAGAAATCATAGAAAATTCTCAACACATTCCATATTAGAGTCGTAAATAAAACCTCTCCTGTCTGAAACCATCCCCGATCCACACCATTTCTGGATTTTTCAAGAAACTTTTCTTCGAGCCATGTCAAATTCTTAACAATACTGTATGATTTCCAAGGAAAGCTACATGGTTTCTTTTGTCCAGATGATGATGTAAAATGTTCCCACCATCTATGGGATAATCCAGTCTGAATTCAAATAATGGGAGCCCCATATACAGAGGTACCCTCCCTGTTCAAATATAGTAAGATGGTGGCATTCTGCTGACAGAAGCACCACCTGGCAGCATTGTTATTGTTAAATTAATTTATTGAGAATTGGGTAGGGAATGAATATATAAAATATTCTGGCTTTTTTGGATTATGGTGATATGGAATCGAAAAATGCTAGTAGGTGGTACAGATGTCTTTAACAGATAGTTGAAAAATGATTAGCTGGAACTCTGTAGCACGTATAGGTATATAATACAATCATGTGTCTGATTGGCTCATCTTCCTACCACTCTGGAGATCAAATTCAGATCAAATTTTGCTTCAGATTAGTATATAAGCTTATATCATCATGGTCTGGGACAGGTTCTATAAAAGCGAGAAGTGAGATCTGCACATATTGATGAGCTGATCTGCATCTGATTGACTGAGCTTGTTACCTCTCTGGAAACTGTATTTCTTGTCTGATTTTGATAAAACTAGGTAAATAGGTTGGATACGTTCAATTGTGAGTGATTTTTATACATGTTAATTATGCCTTTATCTTTGGAAAGAACTTTTATAAGACTATAGTAAAATCAACATGATCTAAAGTTTGATAGATAGCATACATAGACTTGTGTACTTGCAATTCTGCATAAGCCTGCTTAGTGAAATGGTCAACTGTTAAGTTATGTAAGCCAGGTGAGTGATATCAAGCCCTGTTCAATGTGATATACCCCAATATAAGGTGGGCTGACCTAAATCAAGGTATACTTTTATGGCTTATCATATATACTTGCGTATAAGCTGAATAATTTAGGAAAAAATAAACACCTTGAAGAAGGGAGGCCAGCTTATCCGCGGGCCTAGGTCTATTATAGCTGTACTAACACCATATAAGCCATTAACCAGGTCACCTCAGTACATGAGGATCTGGGGGTTCAGGTTAGAAGGGTGTATATATATATATATATATATATATATATATATATATATATATATATATATATATATATATATATATATATATATATATATATATATATATATATATATATATATATATATATGAGTGTGTGTGTTTTGGGTTATTTTACCTGTTCCCTCTATTTCTTATTATATTTCATCATAATATGTTGTCCTGGACTTGTGGGTCGGCTTATGCGTGGGTCATGCACTTTTCAATGTTTTTGCCTAATCAGTTTGGGGGGTCAGCTTATACCCGAATGGGCTTATATGCGAGTATATACAGTAATCACCTGATCCGCTTTTTAGTGAGGAATGACTATTGATAAAATGACAGCAACTCCAACTTGCAGTTACTAATTTAAAATCTTAATCTGAAAATAAATTCCTTTTTTTCTTCTTCCTGTGATTGTCAAAAATGGGATACTTGATCAAATGCACAGATTCTTTAGCTGAAGGGGTTCAGAAAACCCATTTGATGCATGCCTAATTGATCAGTATTCTTTGTTTTTTTGTTTTTTTCTTCTTGCGGCCTGGATGAAATCAGGTGGAACAGGTAGGTGAAAAATAAAGATTTTATCAAAACTGTTTGCATTACGTAAGCCTAATTTGATTTGGTTTGTTGTTATGTTGTGTTTTTTACTCTGAACTCTCTTTTTCCATTTTCTTTGCATGTCTTCATTAGTATCAGTAGATTTAAAGCATGTGTATGGAAATCATATTTAGTCTATGATTTTTATTTACAAACTTCATGTTGGACATTTTGTTGGTAACATGTTTTTAGAATAATTTATGGACTGAATATGATTACTTTGGACTCTGAATTTAAGAGAGAGACCTTTGTAACATTTCCATGATTGAAAGCTATTCTTTGTATCTGATTTGGAAAAACTTTTATGTTTGTAATTAAGTCTGAATGTGTGACAGGATTGCAGAATATCCTGTTATTAAGGACTGTGTTTTCAGCTCATTAAATGTTGTTTTCTCAGTGTTTTGGTATGGTGTGCATCAGCATGGATTTTTTTTCCAGCAGTAACAGCTGTGTTATCATCAGCTCTGTAAAGATTATCAGTCAAGATTTTCTTTTAAGGTTTCCGAAAGTCAGATAATATTCATCATAGTGCCATCTGTAGGTAAGACATGGTGTTCAGCATAACCACCCTTGTTTCTTTATTACAGAAACTTTTGGTGAAGTTAGTAGTCATGAAAGATTTTTCAGGCTCATTGCTGTGAAATCACTATTAGTCATGGGGTACCAATTTTTGTAGATTGCTTGGTTAATAACCATGAATTAAAGACCCAACAATCAAAGATCGTTCTCCAGATACAAAAGGAATCTTCCCCAAATCTGTTAATTTAAGTACTGATGAAAATATTATTTTTCCCAAATCTATGAATTTAAGTACTGATGAAAATATCATTTTTCCCAAATCTGTGAATTTAAGTACTGATGAAAATATCATTTTTCTCAAATCCACAAAAATAGATTCGTACGAAAATATATCATTCTACCCACTTCTTTCTATTGCTTTGCTTATCCTTTTTTCTGTGCATCCATTCGTAGCAAAAAAAACAATGTCCAAAGTGAAAATAACATTCACTAAAAACGGTAGAAGTTTACTATTTATAGTTAATTTAGTACATTTTTGGACTTCATTCAAAGAAAAGTTCAGGATTCTTCATTTCATTTCATGCCCATTGCAAGACATAATCTGATTTCAGAGTCTTATGCAGAGAATGTTTCACCTAAGAAGCGTTTGGACGATGTGTTCCACCTGGCTGAATTGTGTATTGAAGTACTACAACAAAACGAGGAGCACCATGCAGAGGTGAGCAATTAAAGTGGATAGTGTACTTTACCTTTATTACATTCACTCTGCTGTGAACAGCGTAGACTTAGATCATCATTGCATAATTAGCAAGATCAGGGTCTGTGCTGTTCGTTTAAAATCAACCAGATTGGGTATTCAGTTTCATATTGAAGAAACTTTGAATGAGTTCACATTTCATTTTTTAATGTTGTCATTTAGAGGAGTTATGGCACCTAATTGTCCATTCCTAACTTTAGTTTCCGTAAGATAACTATACTGGAAATAATTGGATTTCAAACCAGATTTGGTATACAGCTTTATATTGATGAGACCTTGAACTTCTTTATTTTCAGTAGTACCTAGTGTCATCATTTAGAGGACTTTCAGCCCTTGATTGCCTGTCTTTCTAACTTTAGCTTATGCAGCATAACTTGACAAAAAGTTATTGGATTTCAGCTAAATTTGACATACAACTCTATATTGATAAGGCCTTGAGGTTAGATTTTAAGTGCTCTATGTCATCATTTAGAGGAGATATGGCCCCGGATTTTCAGTAACTTGAATAAGTATGATTGTTGAATTTCATTTAAATCTGGCATGCAGCCTTTTATTGATGAGACCTTTTATGAGTTTGATTCCCTTATTCCACAACGTCTTTTAGAGGAGTTATGGCCCCTGACCACTCATCCTTCTAACTTTGGTATTTGCAGCATAACTTTACTGATGATTTTGGATTTATATCAAATTTATCACACAGCTTGATATTGATGTGACCTTGAATGATTTGACTTCCAGCGTTTCACATCATCATTAGATGAGTTGTGGCCTCTGATTGGCTTTTTTCCTAACTTTTGATTCTCACATCAGAACTTTACCAAGGAATCTTGGATTTCAACTAAATTTGGTGAACAATTTTATATTGATAAGACCTCAAATGAGTTTATTTTGAGCATTCCACAGCATCATTTAGAAGGAATATGGCCACTCATTTCCTTTTCTCAAAACTTTTGATTTTCACCATATAACTTCACCTCGAATTGCTGGAATTCAACCAAATGTTGTGTACAAGTTTATATTGATGATATCTTGGACGAGTTAAATTTTCAGACATCAGTTTCTCATGAGATTATTGTAAAGACACAATATCAGTAATAAATGGCGTCATGGTCCATTTTTTCAAACATCGGTTTTGCACCCTAACAGAACTAGGAATCATTGAATTTCAAATGACTTTTGTTTGCAGCTTTACATTGTTGAGCTGTTGCATGAGTTTAATCACCGGCATTGTACATTTTCATTTGGTAGATTTTGGGCCCATTATTGTTGGATGCACCTCCATTTGTTTTTGCACAGATCCTTCATTTAAGACTGCTGATCAAGATGTATCATGTATACTCGAGTATAAGCTTGGTCCAAATGCAAACAACATAGACCCTGATCTGCTGTTGCATAATTTGCCAGCAGATCAGGGTCTGTGTTGTTTGTTCCACTGATTAGTCCTTGCAAACTGCATAGACCCAGATCTGCCAGTGCATTATGCAACAGCAGATCTGGGTCTATGCAGTTTGCAGTTGGTATTGGCTTATATATGAGTATATACAGTAACAAGCATTGTTCTTGGGAATCCACTAATTGTTAATACCACTAGTTTTTGCTAAGATCCCTTTTTCAGAAGAATCTAGTCATATAGTGAATTGGAGAACAGTTTAGATTTTTGTTTTCTGAAGGATCTCTTGGGCTTAAGCTAGGTAATTAGAATAAAATTAAATAGCTAGGATTGAATGCTATTTATTTATCAGTAAAGACATTGATTTTGTCGATGAAAGTGAACAATATATGTTGAGATAATAGGTCAGTGTATTGAATTAAAAAAAAAAAAATTTTCATAACAGACCATTAAATGGTTGAGTAATTACTAAACTTTGTCAATTGTCACAAATTTCAGTGAGACTATGCATGTGTATTTACTATGACAAAAACCAACATAACTTTGTCTTTATCCATGTTTCTTAATTTAATAAAAAAATATTTCCATCCCTATCCCCAGTGTACAGTAGTATTATCTTTGGAATATTTTTATTCTATTTAGTTAATTTTCCAAATTTTCTGTGAAGGATTTCAAATTTTTCAAGCCAGAATCCTTTCTTTACTTGATGCCATAATTTCATCTGTGCTATTTAATCTTTTATG
Source organism: Margaritifera margaritifera (assembly GCA_029931535.1). Classification (NCBI taxonomy): domain Eukaryota; kingdom Metazoa; phylum Mollusca; class Bivalvia; order Unionida; family Margaritiferidae; genus Margaritifera; species Margaritifera margaritifera. The sequence continues at coordinate 181,405 of JAQPZY010000956.1, read as the reverse complement.
GCAGGCATATTCCATTCATACGTGTTTTTGGTGCATTTGGCATATGGAATATTTTTGGTGCATTTGGAATATGGAATATTTTTGGTGCATTTGGCAAGGAATATGTGCCCCTACAAATAGGTGTTTTTGGTGCATTTGCCAAGGAATATGTGCCTCTACAAATTGACAACACAATTTGTATTCTGTTTTGCAAACATTTACCTTTTGAGTATGGGGCTGTGTACAAAGTTTCAATCATTATTTTTATACCTCAGTCTCTGTAGGATTCATTGTGTCCATCCATCCTTCTGTCTATCACACAATCTAGTTCTGAAGTTTTTAATGAAAAAACTTTGTAAATATTCTGGTCATCACCTAAATATGCACGTCAACCAATTACTTTTTCCTGCAAGTTTTGTAGTTGTTGTTGCCTGTTTGTGTTGCTGCTGAGTGCAGTGTATGACAAATCTTGTGAATGCAGTTTATCTCTCAGTTTTCAATGGATCACCATGAAACTTGGTACATGTTATGGTCATCATCTAAAGATGTGCATGTTGGCATATCACTACTCTTGCAATTTTTATTAGTGTTATTGACCTTTTTGTCTTGCAGCTGAATGCCATTTATGACAGAATCTTGTGAATGTAAGTTGTCTTGCAGATTTTGTGCTCCCCAGTTTTGATATGTCCACCATGAGGTGGAGTGTATAATGCTATGATGTTGTCCATCCATCTACCTGTCCATTTGTTACCAATTTTGTTTCTGTGGGTGGTTTGTGCTTGGAGCAAGGAAGAACCCTATCAATCAAGTTTGCTTTGACTGAAAGAAGAAAAAAGATTTTCACACAATAATACAAGTTCTCCACTATCTACAGTTACCAAACCTTGTGGATGGCTTGCACCTGTGGTGAGGAAGAAGCCTATCAATTTCAGGGTCAAAGGTCAAGGTCACTGACTGAATGAATAAAAATGGTTTGCACACAATAACATTAATAACATTAGTTCAGCATCACGTGCATGGACCAAACTTTGTGGATGGCTTGCAGTTGGGGTAAGGATAAAAGCCTGTTAATTTTTGGGTCAGAAAGGTCAAATGTCAGGGTCACTGTGACAGAAAGAATAGAAAGGGGTTATGCAAATAAATATCAGTTATCCTACAAAAATTTCAGTTATCTACATAAAGGACTATTAAACATTGGGCAGGCACATAATATGCTGTTCACCCGTAGTACTTTTGTTGTAAAAGTTATTGCCCTTTTTGATTTAGCTGGATGCAATATATGACAGAGTTTTGTGAATGCAACTACTCATGCAGTTTTCATTGTATTGCTGTAAAACTTTGTACATAATGTTGTCATCATTTGAAAATGTGTATATTAACCAGTGATTGTGCTCAGCTGTTTTCAGAAGAGTTATGCATTTATTTGATTTTAAACATCATTGGGTAAGAGGGGGATGCATCAGAGGTTGGGGTATATTTAGATGAGCAGATTCCTCACTATTCCTCTAGTTGATGCTATAAGTTGCCCAGAACACTGATTCCACTGTATTGAGATCCTGATAGTTTTCTATAGTTAATAATTCCCCATACCTACTGTGATATGCTACTTACATATATATTTTCCTAATGCCATTAACAACTCTTATTTTCAAATTCTGACATTTGTAGGAATGTAGGATGGTAAGTGTTTTACAAATGTGACCCTATCACAAAACGTTTTGTTGCTTTATGATGTTTTATAGGAATTGAACATTTAATAAATTTACACTTAATATTTGCACAGATCTTCAAATTATTGAGTATTGTATTATATTTACTAACTTTACAATACATTATTTGAAAATTATTTTTCTGCACTGAATTGCACACTGTTAACTTTCATGTATGTACTATTACAATGAAGAGGCATGCATGAAATCGTACTTCTGCATCATCAGTGAATGAATGTATGCACTGTGTGTTACAAATATTTGGTACCAGTGAATGCATCTTTATACTAAGCATCTTACAGATATTTTGTACAATGTATATTTTGCAGTTATATTCAATAAATGGTGAAAAAGAAGAAATTCTTTCTTTTCCTTTAAAATTTCAAGAGGCAACTCTTACTTTTATCCAGTCTGATTCAACAAATATAATACATTGTCTTATTTTAATTCAGCACTTAATCCCCTTAAAATGGAGAAAAAGAGATTGATTGGATTATATAGCTTTTTATAAAAACAATTTATGACCACACACACACACATGCGCGGGCAAGCATTAAAAAATCTGAACTGATTTGTCAAAATTTTGTACTGCAACAAGCAGGTAAGCAAAGCAAAAAATTTCAAACATTTTCAATTACAGACAAGTATATGTATGCATGTTTGTATAGGGTTTAATGGCACACCAGCACAGTACTGGTTATATAATGTGTTACGACTCTATGGCCTAAAAATATGTAATAGAAAGAAAGTGAAACCAACAAAATAAGGTAAAATCAACAAGCAATTTATTTCTAGAGAATTAAAGTGAAAATTCAAAAGACACTTACAATAACGTGAATTAAAGTCCAAATAACCCTCAGTGTCCTAATCACAAGTCCAAAAATATATAATGTTCCGAATGAATTCCAATAGCCGTGAATGTCCTGATGTATCACAAGTCTTGAATGTCCTGATGTACCACAATGATGTAATCCAGAATGTTTTGAATGAATTCACATAAATCCCCAAAAGTCCTGAAATCTATGAGCACTTTAGTATTTTTTTATGAATATTGTAAATAAATAATTCCTCTCTGATTGTATCTGATTTCAACAACATAACTAAAATAGATTCCTTACAGACTGATCTTTTAGAACTGAAATTCTAGAATAGTAATGAATTTGTTTACCAAAATCTGTATATAAATACACATGTCTACATGACCTACGTCACATCACAATATGAGTAATTCTATTGGGAAAAATACTGGCATACCTGACAATTCTCACATCAGAATATGAGTAATTTTTATGGAAAATTACTTTGTGTACCTGACTTTTGTCTCAACAAGAAATGGAAATAACAGTCCAGCTGCTAACAAAACCGGCCTTGAACTCGAATGTTATGTAAACATGTTGTTTACAAAATGACCATAATCTGACTAAAGTACAACTTACAACCATGGACACATATTATAAATTCAATATACATAACGAATGCCAATTTTTAAAAAAATGACATTAAAATTTTCATAATGTGTTATTTTCTTTTGAAACAGCATTCAGATTATCATTAAATAACAAGATTTTCTGAAGCCTGCTAAAACAAAAACAAAAACATTTTCGTGCAGAAATTTCATTAACAGGAAAAAAACTATTCTGACTTTTTAAAATATGTTTTTTAATATCTGCATGCAAAAAAAGTATTACATATGCAGAACATAATGACATACAAGTTTTATTCTCTACTGACTCTACTGCAATGCATAGGTGATATATAAGCATCACATTTCTGACAGTATTGTTGTTGGTGGTGGTGTAGCATCTATACTAGTTTGATTTTTACAGCTTTCATTAATGGAATTTATATTCAGAACTTCCTCATCTAGATTCTCAGATTTGATCAAAACATGGCAAACATGGGCATCAATATCAATATTGGACAATATTATTCAATCTGTTTGAACTAAATGAGCTTCTCTTACAATGGTGACCTCAAGGGAGTTACAAGATATATGTGCTTGACAAATAGCATTCACACCATTATCATGGAGAACTAATTTATTGGTGCCTGCTGATAATTTTACTACAGAAATTTTACTAGAACTCTAGTTAATATCAAAAGAATAACATGCATAATTTAAATGAGTACATTACATTTTGTAAAAGAACATCGAACCTATTCTTCATGATACACCTCTTCCTCAATAACTTGCACACAACAGGGTCCAAAAACATAGACCCCACTATAAGTGAGGGCGTGAGTTACCGAGGGATTTGAAAAAACATTAAGAAGGGGATGCCATCCCAGCTGGACATTGAGAAAACCCAGGTGGGTGGGGGTGGGGGGGTAATAGGACTTTTTAATCTCTGAATGCTTGTTTTATAATTGCGTTGGGAATAATTGTCAATAAAGAGCTTTTTCTAATGAAGTTGTTGGCTTTTTTATATAAATTATCTTTATTTTCAACATGCCCAACCTCTGAAAGATCATTAACAATATTACTCCAAGAGGTTTCAACAACCATAACGTGTACAGGAAAACATTGTGCATTGCGTCGCTGCTTTTGTTGTTATTGATTCACAACAAAACAAGATTCCATATTTTAAAAAACGAGGGACATTTATTTCGTGAAACAACCGTCAACATCAAAACTCTATTTTTTTTTTACTGTTCTGTTAGTAAAATATTGATGCCATGATTTCATTATAAGTAATAGTAAAACTTCTCATTCTTGAGGAAATCTCTGAGTGCCAATTCAGGAATTTTTAGTTCACTACAAACTCCGGAACTCACTTCTCCATAATGAACCGTATCTGTGAAACAAAGCTTTTTATTCACCAAGTACTCATTTTGCTTGGTAGCCTTGCTATCTTTGATCACATTTATGAATGAGTAGGCTATGTTAAGATAGTTTAATTATATTACTTACATAATAATATTTATAACAGTGTTCGCTTGATCAATTGAAATGAGTTGACCTGACACATGATTGTGACATCATAGCTCTTACGCAGGTAGGATCTGCATGCCTTTTAATTTTTCTTTTATTCCACCCTCTTTATTTGATTTGATACGAGAGATGTAATTAATGTGATAATACAAAGCAGGTCTGCTTTAATTGAGTGTAACGACACAACAAATATTTCTGCAAGTCGGAGATCAAAACAAGGTCGACACTTAATTAAGTTCTCACAGAAATGCTTGTGGACAAACTGTGATGGTAGATCAACATTTTTCATGTTTGAATACAAGAGGTCATATTGCATTTATGATGATTACATTGAAACTGAATTAAAAGATAGAGCTAAACCATGAATGTTACTTGAAAAAAACTTAATTTTTATTTATTTATTAAAGTGTTTCCACCAGGAGGTATTAGCAACATTTTCATTGATCAAAATTTTGTTGAATATTGTTATCTTTATTCAAATTTCTGGGTTCCGATAAAACAAACAATATCAAGGTTTATTTTACGAAATTTATAGCGATTTTCTTTATGTTCAACAAATAGGGGCCAATATTTTGGTATTTTCTAGTTACAAAAATGGGATCCACACCTGACCCCGCACATTATAAGCAGGTTTGCGAGTTGTCCGGGTGCAAGTTATCAATGGAGTGGTGTATATTGTGCACAGCATAATGCCAACAGCATAGATTTGGATCTGCCATTGCATAGCACACCACCAGATTAGAGTCTACAAAGTTGGCTTGGAATTGTGAGTATAACAGTCAGCATAGACTCAGATCTGCCATTGCATAATGAACCATCAGATTAGAATCTACACTTGGTTTGGAATTGTGAGTATAACAAACAGCATAGACTCAGATCTGCCATTGCATAATGAACCATCAGATTAGAATCTACACTGTTGGCTTGGAATTGTGAGTATAACAAATGGTGTAGACTCAGATTTGCCAGTGCTGTATCTTGGTCTATCTTGTTTCCAATGGGCATGGATCAAATACAGTTAAATAAGGTGTTTCAGATCTTGCTCAACCGATAGTAGTTTTGATATTTCCATTTGATTAATTCTCATTTATTTTTCTCTCTCTGTAAGGCATTTGCATGGTTCAGCGACCTTCTTGTGGAGCATGCAGAAATTTTTTGGTCACTGTATATAGTCGACATGGATGCCACCCTCGAAGCACAACTTCCAGATACATGGGACAGTTTTCCTCTCTTCCAGCTTCTTAATGACTACCTGAGAAATGATGGTTTGTTTGTTTTATTCATACATGTGGCTGAACTTTTTAATGTCTTTAGACATAGAATATCTAAGGCCTTTTAGCTTGCACTTAGTTAGTATGGAAGAACTAATTTTGATTGAAAATCTTGTTGCATTTACTAATTTCACAACTGTAACTATATGCCATGGATATTTGACAAGTGATTTACTAAATTGTGATAATGCTTATTGTAGTGCATTGTCATACTTATTTTGCAAAATATAAAACAATGTTTATAAACTATTTACAAAAACATTATATTTTTGTCATGCATTCTTTTCTGAAGAAAAATAAAATTAAGACTGAAGGGGTCATTCTACAATAGATCATGCCTAATGTGATCATTTATGTCAAAAGGTGCGTCCTCTAGACTGTCCTAAAGCTTTGAAAAGCTTTGAAAAGGGTAATAGTTGCGTTTACACACATCCTCTCAGCTATGTTTTTTTTCCCTAGAAAATTTATGCAATGGCAGGTTTCACATGCATCTTCGTGACACGTTTGCCCCACAAGTTGTGCGCTATGTGGATCTGATGGAGTCCTCAATTGGCCAGTCTATTCACCGTGGATTTGAGAAAGAAAGATGGGACCCTCAAGGGTAAATTTTCTTTTTTTGCATCTTTTAGAATAATTAAAATATCCACTAAAACAATATCCAGTGTATAATAATATTGATAAAAATGTTGGTGGTTTTGTCTTCAGTTAGTCCTTATCCTTAACATTTCTGTGGATTAATCTTTGAAGTCAAGATTCCATCTGAAGAATATCAGTTGATCTTAAAAGACAATAGTTCAACAGGAGTCTTATTTCTTCTTAATCTACATTACTCAGTCATAATACATTAGGAGAACATCCATTACCTCACATATCTGCTTTCCCAAGCAAGATAAAAGATGTTAAGCAAGTCTTTTAGCTTGTTGTCAAACCTGCCTTGTCAGAAACTCAACATAGTGATCACTTTGGCATCCATGTCCATACGTACATCTGTCCATGCCTTAGATCAGGGGTCGGCAACGTAAAGTGCCCTACCATTGTCTGCAAGGATGGCAGGTATGGTAATGCTATTGTTGCAAAATATTCCCATATTGGCAAATAAGTTACCAAGTTAAGTGAATTTTCACTTTGTGGTTTCGGAGATAAGGTAACAGATGCAGAGGCAACATCTTCCATGCTTTTTTAGCTCACCCAAACAAAGTAAAGGAGAGGAATTGTATTACCCATGAAATCTGCATTTGCATCTGCACATATAAAAGCATATACTTACGCACAGCCTCACTGCATCTTAATAAATCTCTTTTCCTAGGTCCTAGGCAACAGTTTGGAATGGGTTTCATAGCAGCTATTTAAGGGGGCCAACTTTGTACATACATGCACGTTAGTTGCACATTCTTGGTCAAGTTTGTACATTTAGCTCAGTTTTTTTTTTTTACCCTGTATACATTGATACATGAAATCATGAAACATGATGATGAGATGCGTCTTGACAAGTACAACACCCTCATCCTAGCCTACAGAAAAGGTCTTTTTTGACAAATGCAGGTTGAAGTAGGAATAAAAATATTTATTCAATGGCAAACTTTAAATATTAATGACTATACATTGTATATTGTGATATTTTACGCATGACTTGTTAGCATGTGTGTTGTATATGTGAATGAGTATAGGAATTAGATGAGCAGACTGCATGTATTTCATGTGAGGCCTCAGCTGTAGTGGCTAATCAAGGTAATTGTACATTACTGATAACTATGCTTCTAATAGTGGTCATACTGGGTGCCACTACAAGGTGAGTTTCTCTCAGTAAAATCTGGTTACTCGAGGTGGACAATGACAATAGCTTCTGACTCAGATTTTAAGAACAGTGACTTTTTAAAAAAAGATAAACAAAATTAATCTCTTTTTTCTGAACTCATTACAGTACCTTTACTTTGACATCATAGCAAACAATGTCTTTTTTATAGTTTATGTTTTTTTATGCCCAGATGCATGGACCAACATTTAGTTTTCAGATCACTTTAGTCTGAATATTTTTTTCCACTTGATAATTAATGTCATATCTTTACAAACTGACCTGCCAGACTCCCTGGACAAATTCAAATTAGGCTTGGGCAAGCTCATGTTGTAAGGAACATGTATGTGGGCAAGTACAAAAAATTTAGAGAGAGGGAGAGAAATCGTTTTCAGTTCGTAATGCTTCATCTTTGGCAAATTTTATACCATGTGATCTTGCCACAGTACATATGTCAGCACCTTTATTTCATATTTATATGTATCACATTTTTCAAATACATAACTGCCTGCAGTTTCTTTCATCTATCAATCGTTTATTTCACATGATATACTGGAAGTCTGTCATTTTCTCATAGTCAGTGTCAAGGTCAGTCTTGCATTTTCTCGGGCAGATATAATAATGTGAATGTACTATTGAAAGCAAGTTTTGGCAAAGAGGAAATAAATACTGGTATTTATATTTTAACTTGTCACTTAAATTTTAATCATAATATTTGTTTGTATATGGGATTTGCTGACTTCAAGTCCTAACCTAGCCATGGGCAGTTTGTGAATGTGAGCTCCTAATGTGCCAAGATTACCAACTCTGAACAATAGGCATGTCAAAGATTCTTTCAATGCATGCCCAGAGATGCCAACTCCTCCAATTTCACTGGAGCAACTCTGAGAATTAAGCCATTTTCCGAGATAACTATGAGCTCCAATTCAAACACGAAACACTCCAATATTTCTGCACTTTTCGAAAATATGTTTTATTTATACCAAAAATCAAGAAAAAAATAGACGATAAAGGCATTATGAAACTCTTAGAATTAAGCCATTTTCCGAGATAACTCCAAGCTGCAATCCAAACACGAAACACTCCAATATGTCTGCACTTCAGAAAATGTTTTATTTATGCAAAAAATCAATAAAAAAAATAGACAATAAAGGCATTATGAAACACGATCTCTCCCACTTCCATGTTTGGTCGCTTATGTGCTCAATGAGACATCAGGTTGGGTCGCTTATACCATAGTCACATTAGCACTTGGCTTCATTTTGGGGTTATGCATCGCTTGATAATGAATGGATGCCATCGAGTGTAGTGGTTGCCAGTTGGCCATGAAATCTTTTTTTTTTTTTTTTTTTGCAAAATTGCCGTCTCCTGAGTTGGATCTGCAACCAAATCTAAAAAATAGAAAGCACAAAGAGAAATTTCATGAGATGTATGCCGAAGATTTTCCTAGCATGACAAAAATCTAGACTTAGTGGCAGTGTGAGGGTTCGAGGTGCCCATGGGCAATGTTCTTTAGTTGCACCCCTACTGAGGCTTGGGGGCAAGTTGAAATATTATGAACAAATAAATCTTTAAAAAAAGCTCCTGACAGCACCCACTTTGTCTGGCACCCGGAGGCAATTACCTTCCCCTCCCCACCTCGTGCCGCCACTATCTAGATTTAGCAATGAGCTAGCAGGACCGACATTAAGATAGCTTTGGCACGTATTTGTGGCTCTGTTCAGATTTGCTCTGATTTTTTTTTTCTCTAGGGTTAGCTGTGCTCAGATATTTAATTCTCTAGGGTTGGCATATCATCATGTCTCTGATTTCAAGGTGACAAGGTGATTATAGGTAATAAAATAACCTGTGAAATTTCTTTGATATGTGTGTTTGGAAATAAAAGACACTTGTCTCTAACAATTAACCACCTGAAAATCTAGCACTGCAAGCAGTGTTTATCATCTGTTGTTTATGTGAATATTACAGGCGACCAATACATACTTACTGTTTGGAAAATAATTAAATGGATACAAATAATTGTACTCTAATCATTATCAGAAGTCAGTTTGTTCAAGATTGTTTAGATGCATGTCACTGATTTTAAGGTGAAAATTGGATTATGTGGAAACAGAATGAGACGCGAGTGGATACATCATGCCCCAGAAAGAGCAAGGAGTGAATTGATTGACCCTGGAATATTTCAGAGAGGGATTTGGTTTTACCTTCTTTTCTTACTGGATTGGATGCTAAATCAACATGATGAATTGAACTTTTAAGTGGAAACAAAGATAAAGAAAAAATGTATTACAAGATGATTAAAATTAAGTTGATACAGTTCTGTTCTTGGCTGTTTAATTTTTCAGTTTAAGGTCTTTTACTTAAACATTACCCTCTGTTCAAAATCTAGCCATTTCCAAAAACCTTATATATCTATCCACTTATCTGTCTATTTTTATACATATACGTGTCTATCTTTGCTCTTCTAACTTTATCTGTATTCTCACCCTTCCTTTCTTTCCTCATCTACATATATATCTACATTTACTATTCACATATATCTTTTTTGATAACTGTAATTATTGACATTGGTTTAAGGTGCAAACAAAAATAACAAGAAGACGAAACTTTTCTATATTTGTAAAATGAATATAATGCAGTTTCCCTAACACTTTTCTATATTTTATTTTACTAATGTTTTTTTTTACTTAAGTTGTGATATTTTGTTTTTTTATTATTTTGAGGCAAGCTCAAATCCCCCAAGGGCAAGTTAAATTTTCCAGTCAGCTTGCCCTGGGCACGCTTACTTTGATAAAATTTGTGAAGCCCAGAATGTTTACAAGCTTCATAGAGACATGCTATCTAATTGTTGATTACCATCTGGTTTTTAAAAAAAGTCGGGGTGTAGTGATGTTACCATATATCTCCATTATGATGTATTATCAGATTGAGTATGACATTATGACAGTGATGTCAGCAAAAAGTATAGCTGGGTGATATTATATAGATTTAAGATTCCCCACTGGCTCATGTAAATCTGTTTCCAATTCACTGCAGTATAAAGCAATAGAACAGTACAATACTCACCTTAATCATCTGTGTCCTCAGCATTAATACATTTCAGTCAATGCATGTTTGTCAGATATCTAAGCAAAAATCCTTGAATTTTTAATAAGCTGTGACCTTGGCTTTGGCACTTGGCCAGGCATATGTCTTCAGTGCACTTTGAAGAGAATGACCCATTAGTAATGTTTTTGATCTGAAATAGTATAAACAACATGCTATTATTATAACAGTACAATAAAAAAATGTAGATATCACGAAATGACTTTGGTCTCACAATAACTTCTTTACTAGGGTGGATAAAATTTGGATTTCTGCCGACATCTTATAGCAGCATATAATTGATATGCATAGTGCTAGGAGACATTCAGATGACAGAGACATGCATTTTGATATTGATTGATGTTGTGCAAGTATTTTAGAGCACACACATAAACACACACACACTTTTGTCTTGGTACAGCTGTAACAGCTTGGTCCTTACACACTTTTTTTGGCAGTGGGGAAGTAAGAAAGATGAAAAATGACTATCCATTTGAACCACCATTCCCACTTACCCTGCTTGATTGTCCCACTTGCTCTCACTCTGCTTGACTGTTCCACCACTCATCCTGCTTGACTGATATTTGTAAATAAAATAAAATAATTAATAACCTCTTCAGAAATGGCTGTGTGTCATCAGAAGACATGCTATGGAAGCTGGATGCACTTCAGGCTTTTATCCGAGATCTTCACTGGCCAGAGGAAGTGTTTGCTGAACATCTGGACCACAGACTCAAACTTATGGCTGCTGACATGATTGAAGCCGCTGCTAAAAGGTTTGATCCTTAAACACAGTTATTTAAAGTTAGAACTTTATAGTCACAAGACTGTTTGAACATTAAAGTTGAATGTTTGAACATGAAGTTAAAAAATACTGTAATATTTGGATAAGTGCATACATGGAAAATAATGTTGGTTGGTTGGTTTGTTTTAATGGAACATTTAACACATTATAAGCTATATCATCTGAGGAAATGGGAGCTAAGCATCTTTCCCAAGGACATGTCGATGCAACTGACCCAGGCAACCCTGTGCAGATATTGACCCCCCCCCCAATCGATTATGAGTCTGATGCTCTATCGTATGCAGAGATGCCACCAGGGCGCATGAGTGTGTGAATCGCGCAAAATTTGTACAAATTCGCACACTTGGAAAGCAGTGATGCATGATAACTACCGCAAATTAGTTTAAAGTCGTGCATATAAAAATGTACTCTGTGCAGTATACAATTTTTATTTAACTGTTAACCCTTAAAGTGCTTGTCGCGGCATGAGTCATGCAGCCAATAGAGGTCTTGTAGCACTTGTCATCTGTCCTTTTTCTGGTAGGCAACTGTTTACACATCTGAGTACTTCAGCTTGACATGAACAGTTGTTAAACTAAATTTGATTGGCACATTGGACCCTGGAACAAGCATTGTCAGGGTTGAACCTTGCATTCATGAAGGAAGTTTTACAAATGCATGTTGAAAGTAAGGGCTCCTAGAAAACCCAAAATGGCTGACTCCCAACATGGTTCATCTTCAGATGATGATTTCGTTTGGCAAATACTGGCTGTTGATAGCGATGATGACAATGATTTTTAAAGTTTTGATGTATATGAGATTATTGGAGCTCGGAAAGTGTTACTGGAAATACCAGTGAGTGATTTTTAACCCGAAAATTATGTTGAATACGAGTCCACCAATGTACATGCTTGATAGACAAAAACAGACGGCATGCCGGTCAACCCCGTGTTAAGTGGTATTTCAAATTAAAAGCTGAAAAGGCAGAATACCAAACCTAATTAAAATACAGGGAATTTGAAAGTAGGGTGCAATTTTCATTTATTTTCTCAACAATTCTGCCTTGAGGGATCGTGTGCTACAAAACTATATAGCACTCTAATGGTTAAGATAAATTGAATAAATAAGAATCTAAAAAGAAATTAAAAAGTAAGGATATTTAATTTTGATCAAAATACCTCTGTGTGAACAAGCTGACTATGGCATTGATGGACTGGAAACCCTAATTCAACACTGTCGAACGGATAAGAAATATGGCATTGTAGTCAGCAAAGCACTGATTCAGGAAAGTAATACTTTGGCAGAGCTCTTGTTAGTGAAATAAATATTATTTTGGAGCAGAGATATCCAAGAGACAATGCCTATGAGCTGTTGAAAATTGTACATAACAACCATAAAGAACAGATTTACAACTTGTTCAAGCTGGCTTAGCTTATACGAAAGCAGGTTCTCAGCACAGAACAATATTTATACACAGATAAGGAACAAATTAAGCTCAGAAATGATCAACAGAACAATGCTTATACAACTAGAGGAGACATCTTTTGAGGATTTGATTTCAACAGAGCTCTAAAAAAGTGGAGCAGGAAGAAAGAAAGATGTGGATATTTATGTGTTATGTAAATATTGAACAAGGGCCATTTCCTCCTCCCCCTAATTTTGTTTCTACTCCCCCTTTATTTTGGTGACGAGGTGGGAGCTCGCCCCTTTAGATAAAATGGCAGCATCTCTGCATATGAGCTACTGCATCTTCAAAATGAAATATAAGCATATATGGAAAATAAGTTTACATGGAAAATAAGCACTCATGGGTCCTCTGATGTATTTGCAAAAATAAGCACATATCTGAGTATAAAAGAAAACTAAAAATTGGAGAGGTAAAAATTAGTTTTTCTGACAATTATTTTGTCCTAATTATGCAATTAGTGTGACCGTTTTTCTGTTTACAGTGCCTGGTGTTGTTACAGCCTTTTTTTTTCTTGTTCTCACTTCTTACTTTGATCCACTACTGGTATCATAATATAATATGCTGTAAATATTGATGTATTATGATTCATTTTGCTGTCACTAAACGCATGTAAAAAATATGTGCATATGACCTTTACCAATGTAAAAATATGTATATTCTTACTAGCCATATTTTGTAGTAGTACATTTGATTAATTACTTCATTTGTACCAACTTGACAATGCTTCATAGACCATGAACAAATAATAGCTGGTGTATAACATAAAACCAACAGTGAACATCATAAACCCTGATCTCCCAGCATGTTACACACTTACCCATCAAGGTCAATGCTTTTCAGTTGTGTGTATTATATAAGAGTAAAATAAGGTAAATTTTGGCAAAGCATGTGGACCATAGGTGCATGGCTGCTTCTTCAGGGTTTCATTCTAAACGGAGTTATCTCTGGTCTAATTGTTCTGGAGCTGTAAGAAATGCAAACTTTGAATTTGAACCCAAAGCACCAAAATCAAAGAACTTTTTGTTGATCAATTATACTGTTCTCTAACATGGGAATTTTCTTATGTAATCAACATTTTTGTTTGCAGATAAATTATACAGTTCTTTAACATGTGCTGTTTATTATAGTAAAGGTAAATCTTTGTCTCCTTGTTATTTAAACTGTTTTTGATGTCATATTTGAAAAGAACACGACATGACTGGTCCAAAAAATCGATACGTAAGTGGGAATCATATGTCTTGTTTTGTATTATCAGCAATGTTATGGGGGTGGGTATGCTTCCCTTGAAGAGTCAACCTCGACTAGAGTGCATACCTAGCCAGTGTCCTCTGACATTGGGACACATTCTTGTTGAGTGTATGACTTTCACCTTGTGAGTCAAAAGTTTTTTATGTGAATTCAGTTAAGGAACTTTATGATGATGTACCACCCAAGAAACTCTTGGACTTTTTAAGGTTATGTGTTTTACATAAAAAAATTTGGCCCTAGATTTTAAGGATTTTATACTTTTACCTTTATCCTTTATTTTATATAGATTTTGCAGAATTTTAACATCATTACCTTTTTTCTTTTATCTTATATTACTTTATGTTTTCATTTATTTGGAAGGGTTTATCTTGCTAAATGGTTTTGTGCATTTCTTTATTTTAACACATTTCAGACTTTGCTTTTAATCGGCATAATAGAGTCAGTATTGTACTGATATGCCATTAAACACTAACAGATACATACATATTTTGTTTGCCTCTGAACTATCTACAGGGGGCTTGTAGTGTAACCAATGTCCATCGATCTGTCCATCATGTCATATCCATTGTAAATTTTGTTTCTGCTTAATAACATTTAAAGAACTTATAGATTGAAACCAAATTTGGTACAAGGCTTTACATTAAAAACAACTTGGTCAAGTTAGATTTTCACTGTTCAACTTAGAATTTTGCTCTTCAATTGCATTGTATATAGACAGGAGTATCCATGTTGTTTGGACACATTTCTAGTGTGTTCTCTTTATTTACAGAACCCTGAAGGCATTTGAGACCTGTTTGAAGAAGGGTGGTAAAAATCCAGATTACTTCATACCCTCAGAAATTGGTGTGATGATGAATGTCATCATTGACTGCAAAAACAAGGTACTGAGATGAATTCTTTCTGTATACTCGCCATTATAGCAATTTTAAATGCAATTATGGCCATTATACAATCTCATCTGTGAGACATGGTCTGCGAAAAGAAACAAAATCAGGTATACTTGGAAATGTAAATTTCAGACTGAAAGTATGTTTTAGATACTCAAATATGAAATACTAAAGGATATCTTTTCTAAATTTGTGAAGTAATAAGTGCCATCATACAATTTATATTTGTAAAACAGAAAATGTATGTTTTTGGAGTATACATAGGAAATATTTCACACATGCAGTGTATCTGTATACATTATGTTTGACACGGGTTAATTATGGGACACGGTACTCTGTATCAAGGGTCTGGATGGAAAAGATTTTTTTCACAAAAAATCCTCTTCAAGTTGTATTCACTGTGTCTATCAAGGAAAGGAGCAAGATTACATTGTTTCCATGCTTGTATTCCACGGTGTCAACTCTGTGTTTGGAGGAAGTCTTGTACATTTGGAGGAGATCAATAATTTTTTAGGATATTAACGTTCACAGTCATTGTGGTGATGAAAAAATAGTGTAATAAATCCCAAAATGTACAATATGAATGACGGGGGAATTAAAAGATCATCTGACAGCCAATATGGATTTATCTCATTTCACAACAGTTTGATCTTTTTCTTTTTATGAAGTAGTAATATATCAGAAAAAATATTCAGATCTTGTTCACATTTCATACTTACATGCATATAATAATGCATAGATTTTTTGGAGAATCAGGGTCAAGGTGACTGTGTCCATGCGTGAATATTAGAGAGAGAGAGCAGTGAAAGAAAATAAAAACTACATACACAAACGATGTAGGTATGTGATGGATGAGGTTGTTTTGATTTCATGTGCACTCACAGTCATGAAATTAAATAATCCAGTTACATGAGAGAGTGGATTAATGTGTGCTTGATGAAATTAATACAAACTACTGCACACACAAATGTACATAGACACACACTTGCACACAACTGATATAGGTAGATGATGGAAGAGACAGTTTTGAGTTATTGTGCACTTACAAAAAATTATAAATTAAATAATCCATTTAAATGTTTGAGAGAGACGAGAAAAGGTACTAGATAAATGCATGCACAGATCAACTCACACTAAGACCCAGACACACAAAGACAGTACTATAATTATGTGTAGTACCTAAATGAGGGAGAGAGGATACAGACTGACTGACACATGAAGTAAAATTGTGCTTCTTTTGTTTCAGATAATTTTTTATTTAAAGAAGTATCTACATGTATATGAGAAACAATAGCTAGAAAAACTTAACTTATGATCAATATTTGTAAATCTTTGTGCACCTGCATATAAAAGTTTTAGCATACATGTCCACTATTACATTTGCCTGGAGTCTATATTTATCTTTGCAAATAAAACGAGAAAAGAAAAATAAGATATTGTGTTACGACTAGTGGTAATGTAACAAAAGAAAAGACGCTAACAAGCTTTCAAGATTTACAATACAAATCTTTAATTTCCCTAAAATATTAAAATATTTCAACAAACAATCAAAGGGAAAGAATTAAAATAACTTACAGTATAGAATATCCTTAATAGTCCTAAATTGTTTTAAAGTTCACTGTTCCGGAAGTTAATCCAAATATTCCAAATGTATGTTCCAAATGAAGTAACCTTCACCGTGTTAATGTATTGATAAGAATAAGTTATATCCAAATAATCCTTGCAAATATGGAATCTCACAAGTTCTAGAAATGTTTCCGATAATTCCACGGAGCTGTGTAATAATTAAGTTGAAGACAATACTAATCCAAAATGCACTGTATTAATATCAGTAAATCTCCAAAGAATAATATCCCACACACAAAATGAACCAATTTCTTTTATAACCTCTCAATTCAATGTAACTGAAGAATGCCCAAATACTGCTATAATTCCTATATATATATATATATATATATATATATATATAGCCTTACTGCGCAGAATCGAAATAAAACCCCATTCTACGTCTTCGATAAACAACTGGGTATTTCGATATAATTTCCTTCTAATAAACATGATTCATTCTTCGGTAATGACCTTAAACTATAATTCCTGGTCAATACAATGTTTACTCTTAAAAGTACGAGAACTAGGTCAAAAGTTCAACCTCACGTGCCAACACGTGATGTACTAAAACTTCAGCGAAATATCGATCGAGCTTACCGTATGTATACTCAAAAGACGATAGCTGTTAGACTAAGAACAGAGATCACAAACTAATAAACTATACCATTATTAAAAGAAAAATTACATATAATTCCGTAACAATAGAAACATTTTTACTTTCTTTGAGCATAAATATATTCTTGTTCATGATTGTTGTTCTCACTGAAGCATCACTGATGTTTGCACTGGATAAAACTGATGGTAATGGCCAAGTTATGTGAACCTTTTCTAAATAATAATAGGAATTGTATGAACGTTATTGTTATTATTTATATTCAGTTTGTGGTTTTGTGGGTTTAACACCATTTTTGAGCACATGATAGGTTATTCATAACAGCCAGTATATTTGGTGGAGGAAGAATGAGGAAAACCACAGGAAAAACCACCGACCCACGGGATGCTACTGGCAAGCTTCTCACTTACCCACATTGGCCATGCTGAGACTCAAACCCATGCGGACAGAGGTGAGATGTCAGTGATCTGTAAAGCCGAGCACCTTAGACCACTCTTTCACCAGGGGCCTTTGTTCTATATATTCATTATAAATATTGATATTGTAGAAGTTTATTGTGTTTTGCCTGGAAAGCAGCAGTTGATTGATTACAGTGTATCATTAGCAACTGCTGTAATAGTATGTATTATGTATAAGTTTTAAGTGCATATCAGCACAGTACTGTCTATATGGTGCCTGTTAAAAGGTCAGTTCTAAAAATGTAACAGACATTACTGTAGAGATGTAGGTCATTCCAGTTGTTGTTTCACGTCAAATGCCTTTGGAGCCACTTGCACCATTCTGATCTTTTTCCCGCTTCTCCTATTATAAACTGTTGTGAAGTGCCTGCAGTGTGTAATTTTCACATCTGAGCCAGTTTAACAGATAGCTGACATAGATATGTATCACACAGAGCATACCATTGAACTACGCTGTAACAAAATTGTGACTGCTTAAGGCAGTGTGGTGATTAAACAATCAATTTATGCACAACACAAATACAGATGTATACGAGGAAAGGTTTAATATATGCATTGTAAGAAATTAAAGGTTACATGAGTATATGCATTCTCTCTCTCTCGATTCAACAATTCAACTACATCAAAAATGTATAACTGCAATAACATAAATACTTAAATAAAATATTTGGCTCTCTCTGTGGGGGCTACTCATGGGCTAGAATCTGAATGAAACACTATACGAGACTATGATGATTCCCAATTGGTGCTAGGCTGATCCCAGCATTAGAGTGTATTCTGGGCTGATCCCAGCATAAGTAGACTGTGCTAGGCTGATCCCAGCTCAGAGCTAGCTCTCTCACTCTCCCAAAATAAAAAGAGAGGAGTGGATGACAGACAAATGCAATCATGGATATGAAAACAATTCTTTTATTAATACTTAAGTGCAGACCCACTTGCTACTATTTAAGTATGTGAGTTTTGCAGTTTATCTTATTTTGGAATCTGTGGAAAAAGGCCGGTAATAATTGAAACAATTTTTCTGCTGAACAAGTTGTCTAACCTGTGTCAGAGCAATGATGTATTCCCTGCCCTCTCTTGGTATCTGACTTCTAAACACTGAAATACAAAATTTTAAAATTTATGCTGATGCCACCAGAAAATTTGATACATGTCTCATTATGCCTATCTGGGTGAGACAACAAAAAAGAAAATATTTTATCAGTTGAATATCAGTGAATATTGATACTTAGAACATGTACAATAACTGATTGAGTGGTCGCATGCAAGACAAAAAATCCTAGCATTTGAAGAATAAAATCTTTAAGCATACTGCAGTATTGTTGAAAATATAACAATTAAACAGTGTTGTAATTTGTGTGGGCTATTTTATACAGTGTATCAGTGCGCTGATACACTTTCATGACAACTGTGAAGAGCTTACAATTAATATTGAATGGATTTGAAAAACTTGGATTTAACTGTTATGGACCACTTTATATATTATATCAATGCATTGATGCACTTTTTTAGATACACTATACAGGGCCTTTGTTGAGTGGATTTCTGTAATGGAATCAATATTATTAAAGTTTTAGGTGATTGTTTTGTGACTGATTTTGCTATCCAATTTGTTTTGTTTAATCCATAACTGCCAACCATTACACTTTTGGCGTAATCATTCAGCTTTTTTTAACCTAATTACATCTTATGCTTGCCTGTATATGGATTACGCTTTTCTGGAACATTAAAAAAAATTATAATAAAGCAATAAAAAGTTGTGTTTGTCATTTTTATTATCATCTCTTTAATCCCACACATCATATAAATCTGAGAATATTCTAAAAAAAAACCCCCAGAAGACTGCTGCTTAAGAATAGCGTAAGAATACATGTGTTATAGATCTTCCGTGTACTTTCCTTATTTTCTATTTATAGCAGCTGTATAAGACCCATTTCCAAGAAAACAGACGGGTTTTTTTCATTATAAAATTGTTTCACAGATTCATTATATTAATATACTGAATATGGTAGCGGTCCAGTCTATACTTTTTACAAAAATGGCGGCAGATGTTGTTTCGGAATTATATATAATTTTTCTTTTAATAGTTTATGATCTCTGTTCTTAGTCTAACAGCTGTCGTCTTGCCGTGAGTATACATATGGTAGATAGATTGGATCGATATTTCACTGAAACATTAGTATATCGCGTGTTTTTAGCGCAGAAGGGTATGAACTTCTGACCTAGATTCTATGAGTAAACACTTTATTGACTGTTAAAATAGTACACTGGCACTTTAGAGATGTCACACATAACCTAGTTTCTGATTGGTTTGGAGAAGGTTGTTTCTAGAAGGATTAAATGGGTTTTTATTTTGATTCTGCGTATTAAAAGACTATATAATAGGATTTATAGCAGCATTCTAGCATTTCTAGCATAGTTTGACAGCCTAAGAGGTCATAAACGAATTTGGTTCATTTTGTGTGCGGATATTCTGTTTCAGTGATATATACTATCATACGGTACATTCTAGATTAGTACTGTTTCTTCAACTTTAGTAATTATACAGTGCCGTGGAATTATTGGAAACATTTCTAGAACTTGTGTTATTCCATATTCACAAGGACTATTTGGAATTTATAAAACTTGGATATAACTGATTCTTATTAACACATTAGTACAGCAAAGGTTTCATTCAGAACATACTTCTTTCAGAATATTTGGATTAACTTTCGGATCAGTGAACTTTACAACAATTTAGGACTTTTAAGGATATTCGATACTGTAAGTTATTTTAATTCTTTCACTTTGATTGTTTGTTGAAATATTTTAATATTTTAGGAAATTAAATATTTGTATTTAAATCTTGGAAGCTTGTTTGAGTCTTTTCTTTTGTTACATTACCCCTAGTTGTAACAGATGTAAAGTGAAACAGGCTTTATTGATGTGACTCTCGGATATTATATATGACTGAAATTTTTTAGAGAAGACGGATCTTTTTAAACTCTAAAAAAAGACAAATCAATAGTTCTTTACAAATTTAGAAAGATTAACATGTGAGAGTAATACAACACTCGGGTTGAGCACATGGTAATGATCGTTGCAGAATTTGTGGAGTTAACTTTATGATCACTCAGGGAAAGTTAGACACGTGGACTAGTTAAAGTGAGTGTTGTGTATATATAATTTGCCAGTATGTTTTGTGGTTTGTATTCTGATCCTAATTCACGTGGATTTTGCCCATTTGTGACAAGAACTTTAACCAGCTGCAGATCCAGGTTAGTAGCAAAACTAAACATACATTTTTCATACAGTTTATTGTAAGTATGGCATTTAATATATAGATTATGCTTTTTATGCTCAGATTACGCTTTTTTGCCACTTAGGTTATGCTTATACCTCTGTAGGGGTTGGCAGGTATGTTAATCTCAGATTGCGGTGCATGAGTCCTGGTTGTGTCAGTCTTGAAAATGTTTTTGTGTATAGGCATTGTTTAAATGTTATAGTTATTCTTACTGTCAAGAATAGTGAGTTGAGCACTTAGAGAAATTATAACTTTTCAGACCTAGTCATGAAACAAAAGTTATCTTTCTGATTTTGTGGTAATTGTATGAAAGTCAAAGTTGACTAGAAGTTAATATATAAAAGAGTGGTGTGCAATTGCAGAGCATTGACATTTCTGTGAAGTGGTAAAAGCTACATGTACATGTATAAAAGCTATTCTTTCATCAAGCGATATTTCCTTTACATTTCAAGACAGACATGATGGATTTTACATTTGTGATCTATAATCATGATCTTCTTTACTCTGACTATACAAAAGTCAACATTCAGTGACAGAAAGAGTAATAAACGTGGGCTTAGTGTTCTTTCATGCAGTAACTTCGTGGTGTTTACAGAAATAAACTTTGCTGTTTCGAAAGGAACTGAACAGATGTCAACAATTCGGTGTCTTACAGCTTTCGCACAACACTTGATTATTTACATTGGTGATTTTTGCCAAGCACACGTTAAATCACAACAGCCTCTTCCATCACATACATACATAGTTTGTGTTTGTGTGTTCATGTGTGTGGTTTTTATTGATTTCATCTAACACATTAATCTCTCTCACTCTCCAACTTTCACTCAACGGACACAGTTACTTGATATTTGTGCATACATGTACATGTGTATCTTTGATTATATAAAGACAATCTGAAGAAGAAAAACAGGTTGCATGAACATCAGATTGAGAGTGTAATGCAAAGCTATGAAAAACAGGTTGCATGAACATCAAATTGAGATTGTAATGCAAAACTATGTTAACATACTGTATAATACATGTAGAATATTCATGTGTCACACAGTAGTTTTGTGCTTGATTCTCAAAAACATTATGCTTGATAGACATATAAGTATGAAATAGGAACAAGATTTAACTTGGTCATTTTTTATTTTAATGTATTATTAGTTGATGAAAATGAAAATGTCATGATGTGCAAGAAAGGATCAACTTTCACTGGGTGTGGAAATTGTATCCTGTTGCTGTATAGTGTGCTGCCTTGATGAATAAATTCTTAAATAACAAAATACAAATTATATTTGAATCATAAGATCATCTGACAATCAAGATTTGTACAGCATTTGAACCAATGTGTAAATGACTTGACTTACGAGGCACACTGTGGAAGTTAATTCTTTACAGAAAACTCCTCTAAACATGGATTAAATGGCTGAAGTCTCATTAATCTTTCTCACAGAAAACACAGTGTGACACTGCGAAATGTCACAATCCTCAAAATTTACAGCAAGTTTTACAACCTGAATCATATGTTTGAAATTAAAAATGACACCAAGGACTATGTCCCATCATAAACCCATGGTGACCATACTTGTACCTGAAATTTATTGGGTCAAGGGGAAAAGTCTTAATATGGACAAAGAGAAATGTAAAAATCAGAACACATCAAATAGTTACATAATGTCATAGGTTGCATGTAATGTGCCTTTGTCATATTATAGTACAGTCCAGCATGTTATGTGGCTTTGTCAACAAAAACAGTTGTTGCTCAAGACAGGTGGTTGCTCATAACAGGTCTGTATAGGAGGGCCATTTTTTAAGGTCAAAATCAAGAAGGAGAAATACACATAATTTCTGTGCATATATATTTTCTTCTCTATTCATTGTTCATGTTAAAATGTTACATGCATTCAGATAAAACAATTTATATAGCACTAAAAATACATCGATCATAAACATTATAATTTTTATTTTAAGTTTACATGTAGTCTGTTTGCATTATGGCATATGAATTGCAAAGTTAACAGTAAAGTAACATTTACTTGCCCTGTCCATAAATTGTAACGTTAGCTATGATAACACTTACTCAGTAAATTTATTTACAGCCAAATCCAAAATCTAAGGCACCCAGGACATAAATAATAAATGGATTAACTCAATAAAACAAAAGGGTGTAACAGGTGCACTAAGGTGAAAATATGATGAGATCTCTAACCGTGGCATGTTTGGCCTTGTGTGCAGATTTTAATGACATTAACATTGATAAAGCAACAAAGAATACAGACCTTTACAATAACTATGTAATTAACTAATCTGAAAAAGCAGATAACTTAATAAGAGGAAAAAGCAAAGAACTTGTCACCCCTGGTTATTATGTATTGTAAATCCACAAACAAATGAATTAAGTCATTACCTGTCATGCTACAGTGAAAGCAGGCAGAGAAGATCTCTCATGATGACATTATTGGCATTGTGCGGGTTTTCATAAAAGATGAAGAAACAATACAAGCCTTTGAACTGACCATGTGTGTCCATGATTGCTAATTCTTTAAAGACAGAAAGGTTTATTGTAAAAGGGATTTTGATGACTGTGGCACTACAATGGTGGTTTGTGACAAGTACATGAGTCTGGTTTACCGTATAAATTTAACAAAACCAGTGACCAGATTTAACTTTTTCCCTCATTTCCACATGCATCTCAGTTTGGAACAATCTGCATTCCACATGCAGACTCTACTCAGCAATCATGGTTACAAAGGATTAAATAAAGGTCAGTGGTGTATATATCTTTTTGTAATGCGGTCATTCACTGCAGTCTTGAAACACATATTTCGCCTAAAAATCATGGCAACTGGTTGTGTTCAGCAGGTGGTCGCTCAAGACAATGCATTTATATAATGGATCTATGCAAGGCGATTGTGGTCATAAATGATATGTGTGGTAACAAAGCATAGGTTACTCAAATCAAGTTTTTCTGTAGTACATTCCAGCATATTATGTGTCTTTGTCAACTGATAGTACAGTCCAGCATAGTATATGTCTTTGTCAACTGGTAGTAGAGTCCAGCATATTATGTGTTTTGGTCAACTGATAGTACAGTCCAGTATATTTGTGTCTTTGTCAACTGATAGTACATCCAGCATATCATGTGTCTTTGTCAACTGATAGTACAGTCCTGCATGTTATGTGTCTTTGTCAACTGGTAGTACAGTCCTGCATGTTATGTGTCTTTGTCAACTGATTGTACAGTCCTGTATGTTATGTGCCTTTGTCATTGTAAAGTACAAGTCCAACATGTGTTATGTGCCTTTGTCATCATATAATACAGTCCAGTATGTTATGTACCCTTGTCATCCTCTAGTACAGTACAGCATGTTTTATGTATCTCTGTTATTCTGTAGTACAAGTCCAGCATGTTATGTGTATTTGTCATCTTATAGTACAGCCCAGCATGTTGTGTGTATTTGTCATCTTATAGTACAGCCCAGCATGTGTATTTGTCATCTTATAGTACAGCCCAGCATGTTATGTGTATTTGTCATCTTATAGTACAGCCCAGCATGTTATGTGCATTTGTCATCTTATAGTACAGTCCAGCATGTTGTGTGCCTTTGTCATCTTATAGTACAGCCCAGCATGTTATGTGCCTTTGTCATCTTATAGTACAGCCCAACATGTTGTGTGTATTTGTCATCTTATAGTACAGCCCAGCATGTTGTGTATTTGTCATCTTATAGTACAGCCCAGCATGTTATGTGCCTTTGTCATCTTATAGTACAGCCCAGCATGTTATGTGCCTTTGTCATCTTATAGTACAGCCCAGCATGTTGTGTGTATTTGTCATCTTATAGTACAGCCCATCATGTTGTGTGCCTATGTCATCTTATAGTACAGCCCATCATGTTATGTGCCTATGTCATCTTATAGTACAGCCCAGCATGTTATGTACGTATGTCATCTTATAGTACAGCCCAGCATGTTATGTGCCTTTGTCATCTTATAGTACAGCCCAGCATGTTGTGTGTATTTGTCATCTTATAGTACAGCCCAACATGTTATGTGCCTTTGTCATCTTATAGTACAGCCCAGCATGTTATGTGTATGTCATCTTATAGTACAGCCCAGCATGTTATGTGCCTTTGTCATCTTATAGTACAGCCCAGCATGTTGTGTGCCTTTGTCATCTTATAGTACAGCCCAGCATGTTGTGTGTATTTGTCATCTTATAGTACAGCCCAGCATGTTGTGTGTATTTGTCATCTTATAGTACAGCCCAGCATGTTGTGTGTATTTGTCATCTTATAGTACAGCCCAGCATATTATGTGCCTTTGTCATCTTGTAGTACAGCCCAGCATGTTATATGCCTTTCTCCTATAAGATAAGATAAGAATTCTTTATTTCAGACTGCATGGTCCATAAATCTAAATTAAAATATAAAATATAAAAGTATTTTAAACATAAAAGTTCATAGATGTTTTATGTACAAATATACAGGCCCATCTATAACTACAGAAGTTGTCTGTCATTGTTAAAAACAAAATTATGTAAGACATTTAAAGAGTGATGTGTTCCATCTATCTATAATCTGAGAATTTAATCAAATATCAGAGTTCCACAAAGATTTCAAGATACAATTCTTACTATTAGATATTTGTGTCATCATTGAAAACACATACTTTCTCATTAATTTTTCAAAACTTAATACATCATAGTTTACAAACCTTGTAGAGGCACTGTTCCATCTTGAAAGGCTTAATAGTAAACGAAGACTATTATTATAGCCAATAACTAGTTTTCTTTTCATACATTCACTAAAATTTGTCCATAGAGGTTTGAAGTACATTGTGCAGCAATAAGATTTGAATAATCTAATATTGATATTCAGAGAACAATTTCTAAATTATGTAAAAGCATGTTTGTTCAAGTACACAAAAATCGGTAATGTCTCATCATATCTTCTTCATCTGACTGATTGGATTTTAAAATATGACCCAAATACATATAACAGTTGACATATGCAAGAGCCTGACCGTTAAGTACAGAGGGAGGAGATGGTAATTTGAAAGAAGTTGACTGAAAGACCATGCTTACCAATTTTTGTGTATTATGTATGATATCATTCTCAACTGTGTAATGTTCACATATCTTTGATAATTTCATTAAAGCTGCATTAGAAGGACTTATCAATGACATCATCAGCATAACTACAATTGTTAGGAAATGATGCATTTAGTGTCAAATGTATCAA
The DNA here is from genome assembly GCA_029931535.1 of Margaritifera margaritifera. Lineage (NCBI taxonomy): Eukaryota > Metazoa > Mollusca > Bivalvia > Unionida > Margaritiferidae > Margaritifera > Margaritifera margaritifera. Next base: position 155,061 of record JAQPZY010000956.1, on the reverse strand, counting down.
CTCGTGACACTGCCCCAGCTTACAATTTAAATCATCTATGTATATATTAAATAACAAAGGCGAAAGAACATCCCCCTGCCTCACCCCATTGGTTAAATGGAAGGAATTATATTGCACATCCCCAATGCTCATAGTACAATTGTTTGCCATACCAGTTAACAAGAGTATGAACTATGTGAACGGGTAATTGATTGTTTAGCAACTTTTTATGCAGTGTCCAATGATTGACCCTATCAAATGGCTTACTAACATCTAAACAAACATGTTAAAACAGGGCTACCATGTTCTAAATATTATGTGACAGTTTTCTTAAAGGCATAGAGGCATAAGTCTGTTGAATGTTGTTTTTAAAAACAACTGATTATCAGAAATTGAGATTTCACATCGTTGTAGTACAAACCTTTCAAATATTTTCTTTAAGTCCATCATGTCATGTGCCCTTGTCATCTTATAGTACAGTCGAGCATGTTTTATGTGCCTTTGTCATATTGTACAGTCCAGCATATTATGTGTATTTGTCAACTTATAGTACAATCCAGGATGTTATGTGCCTTTGTCATATCGTACAGTCCAGCATGTTATGTGCCTTCTTATCATGTAGTACAGTCCAGCAAGTTATGTGCCTTCTTATCATGTAGTACAGTCCAGCATGTTATGTGTATTTGTCATATATAATACAGTCCAGCATGTTATGTGCCTTTGGCATCTGTCAGTACAGTCCAGCATGTTATCTGTATTTGTCATCTTATAGTTCAGTCCAGCATGTTATGTGTATTTGTCATCTTGTAGCATAGTCCTTTACAAGAAATGCTAGCTTGAGCCTAATGTCATCAACTTTACAATATGTATACACAAAATGATTAAGGATACTAGTGTAATAACCTTTTGACAGTGCATTCTACAATTTGTATTATTTGTCTTTTAGGCTATGCATTTGTGTGCTCTTGATATTGGTGATATGGTGAGTAGTTTTTATCTGTCTTACTGTCTGTCTGTGTATGTATGTCTGTTTTGTGTCTGTGAAAATTGTGTCCATTTTCTGCCTGACCCCATCATAGACGCACAATAAGAAAAAGTACTGCACATAAAATGAAGTCTTTACAAATTAACTGCTGTTGAGCAGTATTTGAACTTGCTTGGAGAGTATTGTTTAGATTTTCACATAAGTTATTAAAACCTGTTTGCAGATGAAATTTATGTTACACTTTCTTCTCAATTATCTATAGAAAGAACACCTTATGATTTGCAAATAAGAGAGACAAAAATTACCAACCAGATGTAGAAGACATTATTTTTATGCTGTACAATGAAGTAAATGTCTGTGATGGGTTGTGTATTGTCAAAATGATGTCCAAATAGTAGATACAAATATCAGACAATTTGTTGTACTTTAGAATTGGAAATTACATTTCTTGTTTTCCCTTTATTTTCTCTGCATGCTTATGGTCAATCTCATTAATCCAAACTCGGTTTATAAAAGTAAAGGTCAGATAAGGAGGTATCTGTCTAAACTTACTTTTAATCTTCCATACCTGTAAACCCCATGTTCGTTGTTATTATAAATGTCTGCTGCATTGTTTCTGAATAATTGCATTTAAAAGTATGACCCTCGCAAAGGTGGGTACAGGTATTACCCGCCCCAGATATGTATGCAAAGAGATGTATCACTAGAACAAAGAACTCCCTAACATGTAGATTAAAGCGTTGGGAATTTTCAATAGGTTATGAAATGAACAGTGTTCCTGTGGAAATTTAAGAAATTAAAGCGACAAATGCAACATCTGTGGTAAATATGGTCATCAATAGATCAAGAGGAAAAGAAAGAAAACAAATGATGACAATTATTAGAAACAATTACGAAAATGTTGTGCATTTAAACACAGAAATGTGATCTTGATGTATTTTCTAGCTTTTATATTACATAAGCCAGATGGAGGAAATAAATATATCAGATCCCTATTTTTAGTCCAAATTATTGACAGTACCTCTTCAAAAATAAAGTGCAGTTCATTAAAGTGGCACATGGGGGACCCTGTCCCTATTAAATGTAATCCCTTATCTCTTAAGATAATATTTTGCCATGTTCTATTTGATATTTGCTGCTCCTGTTTCTCCATCATAAATCTATAAAGCAAAGGTGTAATGAAGATGTTTATTACAGTATCATTCTTTTTTGTCTCTCACTCTCTTGCTAGCTTGCTCATTTTCCCCCGATGATTGCCTGAATGATATGTCTGAATCTTTTTTTCATTGTTTAGAAGGATTTGTGATGATTTGATCACTTGTAATATGCTTGAGAAAAAATTGGAACGAGCTATAGGGCCTACTTGGAAGGCTCTTCATAATATTTCCCAGTTTAACACAGTATAATCGGTAGATCCCTATTTTCTACATCTTTCTTCATGTAGAAATTATTAAAAAGGAAAACAGTAGCTTTTTTTCTGTTTTTGATCACAATTTATAACTGTATACTGCACAAAATCTGCCATTGAAATGATGGTGCAATTAATACACTTCTACATTAGTGGCTGGTTGACTTGTTCAAAAATGACATGACATAAGAGTAAACCTAGGCATGGTCAAGGGAGGTAATGCAGTCAGTAATTTTGGACAATGTAATTCGTAATTAATTTTAACTGTACATTTTAGCAATTTAGTTGGGAGTAAATTTTACAGGAGAAACTGATTTTGGTATCTACACATAACATTCTACAAAGAGCATATAAACTTTACATTTTGAAGATTTTTTTTTCTCCAGAATTGACCTTTAATTGACAGCAGATGGGAACAGTTGAATTCCAATCAATAAATTAAAAATCTATGAAATTTTGCTCATGTATAACATGCACCTAAACAGTGTAGATCCAGATCTGCCATTGTGCAAGATGACAGCATATAGGATCTGCGCTGTTCATTCTACCTACAGTTTCACACAACATAGATCCTGATCTATTGGCATGTTATGAAACAGAAGATAGGGTCTATATTGTTCATTCTACGTACAATTTTAAATAAACAACATAGATCCTGATCTACTGGCATGTTATGAAACAGAAGATAGGGTCTACATTGTTCATTCTACGTACAATTTCAGGTCTACATTGTTCATTCTACGTACAATTTCAAATAAACAACATAGATCCTGATTTACCAGCACATTATCAAATAAGATACCGTCTATACTGTTCATCCAATATACAATTTTAAAAACAACATAGATCCTGATCTACTGGCATGTCATGAAACAGCAGATAGTGTCTGTGCTGTTCATCCTACCTATAATTTCATCAAACATAGATCCTGGTCTACTGGCATGTTATGGAACAGAAGATAGGGTCTATGCTGTTCATTCTACCTATAATTTCAACAAACATAGATACTGATCTACAGGCATATTATGGAACAGAATATAGTGTCTATGCTGTTAATTCTATCTGCAATTTCTAACAAACAATATAGATCCTGGTTTACTGGCATGTTATGCAATAGAAGATAGGGTCTATGCTGTTCACTGTTGGATATGCATCATACATGGGTAAATACTTTAATCTGTTAACCCAACCGTGAGGTTTACCAGATTTTTGTATAAGGAATATTTAGGTTTAGATGAGCAAGTCCCAACACCAGTCTTGTCTCTTCTTCAGCATCAGTATCACACTACAATTGATGAATTCCTGGAGAGAGTACAAGTCCAGATGGTCAAGTGTCTCATAGAGAAGGTCTGTATTTTGTGTCTCCCTGCCCCTCCCCCCCCCCCCTTTAACTCATTAACCCCAGAGCCAAACAGCTAGGTATTCCCCTACAGCATACTTGCAGAGGGATCACCTAGAGCAGTGTTAGCCTTACCAGTAGCTGTATCCCTGAGACTCACTGACAGTACTTGACTTGCTGATTTTTACAGAGGGGGCTACTTGAAATAAATTAGTTATTTTTTGCTTTGTATTCCTTCAATTAAGCTAAAGTTTGGCACAGCTGTTCTCAATAAAATTATGTAGATAATGGTATAAATTTCATGCAGCATGCAGAAAAAAAACTCGTCCATAAAGGCAAAAAAAAATATTATTTACTTACCAATTTGCTTCTTTTGTCATTAAAAATCCATTAAATCCATTATGAATTCACACTGAATAATTAAAACCTTCAACACATGAAATAATTCACAGAAATTCCATTTGTCATCTCTCTTAAAAACTTTAACCTCGTGTGAAAACTGCATATTTCCCTCACACTTTACTTACCTTTCTTCCTTAGAATTCTCCACTAAACGTTTAAAAACTAATGAAACACTTTGAACAAACTCTGAATTATGTACACTCGTGCTAACTAAATTCATTTTCCCAAACACAAGCAAGTCTTTATTTACCGATTCTTCAAAATATCTACAAGATATGGTTTAATCCACACATAAATGAATATCTCTCCATCAGAGTCTGTCAGGTATGTGTCTACTTCCAGTGGCTGATTCTTGTCATTTTGCATCATTTTCAAATCTAAATAACTCCACTATTTTTAGAGCTATCGAAGTCAAATTTTTTTCCCTTTGTGCTGCAATGTTTCCTCTATCTATGTAAGCTTAAATTTGATTGGTTAAACTGCCTGCATAATTAGGAAATAGTCTGGAATCAACCAATGGTTTGCGCCGCTTTAACTCGTCGTGCAGGATACAGGCCTAGACTAATACTGCCACTCAAACGAGGCGCCCAGGATTCAAGCAAGGTAAACTGCGCCACGTTATAGTGGCACTCGGGAGATGAGGGAAGCAAAGTGCGACGACTTATTGTGGCGGCAGGGGTTAATGAGTTAAGTATGAAACAATTGGGATTTTTTGGAATAAATCAAGCAGATGGCAAGAAGTCAGAATTTTAGAGCAGACATGTTAAAAACTGTAAAGATGTTTTGCACAGATGTCATGGCATGCGAGAAGATTCTATTGCCTCCTATCTGTTTATGAAACATTTCAAAGTTATAGCTACATAGACCAAGGTGTGTAATTGAGTTTTACATTAGTTTTCACAATGGTTGATTGGAAATCAACTAGAAAACTAGTTTGACTTTGTTTATTCAACCACCTAGTACAATTAAATCTTTGTGCTGTAGTAAGAATTTTCTTTGTGATATTTTGTTTCAATCTATCTGGAGGGCCTTGGAGGAATTGCACTTTTTCTTAGAAGCCTCCCCCTGCCCCCATAAAAAAAATCCTATAATTATCCAATCCCATTCTGTAAAAAAATAAATAAAAGTGTGTTCCCCCTCTTTCAGGAATATTTAAATGGAAGACATAAAACAAGAAATACATTGCAAAAGGATTGTAGGTTTTTCATTCCGATTTTGATGAATACCTTATGAAACTATAAACTTTGGCCAAAGTTATTAAAAATGGATTCAGTTGTATTATTATGAAGTGCAAGTTCCAAGAGTTTTGGAATTTCTCATTAGTGTAATATAGAAAAACGTTTACTTAGCACATACAGTTTAACCTGTGAAAACAAAACATGAATGGAACAGGCAAAATTGCTCAGTTTTTTTTAGGTTAGGTTTTCACTTGTTAAATATAGAATCAGAAAATTGGGTATTCCGAATATTTTTTTTCGTTTTTAAAATGTCTTATGGAGGGAGGTAAGTTTTATTATGCATGTCTGCTACTTCTTTGGAGCATTTACTTCAGGGAACTCATTCATGCTCATGTCTGAGGAGGGAGATGTACGAACTTAAAGTTTTTATGCTAGTGCATCTTTGAGCTAGGAGCTAATACAGATCTCCCTTGCTATAACGTGCTTTGATATAATGCGATTCAGGATATAACGCAGTAACACTATGGACCCTGTGGCCAAAATTACGATTTCTTTTTTACAAATTTCATCAACTGAAAACTTTTTATCAAAACTATAGTACTTGTTTTAGACATTGCCAGAATGTACTTTTACAGTCAGCATTTGACTCCAATTAGACACTATCGTATGCAGTGTCAGCTATTGTATTTCTAACTGGCTATAGTAAACCCGAAACACCATGTCTCTTATGAGCCACTGTTGTAATCTGACTGTGTCAGCTATTGTATTTGGTAACAATACATATGACTGTTGAATTTCCTAAAGTACTAAAGCCACTCCAGTGGATCAGTGACTTAATCTCTGTTCACACACCTCGCTGATCATACAAAGACCAGAAAATTGTAGGCCATTGTTTATTCACACTTGGATGGCAACAGATCACAGAAAGGATTGTTGCCATCCAAGTATCAATAATCAATGGCCTACAATAACCTTGTCTTTGCTACTTGTCATGCAAAATTAGCGACTTAAGTGATTCAGTGCAGCCAAGAGTGCATTACTCAATCACCAGAGAGAAAGGGGCAGTCACTGATAGATGCTTATTTGTAGCTACAAACAAGGTCCATTAAAACAATGAAGTGTCACTTTGTTGTGAAATCAGTTAGATTTAAGAGTGAATTAAGTATTACATGTATTTACAAGTGAATTAAGATGGAACACTTTTCACTTAAATCATTTGGATAAATAGAAAATTGAGACATTTACCGTATTTACCGTATATATTGGGACGGGATAAAATAAATGAATTTTTTCCTGTCCCATAACTTATGGTTAAACATTTTTTCAACTAGATCATATGTCCCAAAACTTATGAACCGAAACAAATTGTGTTGAATTTGCCCCCCCCCCCCCCCGCAGCACTTCATGTTAAAATAAGGTATGTAAATTAAACGTTTATTTGATAATAAACTGAAAGAAACTAACCTTGTACTGTTCTCATTTATTCCTCTTTTTTGATCTTCATAAGCAATTTATGTATAAAAGACACAAACGTATCCACTAGCACATGGTCCGGTAATGTAGAGTACCGGTCGTGTGTATCGCTTATGTCAGGTAACAACATTGACACATTATTTTATTGACGTGAATATAGGTGTCCTCAGAAGTTTGAATACCGGTATATTATCAAACTTAAAATTGGATCCAGCAAAATCACAAACAATAGAAAGAGAGAGACATAAATAACGACCGATTGCTTGAAGGCACCAGCAATTCACGCATGATCCGGTGTATGGTGCAAAATAACCAAGAGTGTATTATATCCAGGTTAACAATATAACAACATTTCGCAAATAAAAATCATTATTAGGAAATACATTCACCGTAAGAGCAAATGACAATATTTTCGCTAGCATGGGATACAGAATGTATTCTTAAAAACAACTAATGCCGTGTATATTATTTACCCTGCAGACATCAATGCCTGTTTGTAACGGTTACGATTACAGATGGCAAACAAAAGAAGACCGGGTGGTGAATAAACACAGCTGGTAGCGAGCAATAAACTCATTCTTTCAACTGACCAGTAGATATCAAATACAAAGTTTATTTTATTACAAAGCAAGCAGACCCTTGAAGCCAACTTTGAATTCTTTTAAGTGTGCAGATTTTTTATATTCAAAGTCGGCAGACCAAGGGAAACCGGCTTTGGTTTCTTTTAGCAGTATTCACAGGAATTTTGAAAATAAATTGAAACAGTGGAACAGTCGGGGTCTGTAAGTGACACTTTGAGCATACATTGTGAAATGTACTGGTATTAAAGGATTTGCCACAACTGAACAGGTGTCAATTGTGCGGCATGATCACGGGAAGTTCAAATAAATTCTGTCAGCTGAATATAGGACTCTACTTGGCAATGAACAAGTATTAACTCGGCGGCTCGATCAAAGGGTTGTGAAAACAAAGTAAGGCTACCTTTACAAGCTAAGGGATTTGCACTGGCAGATAACTGAGGAAATATTACTTGGGAATTGGATCTGGCTTTTGAAAAAGGCAAATATAAATCAACTCAAAACTTGTATTGCATCCAACAGTGTTTATACAGCAAAACAAAATATAATACTAGTACGGGTTGCTCCGACTTGCACGTATTTTAAAAGTACGTAGTGCAAACATCTAGTCTCCTATATTGCCCTTAGATTTATCAAATTTTGTTCTCCAAAAGTTTGCAGATAAGAAGACAAGTGTAAACAAACAACACTGACAGCGGTTTTTATTTTATTTATTTAATAAAATATAAGTTCTAGTGCATTTTTTTTACCAGCTAAGCATCGATATTATGATTTAAAAGGTGTCCCAAAACTTACGACTCGAAAAAAACGATCTGTCCCAGAACTTACAGTGCACAAAAAAATTACTTTAAAAATTAATTTATGGTGTCCCAACATATACGGTGTCCCAACATATACGGTAAATACGGTACTCTCTCAGTGGAGACATCCAGGAGAAGAAAGAGCTTTTTTTTTTAAAGATAAGTCGGATGTCTTAAAATGACTTAAATCTGGCAAAATGTAAAGTCTGGTTGTTAAGGATTAAAGTTGTAATAAGAAAACATTTGAAATCACTAGATGGTGTTCAGCACTGGATCAGCACTGATGAGGGCTGCCCCACTGTTGAATGTAAGACTGATATAGGATTGATGTGGCTTGAAAGCCAGGACATTCAGCCTTTAAAGATCATGCAACTGAGAAACATTGTAGACTTTGCAGAAAACAAGACTGATCAGGTCTCAAACAACATAAAATCATGATTACTTCAAGTAGGGAATACACATCTTGCAAGTGAACAGTGCTTATTAGCTCCATCCATTACGACAAGTTAATTATCATTACTCCTCCTAAACTACTTGGAGGATTGCCATGAAACTTTACACACACATTCATCCCAACAGAAAGTCATATTGACAAGGGGTTTTCACCAGAAGACTTCTTATGATGTCTGGTTGGTCCTAAATGACAAAGATACTGATCTGATAGCCAATACAGCCACCAAAGTGGCCATCTTGTAAATCTTGTTAATGCTGTTCCTCCTGAATGGATGGTCATATCAACATGGTGTTTTCACAAAAAGACTTCTTATGCTGTCTAGTTAGTCGTAAATGAAAAGGGTGCCAATCTGATGTCCAGTATGCCCACCACAGTGGCCATCTTGAAAATCTTGTTATCGTTACTCCTCCTAAACAAAAAGTAATATTGCCATAGGGTTTTTACTAGAAGACTTATTATGATGTCTAATTGCTCCTAAATGAAAATAGTGCTGATGTCCATGTTATTTTAGGAAAATCATGTTATTGCCAATCCTCCAGAATGAAAAGTAATATTACCATGGGGTTTTCACCAGAATATGGTCCAGTATGAAAAAGGTGTCAATCAACACAGTGGCCATCTTAAAAATATTGTTATCACTGCTCCTCCTGAATGGAAGGTCGTATCAACATAGGGTTTTTACTAAACAACTTCTTATGATGGTTGGCCCTAATGGTGTCATTCAGACATTCAGTTTGCCAGCCACAGTGGCCATCTTGACAATTTTGTTATCACTATTTCTCCAGAATAAATGGTCATATTAGCTTGGGGTTTTCTTTGAAAGACTTTGTATGATATCTAGTTGATCGTAAATGAAAATGGTGCCGATCCAACTTTTAATATGACTGGCACAATGGCCATGTTGAAAATCTTGTTATCACTACTTCTCCTAGATGGCTGGTCATATTGACATTATTCTTACACTAAAAGACTTCTTATGATGTCCAGTTGGTACTAAATAGAAATGGTGCCAGTCTGTTATCGAATATGGTCACCATGGCATCCATCTTGAAAATCTCCAAAACAGAAAGTCATATCAACATGGAGTTTCCACCAGAAGACTTCCACTACAAGACTTCTTATGATGCCTTGTTGGTCCTAAATGAAAATGGACCAAGTTGACATCCAATATGCCCACCACAGCAGCTAATTTGAAAATCTTGTTACAGCTGAAGAATATCAAAGATATTTTCAAAACTCGGCAGTTATAAAGAAGAAATAGTCTTGGCTTGATTTCATGGAAATTCTTTTCATCCAGTAGAATGTCTGCCCCTTTGAGGGACTCTTGTTCTATTTGGATTAGTACTTTTTGTGAACAACTGGGGCTTATATTGGACATCATTGAATTTCAAAAGGATTACATACATGCATGTAAGTTTGTTATTTCTTTTATTTTGTGTTTTAGAATTGCTAAAAGCATGCTGTACATGGTGTGACGTAACTCAGTTGCTGATCGGCATATGTAACTGGTGCTTCGAACTGAAGATGGGATAATTATTGACAAAAATGCCATTACCCATTGCACTTTTTTACAGATAGATGTTCATTAATTTAATTATAAAATGTGTTTAAAAGTGGTAAATATGTGATTTTGAGCTCTTAATTGATGACAATGCAGCAGATTAGAAATGAGGATTGGCAACTATATTTAATAAAGGCTGGTGTTGTTACATCATTGATTTAATGTTACTTATATGATCTGATCTATCAAATGTATGACAACATCGGTTGAAAGAAAACCACATGAAGCTTTTGAGTATTTTATCTTTATTTTCGTTTTAAAACATTATAATTAGACTAAATGAAATGTACAGATGCCCCCAAAAATATCTAATTTACATAAACTAACATTATTACTGTTTGTTTATCTTGCATTTGGTTTACCCCACCCCCCAAACAAACATACAACCATTCATATAATATTCTATAGTTCTCATTATACCGTTCGGTACATAACATGGTTGACATTTATGGACCCCAAGTGCCGTGTTTATAATAGGGGAGATCTGTGTAATACTGATACATATAATTGTTTTTTTTCCAGCTTTTGTTAGTGTTGGAATCAGTTCTAAGTAAGCTGTCTCGTTATGATGAAGGCACATTCTTTTCTTCCATCTTGTCACTCACAGTAAGTTCATTAACTTATCTTTTACTTAGCACTTAATACATTCAAATTTTAGATAAACCTTGTTCTTGTTATTGTCATTATGTCTTTGTCATTTTATAGAGATATATTGTGAATTAATTTATTTTTCTTGGGTATAAATTTGTATGTTTTTTTTTAAAAAAAAAACTTGCATTTTCATTGGAAGTTAGATTCATAAAGGGGGGGGGGGGAAGGAATCATCTTGTTTCTACAGGGGATCATTGTCCATTAGGTCTTTGAATTTGTGGTTTTAAAAATTGGTACCTGAGAAAAATAGCGAATTCACAGTATTCTATTATTGCTGTGAGCAAGCTCATACTTTAATTACATGTGCTGAAACTACCAATTGTTTGTGTAATAAAAGTAAAGGTGCCTAGTAATTTTAAAATACAATTTTTTAATGTGTATGATACAAAATAGTGTTAGTTATATTTTTATATGCATTTTATGCCCAAAGCAGTCATAGACCAGAAGAGCATATGCAATGGCCTTTCATCCGGCATTCATTAGCACAAGTTCGTTATTGCTACTCCTAAACCTACTGGGAGGATTGCCACCAAACATTACTGACACATTTATCTCAAGGTCTGGTTAGTTCTAAATGAAAATGGTACCCCTTGGACATGCAATATGATTGTCATGGCAGGCAGCCATTTTGAAAATCTTATTGGTACTAATCCTAAACTGATGGTCAAATTAACATAGGGTTTTCACTGAAAGGCTTCTTATAATGTCTAGTTGGTCCAAAATGAAAATGGTGCCAATCAGGTATACAAACTATGGTGTTCATTTTATAAAATCTTTTTATCACTACTCCTTCTGAATGGCTGGTTGTATTGATGTGGTGTTTTCACTGAAAGACTTCTTATCATGTCTGGTTGATTGTAATTGAAAATGGTGCCAATCTGATGTCCAATATAGCCACCGTTGTGGCCATCTTGAAATTAGTATTGCTACTTCTCCTGGATGGATGATCATATTAACATGGGGTTTTCAGCAAAAGACTAATTATGATGTTGTTTTGGTTCTAAATGGAAAGTTGTCTCAACATGGGGTTTTCACCTGAACACTTCTTATGGTGTCTGGTTGGTCCTAAATTAAAAGGATACCATTCCAACATAAGCCAACAGATCAACCATCTTGAAAATTTTGTTATCGCTATTCTTCCTGAATGGATGGTCATATAGACCATGGGGTTTCCACCAAAATACTTATTATCATGTCTAGTTGGTCCTAAAATGAAAATGGTGCCTATCTTACATTCAATATGGACACCAGCAGTGATTTTCAAAACTCAGCAGTTAAAAAGAAGAAACTGTCTTATCTTGGATTCCTGGAAATTCTTTTTCACAGTAGAGCATCAGTCCCTTAGAGCGATGCTTGTTGAAGGTAATTTTGACCTTTTACCAAAACAAATTAGCTACTGTATATACTCGATTATAAGTCTACTCAACTGTAAGTTGACACCTACCCCCCCCCCCCCCCTTTTAGGGCTGCAAAAAGCCAATTTCTCTTTGACTCTCCTATAAGTTGGGGTGTATTTTGCAAATCAGATCCATCAGAAAGGGTGACTTGTCATCAGTGAGTCAGAGTTGCACTTTGGAAAAATAATCAAGCCAAACTGGATGGATGGATAGATAGGTAGGAAAAATAAAGACAAAACCAGTGTAAAATACAATTATATTATTGGGTGGAATATGTCACAAATAAATTGACAACTTACAATTTGTCTATCTTCATGTAATAAAATCCATTGAAATCCATAATGCTTGACATTTTAAGTCCATTTATATGATATATCTATGATATCATTTATAGGTCACATACTGTATAAAAATAGTAGTTCAGAATGATCAGATTCATAATATCCCATAATATGTTAATTCCACACGTCTTACAATAAACTTAAAAGTATCCTATAAATGTCACTATCTAAAGTCATCTGGTATAAAGTCCAAGAATTCATCCTTATTGTCTGATAAAGTTCTGAAATCCTCCATCGTCATCTAGTCATTGTAAATTGTTGTCATCTGGTCGTCATAAATATCGTCTGACTCTGATTCCTCGGTTTTACTATCACATGCGAGTGCTTATGCAGAGACTGTGCTTGGGCTCTGTAAACAACACTTTGATCATAAAGTCTGAAATCTATTAAGGGATGCAACTAAACGTGTCAGTTGTGTGGCAAGATTACAGGGAGTTCAGATAACCACCCTCTGTTACTTTGCACTGAACAAGTATCAAACTCGCTGCTCAATCAAAGGGATTGTCAAGTTGAAAATAAAGTGTGTACCGTCTTTAGGAGCCAAGGGCTTATCGGCCCATGTGTACTGGCAGATAAATTGGGAAATATCGCTTGGGAATTAAATCTGACTTCTGGAAAAGGAAAATACAAATTAAATAAAAACTTGTATTGCATCAAACATAGTGTTTATACAGAAAAACACAAATATTAATACAAATACAGGTTGTTTGGACTTGCATGAAAATGGAAGTAGTATACTTGCTAGTAAACACCCAGAGTAAACAACACTGACAGACACTTCACTTTGGGGTGGGTAGTATTTAATTTACCTGTAATATTTTCAAATTATTAAAATTCATATAACTGTAGATACAAGTATTATGAAAAGAATACTGTGATGAAACAAATAAACACAGTGCATACCATATATGCATTTCTGAATGTGAATAGTGGCATGAACACGTAAACATAATGGAATTGACAGTATTTGTATGTACTGCAAACATCAAGAGTTTCCAACATTACCCCTAGATTTATCAAATTTTTGTGTATGTCATGCTTATAAGACAACCCCTACTCAGCATGAATCAAATTTTAAGTAAAAAAATGTCAACTTATAAGCGAGTATATACGGTAGTTAACTGCAACAAATATTGAAGGTGACACAGAGCATTGACAAAAAGTTGAAATCTGTTGCATGTCATGTTATTGAACAACAACATACACCTGCAGACTTTAAAACAATAGAACCCAAGCATATAGTTTCTACATCTTTAGAGAGAAAACATTTCAATCTAATCATCAGTATTATTCATTGCAATGTCAGTTCAGAGCAAAAACTTTACCAAAATCAAAACATTTCAGAAACCAGTGGATGAGTTAGGGAAAGCCTATGTGAACTTCACTACTGCGAATCTGGAAATCCTGAGACAGAAGATCATTGATGAACTTTTCATACTGTCCATATTTGAGGTAAGCAACTCAATCAAGATCACTGACGAACTTTTCATACTGTCCATATTGGAGGTAAGCAACTCAATCAAGATCATTGATGAACTTTTCATACTGTCCATATTGGAGGTAAGCAACTCAATCAAGATCATTGATGAACTTTTCATACTGTCCATATTGTAGGTAAGCAACTCAGTCAAGATTATTGAACTTTTTGTACTGTCCATATTTGAGGTAAGCAACTCGATCAGGATATGCAGCATATAAATTTATTCTTAGAATGATGATCTGCAAATAATTTGCACCCACATGATTTATCAGTTGATTACGCTTGCTCCGTGAAATGTCAGTCACATCATTTTGATCATGTAAAATAGTTAGAAAAAAGTACCTGTAATAAAAAAATTTAGAAGTAATTTGTTAGTGCAGCATGTGGTTATGTTACATATCCACTGTGCTTTTAATTTAGAGGCCTATAAAATTGTCATGGCGATATTTGCTCCGTTTCCTTCAAATTTAGGCATCTGTTGTAGACCTGAGCAGGTATTTCATGTTATCGTTTAGAAGTACAAGTGCCAAAAATTGCAATTTTCTAGCTCATATGTTTGTGATATTTAATGTAATATTCATGTTAAATGGGTTTTAAATATAATAATTACACAATTACAGTATTGTCCTCTCTAAAGATGTACATAGAATTAGATATTCTGGATATATTTTATTTTTTTTTCAAACAGGTTTCTTACATTTCTGAAAGTCAGCAAGAAAATAACAAATGATTACCTTCACTATTTTGATGGAAACAATTGAAAGTGTATGTTATTCTGTGAAGTTAATAAGCTAAATCTTTGCTTACAATTATTTCAGCAATGGTACACAGGTCAGATGAAGATGATGTGTGATTGGTTGACAGACAGACTAGACCTCTCTCTCCATCCATACCAGCTTACATGCATTATGGCCATTAACAAGGTAATAAACTCTGTCACAATCTACAGGGAATCCCTGGTCCTCATATGTTGATGTTATAATGGTTGTACAGAATGATGTAAATATTAAGACTCGTATTAAGTAACAGATCAGACAAATCGATTTTCAATACCATTATGATGCTTTTTATGCCTGTATGTCTCCAGAAATATTTAACTACCGTATATACTTGCGTATAAGCCGATATCAACTGCAAACTGCATAGACCCAGATCTGCCGTTGCATAATGTGCCGGCAGATCTGGGTCTATGCAGTTTGTAAGAACATTACAATATTCTATGGCAGATCAGGGTCTATGTTGTTTGCATTTGGACCCGGTTTATACGCGAGTATATATGGTATGAAATTTTATTAATAATTTGCACTGTGTGAATATATCCATGATACTGATCAAGTTTGAGAGGCTTCAAAGGAAATGCACAAGTTGCGATGTGTACCCAATTCTAAATAAAATTTCTAGTAAAGAGTTAATCATAATGACATGTGCTTTAACATTTAAAATGAATTAATATCTTCATGTAAGTATTATTATAACTTTGCATGTTTTTGCACATTTGTGGTCATATTACGACTGTCGTTATCCATTTCTAATGTATATCCAGCTGTAAAAAGGAGACCTGGATCTGCTGTTATGTAAATAGGCAGGCAGTTTAGGGTCAGCATTGTTCATTTGAAATCATGTATTGAGCAAAAGGAAAAGCATAGACCCTGATTTGCCAGGGTCTGTGCTATTCACAGTTAAGCATGCACTATTCATAATTTTCTATGATGCATGCTACATGGCTGCAACAACATGGCAGTTAAGTTTGTTATCACATAACATCACCTTTTCAGAAATGTTACTCTGACTTTGAACTACAAGGAGTGCCAGAAAATGTACTGAACACTAAAACCTACCAGACCATTTGTAGTAGATTACAGGTGAGGGGCAATTTTCATGTTTACAAATTATAGTGACGTATGGTTAATTTATATTGCGATTAAATAAACTTTTAATTTGACTCATAAAGTGTTAAGACTGAATAATTTAAAAGTACCAGAAACCAATCTAGTAATTATACTGCATCAGATAATCAAGACTGAATAATTTAAAAGTATCAGAAACCAATCTAGTAATTATACTGCATCAGATAATCAATGGGACATAGAAAATACTTAAATGTCTTCTGTCTGGCCATCCATCTGTCCATTATACTGTCGATCTATCTGTCTATATCTGTATAGCCACATTTGCTTTTTTGATTTTAACCAAATTTCCTGCTGAAAGCTTCATCCCAACAAAGCCTTGTGAGTTTGATGACAAACACTTTTGACATTATTTCTTAAAGTTATGGCCCTTGATAGACTTAGGGTGGGCATCCTGCTTGATTGTGAACACTCCAACATTCAGATTTTGTTAGATTTCAACATGTTCTGAAGCTTTGTCACAATAGAATGCACAAGAACAGAATTTCTTATCGACCAGAGTTATCCCCTGGCTAGATACATCAATCAAACCCAAGGGGCTGATAAGGTAATACACCTCCTTTGCTGCACTATTCTTATGACATCATTGATGCATATACTGTAATGCACAAATCTTATTTTCATATCCTGCAATGGTTATGCTAAAAAATTATGCATGTAATGGGTAAGAACAAGAATTTTCCCATGTAGATGACAGGATAGTGAAAAATAAGCCTTTGGGAGTTAATTTGTACCAGAGACTCTACAAACCTCATCCTTGACATAAATCTTGTCTCCTCAGAATAGATTTCCCTATCCTGCCCACATTTATGAAAATGATTCTGTTAATGTCTCAGAAGAAGTAATTGGATAAATGAATTACAGTCAAGAGTTGAGAAAAGCAAAAAGACGTTAGCAAGCTCACCCAAAGACTACAGGTACATTATCCCACTCCTTAATGACAGTTTTTCCTTCAAATACATTCCCCAATCACATTAATGTTTGGGATATAAGCCTGCTACCTCCTGAATCCAGCCCTACTAAAAAGATGAAAATTCATCTTTTCTCTCTTTATCATACATGCAAAGGGCAATAATTTTTGCCCATTACCTCCCCTTGCTGCCACCAGGTGTCACTAGTTTTTAAGCTTTGTTGTCATACTGTCAACATTGTTTAAAAAATCGCGTGTCAATCCATGACAATATCTGTGAATTTTAACCATCCATCCAGAAATTGGATTTATATTGTGTAGTAATTTTGTCCAAAATTTATCTGTGAATTTGTCACTTTCTCGGACTTTGTTTATTTAGACCACTTGGTACAACATGCTATTTTTGATGCATGTTGTCATTCATGTTGTAGCTCATGCTGCCTATTGTTCACTCACTCAGTAACCGGTGTTGTTTTAGCAACTTCTTAACATGTGTTGTGAATTTATGCATTTTTTGTATTCTTGTGTCCTTATCTTGCAGTATATGTGCCATTTGGTCAGAGGACATATGGACTGCTGTCTTGCAGAAAGCTGTCAAAGGAACAGAAAAGAGGGGAAAATCTTGCAAGGATGACACAGACATATTAAATATTCATTCGATGACCAAATGCCTTGCCCACACCTAAAGTGCGATGTTTACAGCCGTTGGCTACTATTACATCTACGGAAATGGCGGAAGAAAATGATGAGGTTTTGCTGTCATCCACCTTCGAATTATAGATGCGTTGACTGGTTCAGGAGACGATGATGCAATTAATAAATACCAGGCACATTTTGCCCTTGTACCCCTTTCTTATTTCCACAGGTATTTCTGACACATTAGGAGTGTCCGCCCAAGTTTAGGCAACTATTCTATACTATCTGGAGCTGTCCTGGCCGGCCGTCCAGTCTAGCCGTCTCAGTTCAGGGATCTTACTGATAGATCCATCTGTCTAGCCATGACTACAACTCTATCTCTCTAACACTATGGGGATCTTAGTGATAGATTTGTCTGTCTCACTGGACTTAACAGCTACACAAACATATTGTGATGGGGAGTTTAGTGATAAATCTGTCTGTCCAGCCATGCCCGTGCCATGCTCAGTACCAGCGCCTACCGGACTGCAACCATGCTGACCATTCTCCCGGTGAACCAGCCAGCTACACCAGTACAACACATTCGTCCTGCAGAGCTGGCTTACCGTATATTCATGGCTTATCCACAGGGAAGTTACAGTGACTGATATAGAGATGTCGGCATTGCATCATCACTGCCATCCAGGATGGTTTATCCAGCCTTAATCAGATCTAACCATGGAGCGGACTAAGTTCAGCTTTAAGGCTGCCATCGAAAAGATATACCGGTTGTTGTTGGTTTCAGAATGTCCTCCACCCCAACCCTAATGCATGACTACAAGGTCAAGGCTTCAGTAGACATGGACGATGAGGAAGAGACTGTCCTTCCTGCTGCTTCCCCAGTCAGCGAACAGTAGGGAGATTAATGACCATCTGTCTGGAAGAGTCTGTGATCCGGAAATGATAGGCTTTCTTTTTCTGAAGTACCAGCGACGTTTTCATCACATTAGTATAAAACACATACTGAACTTCCAGCTCAGGATAAGAATTTAGTGGCTGTCCACGTGTCTGCCCTACTTTTTTATAAAGTGAACAAGAATGTGTTTGCCATATCGAAGCTGGTTCGAAATGTTTTCACAACATCTTCAATGTTAGACTTGGCCTCATTAGTGACTTTCTGACTTGTGGAAAAATTGGGCAATGAGCATGTCTGGGAGGCAATGGCAAAAATTGCTCGGGTCGTTAACAGGGCAGCTCACCATTCCATGGCAAAGGTGATGACTGCCCCTGTGAATCTTGACCTGATATGACGTGATGAATGTGTGCATTCAACATCGCTCAAACCACATCATACCCTGGCATTATGGATGATGCCGTTTGGCTCGCCATTACAATTTGGGGGGGGGGGGGAGGGAATTGAAGAAGTTTGGAGGCAGGCTGCTCAGGAATTGTCCCCCCAAATCGCCACCCACCCAGCACAGTCTTTTAAGACCAATCCATCCCTACCACAACAGAAGGACTCTAGGCGAGTGAAGGAAAAGGGATCTTTTACGTCACAGGCTCAGTTCTGATCCCAGCCTCTAATGCCAGGAGGTAACAACCTAACCAGTTTAGGAGGTAACCTTATGGGGGGAGGGGGGGGCAAAAACCAAGTTTCTTGTCCAAGCCGCCTAACTCTCAATGCTGACCTACCAACCCCACCACCCACAGACAGCTTACTGGTGGCACCAGACTCCTGCAATTCCAATCTCGTGGGATGAGCATATTTCTTCAAAACAAATGGGTGATCCAAATCATTTCAGAGGTGCTTTGGATTTCATTTATCCAACTCCCTCCTCTGTTTTCCTCTCCCCTTCTAATGGACGTTCTGTCAGATCAGGAGGATGATATTCTACAACAGGAGATACAGTCACTCATCAACAAGAGGGTAGTGGAGATTGTGAGAAAACCACAATCTCGGGGTTTTATTTAAGGCTTTTCCTTATACAAAAGGCCAATGTCAAGTTGAGGCTGATCATTGACCTGAGCCATCTCAATCAATACAGTCTTCTGCTGAAGTTCAAGATGGAGGCAGCAAGATCGATATGACTCACCATCAGAAGGAACAAGTATACCATCAGTCTCGATCTAACTGATGCATAATTTCACATCCCTATCCACCTGGCATCACGAAAATTTCTTTGTTTTGCTGACTGCAACAAGGTTTACCAGTTTCAGGTTCTTCCGTTTAGTCTTAACATCAGTGCCTGGGTCTTTGCCAAAATCATGGATTGCATCATCACCCTGTTTTGGCTGACATCATCTACAGCGACGGCAGTATACTTGGAAGACATCCTCCAGAAACATTTGGTAAGTTCTGTTCTTCTCAAGGGTAGAAATGATCTCCTATCCCTTTTGAATGATCTTGGTTTCTCATGAACTGGGAAAAGTCCGACCTTCATCCATCTCAGTGTTTTGTCCATCTGGGTATGGAGTTTATCACCAATCTCAATCTGGTACGAATCCCATGTTTGCATAGTACAGATCATGGAACTCATTGAGTCTTGTTTCCTAAAGGACTTGGATTTCAGTGAGTTCTTGCAACTCCTTGGATTATTCAATGCAGCAGTCTTTTTATGCGCCCCTTACAGATGACTTTGCTGGCTCAGTAGCAGCCATTTTCCAGTCCATTCAATGAAAAGGTCAGGATCACGAATGAGGTATGATCATTCCTGGGTCAATGGTGCAACCACAGTTGGCTCACGAGAGGAATTCCTCTGGAGTAGCCCCAATCGGAAGTGACCCCATGTACAGATGCCACTACATACAGTTGGGGAGCCCGCCTGTTGCGAGGCTTGATACAGTCAGTGGCACATGGGAGCCAGGGGAACTGCCTCTCCACATCAGCCTTCTTGAAATGAAGGCTGTCATCAGTACCCTTCAGTTCTGGAAGGACCGACTCGCAGGGAAAACAGTCCTGATTATGTTGGACAACTCTGTAGTGGTAACCTACCTTCGCAAACGGGGCACCAAATCACCTGACCTGTGTGTTCTGGTTTGGCAGTTTCTATGTTGGTGCGACCAACTCCATGTCAATGTACGAATCAGGCACATTTCCAGTAGACTCGATGTCCTGGCTGACTCTCTGTCCAGAAAGGGTCAATCAAGTTATTCATATGGAATGGTCTCTCCATTAATCAGTCTTTCATCAGATTTGCGCACATTGGGGGCATCCAGTAATCAATCTTTTTGCGACAAGTTGGAATCACAAATTACTCATCTTCATCTCTCCAGTTCTGGACCCAGAAGCTTGAGCTGTGGACATGCTACCAATCAGTTGGGAGGGGTTGTGGGCCTTTGCCTACCCACCCATGGTCTTGGTACTGAAAATAATACAGAAGTTGAGGGGTCAGACATGCAAGATGATTCTGATAGCCGCTCTCAGATGGGACAAGTCCTGGGTAAATGATCTACTTGATCTAGCGAGGGATCTGCCCAGGATGATTCCAGCCAAGCTGAATCTTCTAAAACAATCACGGTCGCAGGACTGGTGTTCAACACCTGCCACGACTGTCTTTTCCTTCGCACCTGGCTCTTTTCAGGACAGCCATGTGAGAGAAAGAATTTTGACCTTTGATTATGGAGAGAATCTCGAGAACAAGAAGGCCCATCCACTCTGAAGGCTTATGAGGGAAAGTGGCGTGTTTTCAGCAATGGGTGAAAAGTCAATAACATTGTCCATTTGAGTACCTCAATCCCCCAACTGGCCGACTTTTTTTTATCTGGCTCTACAAGAAGAAAAAGTTGGCCCCAAATACCATCAAATGCTACTGCTCCATGATATCTGACACATTCAGGCATTATGGCAGAGAGATATCAGTCATGATAAAGATCTATCAGACCTACTAGCCAATTTTAATTTGGATCGACCAAAATTGCTCACCCTGTTTCCAAAATGGAATCTGTCCTGGGCTTTAACATGGCTCAATTCAAATAAATTTAAGTTTTAGCTGAAGCTTCTGTTATACAAAACATGTTTCCTGACAGTTTTAGTTTCGGCATGCTGGGTGAGCGAGTTACATGTCCTTTCAGCTGACCCGAATTAACTTCATTTCAGATCGGATGGTTTGGTTGTCCACATGATGCAACCAGGCTTTGTGTCCAAAAATAGGTTCCCATCAGAGGGCAATCAGAGAGTCTACATATGCTCCCTCTTTTCATTAGACATATTGAGAGCAGCGGCCATGCAAGACCCTGTCCATGCCCTCGAGCACTACTTGAAGCACAAAGAATAGAAGCTGCTGGCTGGCATGCAGAGTCAACCTTCTTTTTATGTCAGAGATATAGCTTTGCAGAGACAAACTGTGAATCTGGTGGGTCCTGTGGCGGCTGCCCAAATGACCACCAGACCTATTTAATGCCAACACAGCCTCTTATCTTTGCTGGATTTGCCAGTGAAATTTTGTTGGTAAGAAGAATTTAATAATCATTCTCTTAACTAGATAGAGGGGTCACAGATCATGTGATGTTCATTCGTTCATTCGTTCGTTCGTTTGATTAACGCCGTGTGCGGCCATTTGGCCATTTACGTAGATGTGATCATGTAACCATCAGCTGTGTTGCTTTCAAGTTGGGAGAGCGGGTTATCATTTGGTAGGATGCTCAGCCTCCTCCTATTACTTATTCTCCTAACATTAATGTGATTAGGGAATGTATTTCAAGGAGAAAGCAAATTTTTAAGAAAATTATGTTTCTCCGAGAATATTTACCCAATCACATTACTTAAAAACCCTCCTAGCCACCCTGCCATGCGAGCATCCTCATTGGTATTTTTCTTAGCTTAAAAGCTAGTGACACCTAGTGGCAGCATGGGGAGGTGATGGACAAGAGTTGCTGCCCTTTGTCTATATGATTAAAACAGAAAAGACGAATTTTCGCCTTTTTAGTAGGACTGGATTTGGGAGGTAGCAAGCTAATATCCCAAATGTTAATGAGATCAGGTAAGTATTCTTGGAGAAACATAATTTACCTAAAAATCTGCATTCTCAAAGATATCAAAATATTACCTCCAGCCATTGCAACAAGAAGATGAAGAAAGACATCCACATTCTGTTTGATACACACTGACATATTGCACCTAATCCACACTCAAGACTTTGGGTGCTGGGTACAGTAGCCATGTTAGTGGCAACTCCATGTGAGACTATTGGGCTAATTCACTGCTTTAATTTTGTGTGATAAAAGTAGACTTTTTGCCAGTATATTTCATATGAATAATAATGTAACATAATTCTTGTTAAATAAGGCTCTAATAATCCATTTCTTCTTCAAATACATTACCGGTTCATAATACATTAGGAGAACATGCACTACGTTGCAAATCCATCCCTCCAAAGTGAAAAAGATGCTAATCATGGTCTTTGGCTTGATTTAGCAATTGAAGTCCTTAGACATTATCTGCTTACTGGAAGGGAAGTCAGCCGAGAGTGGTCTCCTCTTTAATAGAGGAATTGGTGCCAAAACCCATGATTCACCTCTATTTCTACTTGTGCCTGGTCAGCATACTCTCTCAAGAAACCTCGCTCATACATTCCATTTTGTGCCTTTCCCAGTTGAGCAATTGACCAAATAGTTTACTCCAGCTAGTGGGAGCGTCAGAAAGTAGTCCCCAGAGGATATGGATGCTATCAGCCTTGCTGTTCATGCTGCCTCAGCACCAGGCTTCTTAATGTTTTACTTGAGGCTGAGAATATGCTGATGAAGAAAAAGGCACAGAATTTGTGCCTCCACAAACCATACACACAACTGCATCGTCATCATCACCTACTTTGCCACCACTATCTTCCAGTTATGCCAGCAATGAACAGACTAGTAGGCCAGTACCAAGACAGTATGATGACCCAGATAGACCAGTCTTGGACAACTCAACACCACATGTACACTCCAGTATTGGCTATGGTGATCTATCCCTTGATATCTGGCACTGGGCCTCGGCACCCAACATTGGCAGCCTTCTATAATCCTGATATTTTCCTGATATCATCTCGGCTGACACTCAGTATCACCAATTCTGGATACAGTGATATGTCTTTCCAAAATACCCAGTCCAGCAAACAAAATGTAGATGGCATCCGACACCTTGTTACGTCACTTCCAGACCCAGTTTTGTACACCGTGCAACTGGCACCAAATTTGGTGATAGGTCTCTGACAATATCCAGTAATGGACCTATAAAGGCAGTGCAGATCAGCACTAGACTACTCCCTCACCAGTCCTGGCTCTGTTGAGACCCAGTTTTGGTAATGGTGATTTCAGTTTCATGGATACATGGTATCCATCTCAAACTTTTGACAGTGCTCAAAGACAACACTTTGAGATTACCATTTGCCAGCATGGATGGACTCCCAGCCTCATTCATAGTCCCCAACTACCTACTTCTCATCCAGTCTTCACAATCATCACAGGAGGCTTCTTGGTCTCCCCACACCTTTTACTTCAAAGACATGTTCATAAGTCCCTCTTCTCTACTTGATCCAACATTTTCTAGGGAAAACTCAACCTTCCGCTCATCAATTGAAGACTTCGGCATAAAGATCAGAAAACAAGCTGCCAAAGAAGCAAACATCATGCAAGCCCAGTGAGCCAGAGTCCAGCCTTCATTTCCCAAGAGGGACCAGAAGTGGGAAGGATCACTCCAAGCCTCACTGGGAAAACTCTTCTACATACCTTGCTCATTGGCTACAGCCCAGTTTCCCAGAGAAAGTGACAACAGGATGCAGGGAAAGAACTAATTTTGATCCAGTTTTTCTCCATGAGAGCCTCCTGCTCACAGAAAATGGCACCATGTTTATGCCACGCATCTCCAAAATTCCAGTGGAGGAAAGTCTTCAGCATTATAGCATGGAATGGGAGAGATTCTGCCCTGAGGATCCATGGGTCTTACAAATTGTTAAGGAGAGCATCCATATCACATTCCTTGACTCTTCTTCACTGTTAAGGGTTCCCTTTGATACAGATGTCCTCATAAACCAAAAAAAGGAAGATTTCCTGCAGCAGGAAATAAACACTCATCAAAATGGCAGTAGAGATCATTCATAACACGTACTTACTGGAATTTTACTCCAGACTTTTAATATTCTCCAAGGAAAGTGGCAAGCTCAGAGCAGCATATTTTGGGCAACCAAATTCAAGATGGAGACCTGAAGGTTGGGCCTTAATGCTGTTTAGGAGGAAGATTTTGCAGTCGGTTTATTATTTATTTATTTATAATTTATATTTCCTTTCACAGGACTTCTTGGAAATTCCTGAGGTTTGCATTCATAGACACCATGTACCAGTTCAGGACACTCCTTTTGTTCTGAATCTCAGTCTCTGGACATTTACTAGAGTCACAGATCAGCTTGTGTTATTCTTCAGAATAACCTCCACATCCCTGACATCAAAGTCCTGGACAGTACTCTCGAGACGCACAAGGCAAGCAATAATTTGTACAGAGGCACAGAATCCCTTGTCTCTTTCCTGCTTCACCTCGGATTCTTCATCAACAGGACAGATTCAAGCTCATTTCATCGTACCAATTCATTTGTTTAGGTATGGAGTTCAAAACCTCTCTGAATTGAATTTTCCTCCTTCAGGAACATGCCTTGAAGACCACCCCTTTGTTGCCTTCTCTCCACTCAGAGAACCAAATCTCATCCTGGGAATTTCTTTGCCTTTTGGGTCTTCTCAATGCAGCCACAAATCTTTGTATTTTTTGGCTGCTTGTTCATGAAACCCTTGCAGATGATCCTTTTATCCCAGTCTCAGCCAAAACTTTTCCCACTAAACCAAAATTATAAAAGTGTTGGATTATGTGATGTCTCATTTCAGTAAATTGGAAGACCTCTCACTTTAGGATCTTCTGCCAGAAATCATGATTTGCAGGTATGACAGACAGCACGACTGACTGGAGTGACCATTACTTACCCTCCTTTCAAGAAGACAGCTGCGTTTGGTCCCTTCAAGAGTGTTCCTTGCACATCCTCCTCCTGGTGATGAAAGTCATAGCGAATAGCCTTTCGGTCATGGCAGGAGATGCTATCTGCTGTCATCAATTATCTCAGAAGGCAAGGTGGAACCAGTCCCCAGATCTCTGCCCTTTTGTTCGGGATTTTCTTAGGTTGGTGTCATCATGACAAATCCACATTAAAGTCTGCCACTTCCCAGGCAGGCTTAATGTTCTAACAGACCTATTGTCCAGATGGAATTAACCAATTCACACAAAAATGTCCATTCCCCACTTGGTCTGAAGTCAAATCTGCGCTTATTGGGATTGATCACTACGGGACCTATCTGCAATGAGGTGGAGCACCAAGCTTCCAGCCTTTGTCATGCCAGTCCCAGATCCAAAAGTGGGGGCATGCAATGCCCTATTTCTAAACTGGAATAGTTTCAATGCCAACCCCTTTGATTCCCAAAATCATTCAGAAAGGCATCCAAAAGCAGAATAATCCCAATTTCTCCCCTCTAGTAGAAGTCATGGATCAGCTAACTTTCTCCATTGGGTTTTCAAGGAGAAGTTTTCCCCCAATCAAAATCAAGAGCTACAGATCCATGATTTCTGTCATGTTTGCCATCATAGAACAAAGACCTTTCCAACCATGTGACCAATTTTGATTTGTCCTGACCGAAGGCCTTGGCCCTATGTCCAAAACTTAATCTGATGTGGGTTTTTATGTGGTTGAGCAAGGCACCCTTTGAACCACTGTCTAAAGACTCGCTTACTCATACAATCCTGCTTCCTAGTAACCCAAGTCTCTAGCCTTAACAGGCAGAATAAGTTAAATTTATGCCTTGTCGGTAGACCTTAACTATCTGCAGTTCTGTCTTGATGTTTCAGTATCTGTCATGATGTCACTTTTTTTCATTGCTAAGAACAGGTTCCATCTTATGGAAAATTAGTCTTTTATTATGAAACTGCTGACTTCTTTGGACCCTATTTCCTAAGGGTATCCCAAGGACATCTTTAATACGCTATTAGGGCATTCAAGAGGTACCTGAAATGTACCGAGCTGATCATTAGAGGGAGATCTCGCTTGTTCCAGCCAGTTAGAGAAAGCGTGGGTTTAACCAGTAGTTCCACTCAGGCTCTTTCATCCAGGACTTGTTGGGTTATCTGCTCAGTCTACAAGGAAATAATTCTTATGAATTTCATGTACATATCTGCTCATGATGTTAGGGCAGTTGCTACGAGCATAGCATTCAAGTCATCGGATGGAGATCTTATATGACATTCTCCTGCTTCTGATAGATCTTTCATTCTAAAGGGCTCAATTTGATTTGATTGGACATATATCAGCAGCACAAAAGACTACCTTCCCATGTCACTTAGCAGCTTTCTAATGACACATGTTACTCTTCTGCCACTGGATTTGTGGGAGCAAAGATTTTCTTCTTAAGACCACATCCCTTCATTGATCTGTGCTAACCTAGCCTGTACCCTGTACCTGTATCTCGTATGCAACTAGCTTGTATCTCATATGCAACTCAAAACTGCTTAGCATACAGTAGGAAATGGGAGCCTGGGCCAACTCCAGGGTAAAGGGATGTAACTCTCTCCACCTCTTACCTATTCTCCTAATGACCTATGATTAATTAATGCATTTGAAGAAGAAATTAGTATTTTTGTGCAAAATATGTTTCTTCGACAATTCTGGTCCAGTCTAAAACTCCCTCCCAAGCCCTCCCTACAGTCACATCCCATGAAAAGTATGCACTTCCACTCCAGAGGTAATGATGTGTGACAAAATTTGTGCCAGTACCTTTTTCCAAGGGGAAACCTCTCTCATCTAACTTCTTTTTGGGTAAGCAGATGAAATTTTAACACTGTAATTGCTAAAGAGCCAAAGGATGTGGTTAACATCTTTTTGGCTTGCAGGGATTCATCACCCAATATTTCCTCCATGCGTATTGTATAGTGTCCAATCTGTGTTTCTGGGTATAGTTTTTATTACTAAAAAGAGTAACAAACTTTATAGTCTTACAACAATTAGTAACAAAGTATACATCCACTTGCCTTGCATGTCAGTTTTTTACATGTCAAGGAAGACAGCTCCATTGTCGGTCAATTGTTAGACCTCCTCATAGTTATTTACATTGGATATAGTTACACTGATGGTAATACTTAAAAAAATATTAGGAAATGCTTTTAAAAGAAAATCTCACTAATTTCTTAAACACGGTTTTAAATATTAATATAAATTCTCTAGTGACATATAAAGAAAAGAAATTAAGGAAAATATAAAGATTATTTAGAGCAGTATGTGCACAATAGTAAAAGGGACAATAAATAGCAATATCTCTGGAGCTGTGTTCTTCCATGTAAATTAGTATCACAGTCTTCTAGGACATCAGTATTCTTGGTACTTTTATTTCATTTGGGAGAATTTGGATTTGCAAAGTAGTGGATATTCTCCTAAAGTTTTATGATCGAAGAAACATATCGCTAAAAAAATGGGTTTCTTAATGTTTTATATCTGTTTAGGATGATGAACCACAATTTCATTTAATAATTCCCCTTTGCAGATATGTATGTATTTATTGCCCTTGTTTAGAATTTGCTATGTGTATGTAACAAAACTGTAGATAGGGGCCAAGTATTCTACAAACACAGGTCTGTCATAATTCAGTGGATTCATGGGAGCCTATATGGTAAGTCATCTCCAAATGTATGATGAAATTGTGTGGCAAATTTATTTTGAGATATTGGTAAATAAAAAGTGTGCAGTGATTGATTTTATGAAAAAATGTTTTTCAGTTAGAATTTATTCATTATGTTTTTAACTATCACTCTTTGTCAATTTTTGTTATACTAGCCCAATCATGAGGTAACAAATGCTTCAACATAACTATTTATTTACTCATACTTAATTCTGGTATCATTGTTGGGGGAAAAAATATACAAGTCTAAGGCTTCTCTAACTTTTCTTTTGTTATCTCACTTTTGCAAACTTTATGTGGGGATAAAAGTGGTTACTCAGTTATTTTAATCTTTCACATAACTTGTCTGCTTTTAATTTTAACTGGTTTTGGCATTGATATATTTTAATTGATTAACCATCATTATTTATTTATTTTCATAATTAACATTCTAGAACTATGAAGTTAAGGGTTATTGGCTAAAGGCTTCACTGGAGTACTTAAAAGGACAATACAGAGAAAGTCATCAATTAGCAAATTTTCACTGGAATCCTGTAAAGGTCAAATATGGAGAAAATCTTCAGTTATACAATTTTTGTACAGTATTTGTCAATTAAAAATCTGTTGTGCTTGTATTGTTTACTCCTCTCAGATTCATTAACTTAAGCACTAAAATTGGTGAAGATTAAGATTGTCTAAAATTAATGACTGTATTACCTACCTTGACTTTGATTCAGTTCGGTGTTAAGTGTTACATAATTCTAGAATAAGGTAAACATCTATTACTGTAGAAATGTATTGATGGAATGTTCATTTCAGTAGAAAAATAAGTTTCTGTGGTCACAGCTTGTGAAAGAAACTAAAAAGGGGCAATTGTTTGTTTTTTTAAATAAATTTCTTGAGGAAAAAAGGTGCAGAAAATACTGTTTGAGTGATTTAAAACCTGTCCAACTGGAGCTTTGTGATTACTGCTCATTCTAACTTTAATTCCAAGTGCATTTAAAGCTATCAAATCATCACTAACCCTTGTAAACTTTGAAAAGGCATTTGGCATAGACTTCAGCAATAACTTTGGTATCACCTTTTCTTTGAGATATCAGGGAAAATGGAGAGAGAGAGAGAACATTGCTGATAAGTAGTCTTCATTCATATGTTAAGGAATTAAAATTAAAACCACACTTTCATTTCAGCTGACCTGTTGTGCATCATTATTCGTCTGTCAACATTGCTATTTTAATAGTAGTAATACAATACTTACTACTGTTGCAGTGCTTTCCTTTTCCGGGATGCTAAGTCCCCAGTCCAAGCTAAATATTCCCTCCTCCAATTAGTAATTGGAGGCTCATAATTGAAAAGAACATGATTCCAGTCTGATTCTTTAGTCATAGCCAACATACGGAATATCTTTCTCTTTTTCCTTGGAATATTGTGCAAGTACACATGCGTCAGGATGCTCAATGAATTTCACCTTCATTACTACCAACCATTTTCTTGGCCACACGTATCCTTTTTTGTATCGGGTCTTTTTCTCGATAGTCAGATCTTTACCAGACTGTTCTGTGACCAGGCATGATGTGCTGGTCACCAGGCAACACTCTTTGAGCAACCAGACACTGGGTTTTGAATGACGGTATGGATACACACTTTAAAGGACGGTTACCTGCCTAGTTTTTGGGAATCTCCCCCCCTGTTATGGACCCCAGTTCTCTGTCAAATACATTACTTGATCACATTACATAAGGATAACTTTTTCTGCTACCTCCTAATCCAGCTCTCCCAGAAAGATGAACCATAGACAAAGGGAAACAGCTCTAACAGGTTAACTTTCTACCCGCTAGGTGACTACCGTTATACCTGGATGTTTGACTTTGGCTTAATACTGTAAACATGGACCTCCAGGAATCCGATTTATTCTGTATTTAAATCCACCATCCACTTTTTTTATTTCAGTGATATGGTAAGTCAATAAATTGTTTGATATGGTGCCTATAGTATTTTTGTGAATTCCAGTGAATTTATTCATACTTTTGCAATTATCACACCATTTATTATTGTCACATGTGATTTCAACAATTGGTAACATACAATTTCACTGGTGAAATTTTTCAGGCACTGTACTTAACAATTGTTACACTTCTCAGTCATTTCAATAATGCAGTTTATATTTATATATAAAATTTATATATATATATATATATATATATATATATATATATATATATATATATATATATATATATATATATATATATATATATTTGTTATATTATGCACTTGTTTGTTTCTCTTCTTCATTATAAAATGCCAACCAAGTGCAAGAAGTGTAAACAATTTAAGGTCGTGGAAGATGGACATGAGACGTGTGTGCATTTTGGTCAGAAATACTTGGTCTAACCTTTTGAAGAAGCTGCTCAAGGGCCATAAAAATGAGCAGGCTCCAATACATCAGAGTAGGAATTTTAAACATACACCTCGCGTCTGAATTGCTGATTAGTCTTATGGGGGATGTCAAGATGCCCTCTCCACCCCCCATGAAGATGTAGAAACAGTGCAAGAACATACTGTATCCATGAATATAGTAGAATTTTTCTTTTCTCCCATGGGTGATGTAGAGATGCCCTCACCACCTCCTATGAATATGTAGAAACAGTGCCAGAACATATTGTATCCATGAATATAGTAGAATTGTTGATTTCTCTCATGGGTGATGTCGAGATACCCTCACCACCCCCATGAAGATGTAGAACAGCACCAGAATATACTGTATCTTTGAATACAGTAGAAACGTTGATTAGTCTCATGGGTGATGTTGAGATGCCAACTCCACCCCCCCATGAAGATACAGAAACAGCACTAGAACAGACTATATCTATGAATACAGTAGAAACCACAGTTGATTCCAATCAAGCATTGGAATTGCATATGATCAAAATTACTCAAAAGGTTTAGTTGATATGTTGACAAGTAGAAATGATGATTATATATTGCAATCCCACTGGGGATAAGCCCAGTACCGTGCCAATGAGCCGTGATGACTCGCAAACAAATAGGACCACGCCCACTAGGTGTGAGGGCTTGCAATCAAATATTACCCTGCCTGTGAGATACGAGGGCACCTGTGAGGGATGAGCATGTACAAGTATCGTTCACCCCGTCTGTGCATGAAAATATTATGAAACAAGCCAGACATGAAGGTTTGCAATTAGACCAATACGGTCAGCCGACTGAACCAACCAAACAGCACCAGCCAGCCTGGCCGCAAGGCATACATCAACTTTCATATGCCTATTTTTCTGACTGATGACCAACAGGTCCAGCCATATGAACAACTATGTATGATTACAATGGTCTTGAGTCTGTTATCTCCAACTGCTGAGTGGACTGGCCATCCACCTTTCGCCTTTTGGTGTCTTACACCGAACAGTCTGCACAGCTAGTTGACTGGCTGACCAATTGACTGGACCAACCTTTCCTATGAAATTCGTAGCGAAAAACAGGCATTACTTATGGAGCCATCCATCTGTGCTGAACCGGCATTCTATAATGCAATCACTACTGATGATATATCCAGCAGGCAAAATGATGATGCATGCTGATGATACTTCATCATCATTACCATATGGAAAGCTGTATCCCTGGACTCAGGGTGTACAGGAGGAGAAAAATCCCCATGTTGATGAAAGGGATGAAACTAAAATGCCAGAACATGCCAGTCTGACAATGGAATGAATGGAATTTAGTTCATGGCAGCGATAGAGGAAATCTATAGGATTTTGTCACCATCGGAATGCCCTTCTCCACATTCAGTCAGTTCTACCTACAAGGTCAGTGCCTTTGTGGATGTATACCATGATGATGACAGTTTGTCACTCAGAATCTAGCCACAGTTGTTAAAGATTGCAAAAATTACCAGGCATATCTTGGAGCATTTGCGATCCTGGTAATGCAAGAGATCTCTTTATGGTGAGTCAGTTGCCTGCAACTTTCTTCCCCCACTGGTAAAAAGTCAGATGCTAAGATATTTTATCTAGACGTACCTTGTCTAGATATTGGTAAAGTGCACAGACAAATCTATAATGCCACATCAAAGTAAGTCAGGAACATTGTGTTAACTTATGCCTACTTGACTTCGCACATCTGATGATTTTTGTCTAGCCAAAAAGGCTGCTAATGATCATAGCTGGGTTTCAATGCACTCCCACCCTTTCAGTTCTCCACTACTGTTAGGGCATTGAATTGAGGAGGTGAGACAGGATCACTCAAATTATGTCCCTCATAGTGGGTCTTATGGCCACTTCATTGTTTGCTCGCCTTTATCTCTTTCTCCTGGGAACTTGGAACACATCTGCTGATCTAATTCCCCAAATGGAGACTTACTTGCACCCTCTCCAGTTCCTGCTTCTAGTCAACAAGGATCCCCTATTGGCTCAGATCATCCTGGAATCTGATTTTCATCACCACTAGAGTTAGTGGCTAGATTGGGATAATTTCCTGGCTGAAATCCCACTTCACAGTCCCAAACCCTACTCTTTTCTGTACACAGACAGCAGATTCAAGATGTGCTCACCTGGAGCCAGCGAGGGGTAGTTCTTCAGGTACTTTGGTCTCGGGAAGAAGCGACCCTTTACATCAACAACAAAGAAATGCAGGCAGTGTTCCTAGCCCTACAGGGGTTTGGTAACCTCATAAGGCAGCATCGTGTTATCGTCCCTTCAGACAACATGGTGGTGGTAGCATATCTTGGGCTTCAAGGAGATAAACATGCCCCTTCTCTTTGTGTAGAAGTCTGGAACATCATCCGATGGGCAGTCTCAAAGGAGATCACTCTCAGAGTCTGCCATATTATAGGCAAAAGGAATATCCTGGCAGAGAGCCTGTCCAGACCGGGTCGTATGATCTTCACCGAATCGTCTCTACACCAGTTCGTAGCAGAGTCACTTTTTCACCTGTGGGTAGAACAGCAGTGAACTTGTTTGCTATGAGACTGAGCAACAAGCTCCCTCTTTATGTCTCTCCAGTACCAGATCAGAGGGCCTGGATGGTGCATGCCTTCAGTCTGAAGTGGGATCATCTGTATGCTCATGCCTTTCCACCCTAAAAAATAATTCTACAAGTTCTCCACCAAATCAGGATAGCCCCCTGTGGGCTGAAAAGTTGTGGTTCAATGATCTACTTGACCTGTTGGTAGATGAGCCCAGGAGATTACCCCAGAGGAGGGACTGCTGTCACAGCACAGGGAATCCCTCATACAGAACAATCCTCAGATTCTCCACCTTCATGCTTGGCTTATCTAAAACAATCGATCCAGCAAGACCAGCATTCGAGCAAGGTTGCCAACTGCATCACCCATGCTCGGAGGCAATGCACTTCTAAAGTTTACAATGCCAAATGGAGAATCTTCTGTAAATGGTGCAGTAGGTAATGCATTGATCCCAGTTGTCCCTCTTTAACTTCAGTTGTGGACTTTCTACTCTTTCTTTTTGAGGAAAGAAAATGTTCTGTATCTGCCATGAAGGACCATAGGACAGCCGTTTCTAACACTCGCAGGTTCTCTAGGGGTTCTGCCATCTTTCTGATCTCATCAGGTATTTTGAACTTCAGAGACCGGTATCTCACTCATTAATGCCTAGATGGAACCTTTCATGTGTTCTTTGGGCATTATCAAAATCCCCTTATGAACCTTTGAGTGAAGCTTCCTTCACGAACCTTAACCGTAAGACATTTTTTCTGGTCTTCTTATTGTCAGCAAGGAGAAGGAGATTAATCCATGCCTTGTCAGTGAAAAAGGGTTGTTTACAGTTCAATGGTAACTATGATTTGGTTTCTCTTTTCCAATCTGGGTTTCTGGCTGAGAATTAGCCACTTCAGTAGCCCCTGTTCCTACTGAGATTCCCAGTCTCAGCTGTGTCTGTGCCGGGGATGATTAAGACAGGCTTCTTTGTCCAGTTAGGGCATTAAGGTTTTGTTTGGCTTCTTCTAAAAGGAGAAGGAAAGGTTGGAATTGTTTCTTTCTCTCTCTCAAGAGTTCCTTTGATATTTTGGTGGCCACCATTTCCAGTTGGATTGTCTTCA
Source organism: Margaritifera margaritifera (assembly GCA_029931535.1). Classification (NCBI taxonomy): domain Eukaryota; kingdom Metazoa; phylum Mollusca; class Bivalvia; order Unionida; family Margaritiferidae; genus Margaritifera; species Margaritifera margaritifera. The sequence goes on along the minus strand of JAQPZY010000956.1, from coordinate 120,875 downwards.
CTATCAACAGAGCTTATCAGTTCCTCACCATGAAGGATCTTTCTTTTATAAGAATTAATGCCCATGAGGTTATGGCATTTGATGCATCTTGGGCCTACTTTGAGTCACTCCACTTTGGATAATGTCATGCAGGCCACCTTCTGGTGATTTCACTCTACCTTTTCATCCTTTTACCTTCAATCCTTCGATCTTTGGTGTACCAGAGTGAAGGCATTTACTTGTTTGGTGTTATTTTTACAGCATATCATGTGGTTAAGCCATCTACCAGCCTTCAATAGGAAACACACCTACAGTAAGGATAAGTGCATTTTATACATGTACCACTTTTTGTTTTTGAGGCCATCAGAATCCCTCCTAACTGGTAAATTCAGCATTGCAATAGTAGCAAGTATTGTATTACCGCTATTAAAATGTAGTTTGGTTTTTTTTTTTTTGGGGGGGGAATAAAACTAATTTTAATTATGTAATACTTACTTGCTACTATTGCTATGATTCCCTCCTCCCTCCCTGTATTTATGCCCTTTAATCTCTATCTATATCAAAAGAGGTATATCCTCCATATGTTGGCTATGACTAAGGAATCAGACTGGGATCATGTTCTTTTCAATTCTGGGCCTTCAATTACTAATTGGGAATATTTAGCTTAGACTGGGGATTTAGCATCCTGGAAAATGAAAGCAATGCAATTGTAGTAGGAAAGTATGACATGATTCAAATTAGTTTAACTCCCCCAAAACCACATTTTCAGCTTCTTTTCAAAAATCACTCAAACAGTTTATGTCAAACTTGTTAGGAATGTTCCCTCAAAATATCCTCTGCCTAAATTTTGTTTGGAGTGGCTTCCATAGCAACCAAAATGGTACACAAATATTTTACTTACTTTCCAGAATGGTTTGGTCAATTTTCAACTTCTCCATAACAGCCGAGCCAGTTTTGATCAGACTTGGCAGAAATGTTTAATATGATCAGGTTTATTGAAATTATATCTGGGGTGGCTCCCCTAGCAATGGTGTGGTTTCCATAGCAACCATATAGAAAACCTCTTTTCAACAGCTGTAGAATGGCTGAGCCTTTTTTTTGCTCATATCTGGTATGAATGTTTCTTAGCACATACCCTATCAAAATTATAGTCAGGGTGGCTCCCATAGCAATGGTGTGGCTTCTTTAGCAACTGGATGGAAAACCTATTATCAACTTCTACAACAGCTGAGCCATTTTGGATCAAACTTGGTAGGAGGGTTTCTTCCAAATGCTTTGTCAAAATTATGTCTGATGTGGCTCCCCTAGCAATGGTGTGGCTTCTATAGCAAACATTGAAAACCTATTTTCAACTTCTTCAGAACAGTCAAACCAATTTTTATCAAACTTGGTATGAATGTTTCTTAGGACATGCGCTTGTCAGAGTTGCATGCATGGTGGCTCCCCTAGCGATGGTGTGGCCTCCATAGAACAAACAAGATGAAAAACCTACAAATATGGTTTTCATTACTAATATATATACAAAAAATATAATAGAATGACTTTCTCTTCGAAACCAAAAGACTGTATAAGCCCAAATGTGATATGATAGAGTTGCAGCATGTACACGTTTCACATTTGTGCAAAAGATGCTAATACACTATCTAGTCCAGCTGAAATTACTTGGAGTACAAACACGGTTAAACATCTTAGATACCACCAGTTTCAACCAAATAGCTGGAAATCATCCTGACATGATTGTCTTTCAAGTCCAGGCACCAGCCTTTGTACTACATTTGACATTTAGACCAATATATCCCAGATGAACCATTCTTGTTCTAATGTTTGCTTTACCAATTAACTAAGAAGAAATAAATGCATCAGATATCAAGTAAAACATGGTGAAAGATTATGTTAAGAGATAAGAGGTAACATTTAAATGGAGTTTCCTTATTTGCCATCCCACACAGTGTGTTCTGAAAGATATATTGGCAAATAGTTTTGACCCAGAAAAGGTATTTTGTAACTGTATTTTCTCTTTGTGACTTACATGATATAAAGGTTAGAAAAAATATGTACATCCTTAAGGTTTATGTTCCCACTTTGGTCATTAGTCATTACACGATGTATCTGGCCATATGGCTTAAAATGGGCACAGCAGAAACTATACATTGTAATTATTTTTAACTGCTAGTGGTACCTAGATTACATTATGGTGATAGCTAACGGGTAAGAATATTTAATAAACTGCCACTAGAACAAACAAACAATTTTATTTTAGTTTTTTAAACTTAAAAAAAATGAGAAAGTCCAAAACATTTAAAATATTTGAAACGGCCCCTATAAATGTATTCACACATTTGTAGTCATGTATTCAGACCCAAAGTTGCCACTGATGTCACAGGTAAGTAACCTCAACTTTGCAACTACATATTTAACGGGTCATTAAAAAGAATGAATTTGAATATTTTGGAATTTGTCCATTTTTTGGTGACATTTTAGAAACTAAAAAAAATCGTTATTTGTTTTAGTGGTAGTTGATTCAATATTTTTACATATTTGTAATTACAATAATGTAATCTAGGTACTACTAGAAGTTGGAACGAATTGCAATGTGTGGTTTCTGACATGCTTATTTAAAGTCATGTTGTCAAAATACATGTTGTAATGACCAAAGTGGGAACATTTACCTTAACAAGCTGAGATTGCACTAATGCAATGGAATGCACTATATTTTCATAATTTTTTCCCAACAATTCTGTCATTTAAAGTTTTTTTTAGCCTTTAATAACTATGTTGACTGTATGTGTAGCATTAGTGATTTCAGTTCTTAAATTTCAACAATATTTGTTCTTAACAGTCATCACAAGTCACTTATGCTAGAACCTTCATCACAAGTCACTTGTGTGATAACCTTCACTTAAGTGAGTCATATATTCTGATATGTCATTTCCATGCACATGTCAGGGGGTGGTAATGCCTGCTGCAACTTGAGTGAGGGTAACACTCTTAAATGCAACAGTTCATACACTATTCAATATAATTTTATAAGAACAAAGAATTTGAGGCTTTCAGATTTAAAGGATTCAAAAATAAGTGTAAACAGAAAACTCCATATTTGACATTATAAAGTATAATAATAATAATAATTCTTTATTTAAAGAGAGTAACACAATTAGCTAAAAGCTAGTCTCCTGTGAGTTTTTTTTAATAAACTAACAAAGGGTATATGTACTTAATATGCTTCCACTATGGCTATTTGTCTGTTCTTCCATCTAACCACTTTTTTCTAACCAGTATATCTCAGCAGTATGTTTAATGCCATCTAACCTGTAAAGTCCCTATTAGCTGTTTATATGCCACTCAAAGGTTTTTTTTTCATTGGTTTACATTTTCATCAAACCCACATTAGTAGAGAAGTGAGATGTAGGAGTTCTTATGATTTGTGTTTCTATGAGTGTGGTAATATTCAGTAAACTTGAAATGCAGCAATAATTGGAGTACTGTATATACTCATGTATAAGCCCATACCAACTGCAAACTGCATAGACCCAGATCTGCCATCCATAATGCACCAGCAGATCTGGGTCTATGCAGTTTGTAAGGACTAATCAGTAGAACAAACAATATAGACCCTGATCTGCCGGTGCAGGGTCTATGTTGTTTGCATTTCAACCTAGCTTATATGTGATTATATATGGTATTTTACTTGAGTTAACAATGAATTACATAACTAATATGTCATTAAAATGCAAGCAAAATAGGTTTTCTTGAATCCCTATTATTTTCCCTTGTTTATAAATGCTAACCTTTGTATAGAAGTGAGCCTTCATTAGCTCGCCTTTTCCATTCTTTCCTTCTAGATCCTAGGCAACAGTTTTGAATGGGTTTCATAGCATCTACCTCTTAAGGAGGCTAACTTTGTACATATATACGCATTTCATATATTTCTACATTCTTGGTTAAGTTTTTGCATTAAGCTCATTTTTTTTGCACCCTGTATACATTCTGTTATGCCTGGAATCATGAAACTTGGTGAGGGGATGCATCTTGATGAGTATTACACCATCATCATCAAAGTAGGTCACTGTGACCCATGTTTCTTGCTTCACTTTGCCTAAATTTTGTGTTTTAAGATCATTTCTTAAGCTCAGTTCATGCTAGGATCATCAAGCGAGATGATTTTATGCATCTCTATTACTATGACATCCTTGCAACAAAACTGTGTCACTGTGACCCACATTTGACATTTTAGTGGGTTAGGTTAAGGTTTTGCTATTAGCTCATGACCACATAGGTTATTTTGCATCTTGTATACATACTGTTGTACCTAGAATCATGAAAATTGGTGTAGTTTGAAGTAGGAATAAATATTTGTATTCATTGATAAACTTGCCATATTAATGACTGTACATTGTATATTGTGATAGGTTACCCTCAAAGGATTAACTGCGTATTGTACATGTGTATGAGTATAGGAATTAGACAAGTAGACTCTGTGCATTTGATACATGAACTATGCTTCTAATAGTGATCATATTGGCTGTCACTCCAAGGTTACTCAAAGCTGTGACTTTCACCCAGTAAAATTGGACTTTCATTGGTAGACAATGATAATAGCTTCAAAAGCTGATTTTAAGAACAATTATTTTTTTTTTTTAGAAATAATATTATTCTGTGGTTGTTATCAACTCATTATAGTACTTCTACTTTTATATCATAGTAAGGAATGTTAATTTGTTATCATTGTCTTTTATGTTCTGTCACAGGGTTCTGCATTTCATTGTCAAGATTATTGTAGTTGCATTATTTTATGCAGCATAATTCACGTTTACAAACACTGCTGGAGACTACTAAAAGCATCATAGAGCTATTTAACTGTTGATTACATTGTTTTTTATGTACTGCTGTCTATTTTCTTCAAGGTCAAAAGTACAGCAAAACTCGGATTATGTGACTATTGTAAATGGTGAGGTGTTTTAGTTCTGTTTTTTTTTCTTTAAGACCAAGGTACAGCAAAACTCAGATTATGTGACTGATCATAAAGTGTAATGTGTTTAGTTCAGTTTTTTTTCTTTAAGGCCAAGGTACAGCAAAACTCAGATTATGTGACTGATTATAAAGTGTAATGTGTTTAGTTCTGTGCTTTTTCTCCAAGGCCAATTAAGGTACAGTCAAGCTTAGATTATCCAGATTCAGTTGGAGACTTCAATTTCTTGATACAACCTATTCAGAATAATTCATGAAAATGTAGAGGACACGTAGACTGGATGTTAGGACAGATAAGTGAATACCAGTAGGTGGAAGACTAAGTAAATTTTAATCAGCATCTTATGTTCTAGTCAAGAGAATCTATATTAACATTGATTTTGTAACTGATTTTACAAATCAGTGAACCAAAACTGAGTTTTTGACTGTGTCTGTTGAGTGGTTCATTCTGTTTTTCAGGTTGAAGAAGCCACACAGTCAGTGACACAGTCTGAAAGTAGCAGCAGCAAAACTCTATTCCTCGGTGGAATTGGTGCATTATCCGGAATTACAAATGAAAATAATGAGAGTGGTGAAGAGTCTGACGGAAATCTTGCTCACAATGTATAATATGTGTATTTTACATTTTTCTGCAATTCTATGAGAGGTCAAACATGCGGCTTTTAGGGTTGCAATCGAAGAGATTGATGACATGTTTTAACTGCAGATACGGTGAAAGGATTTGCTTTAGATTTAGTAAACAATGGACAGGAGTTAAAATAGTGACAAAGGAGATTGTAAAATTGGAGAATTTTGAATTATTATAATTTAAAGTGTCTTCTAAACTAGTGTGATAGATTAGGAAGGCATGTTCCACTGGTACATCACAAAAGACAGTTTATTAATATACATGATTGAGAGAGTTTTCCCAATTGTTGAGATAAACTGCTGCTCGAGATTGATTTTTGGTACACAAGGGAAAATAATGTATCTGAATGCACTTTGTTGGTCTTAGAAAGTGTTATGGATATTAGTCAGATCTAGTCATTATAGTCTTAAACATGTATAGGCATTGTCTAATTTTTTAGCAGACCTGGCCATAAGGCCTAGTGAGCTTATGGTATGGCCCTGTGCTCATTGTGCATCATCCATACATGCATCTATCATTGCATGTCATCCATCAACATTTGCTATTTAAACTTCTCAATAAAAACACTGGATCAATTTCAGATTTAGTAGAAAGCATCTTTGCATGAAAGACATCAACTTTTATACAAATAATGCTGATCCATTATAAAACATTGGTGCCATTATTAGAAATATAAAAACCTGTTTAAAAAAACAGAACTTGATCAAATTTGACAGCATCATGACATGAGAGGCTTTAATATTTATACAAATGATTACAATCCACCATCAAATATGGCTGTCATTACTAAAAATAGAAAAACCTTTAAATAACTTCTTTAAAAAACCATTGAACAGAATTTGACCAAATTTGACTGAAAGTGTCCTGGCATGAAAAAATTTCAAATTTATATAAATGATTGTGATCAATTGTTAAATATGGGCACCGTTACTTGCAGAAAACCATTAAACAGCTTCTTCGAACAAAAAAACCCCCCATTGAACATAATTGGACCAAATTTCACAGAAAGCACCCAGACATGAATAGGTTTCATATTTGTAAAACTTATGCAGATGCACCATTAAATATTGCTACCATCACTAAAAATAGAAAAATATTTGAATGACATAAAAAAACGCTTGGCAGAATTTGACCAAATTTGATAGAAAGCAGTCTAGCATGAAGGGCTTTCAAGTTTATACATATGATGCCAATATGGTATTGTGTATGGCTGCCATTACTAGAAATAGAAAAACCTTTAAACAGCTTCTTCTCAAAAACCACTCAACAGAATTCGACCAAATTTGACAAAAAGCATCCTAGCATTGAGGGATTTCAGATTTTTCAAATGATGCTGATCCACCATCAGATATGGCTATCATTACTAAAGACAGAAAACCTTTCAAGAAATCTGCCATTGAATATGGCCACCATTACTAAAATAGAAAAAAGTTTTAATAGTCATTTTTAAAAAAAATTCTCAACAGAATTTTGACAAAGCATAGCAGTCTCAGAGATGCTGCCAGGGTGCAAATCATGAAAAATGTGTACGAATTTGCGCACTTGGAAAGCAGTGATGCATGATAACTCCCATGTATATAAAAATGTACTCTGCGCAGTATACGATTTTTATTTAAATGTTTACTCTTAAAGTGCTTGTCGCAGCATAAGTTGCACTGCAAGTAGAGGTCTCATAGCGCTTGTCTCGTGATCTGTCTTTTTTCTGGTAGGCAACTGTTTACACATCTGAGTACTTCAGCTTGACTTGAACGGTTGTTGAACAAAATTTGATTGGCATGTTGGGCCCTGGAACAAGCATTGTGTCAAGTTTGAACCTTACATTCATGAGGAAAGTTTTACAAATGCATGTTGAAGACAAGGGCTGTGTAGAAAACCCAAAATGGCTGACTGCCAGCTCAGAAAGTGTTACTGGAAATACCGGTGAGTAATTTTGAACCCAAAAATCATGTTGAATACAAGTCCAATGTACATGTTGGATGGACAAAAACAGACAGCATGCCGGTCAACCCTCTATTCAGCAGTATTTCAAAAATTATATGTCAAGAAGGCAGAATACCAAGCCTAGTTAAAATATAGGCAATTTAAAAGTAGAGTGCAATTTTCATTTCTTTTTTTAAACAATTCTGTCCTGAGAGATCTTGTGCTACAAAACTATATAGCACTCTAAGGGTTAAGATAAATTGAATAATGAGAATCTAAAAAGAAATTAAAAAGTAAGGATATTTATTTTGGATCAAAATACCTCTATCTGAACAAGAAGACTGTGGCATTGATGGACTTGAAACCCTAATACAGCATTGTGGAACAGATAAGAAATCTGGCATAATAGTCAGCAAAGCACTGATTCAAGAAAGTGAAACATTGGTTGAGCTCTTGTTAGTGAAATAAATATTATTTTGGAGCAGAGATATCCAAGAGACAATACCTATGAGCTGTGGAAAATTGTACATAGCAGCCATAAAGAACAGTTTTCCGACATGTTCAAGCTGGCTTAGCTAACTTTGCATGTCCCTTCAGACAGCAGATTGAGAAAGGACATTCTCAGCACAGAATAATATTCATGCACAGATAAGCTCAGAAATGATCAACAGATTAATGCTTATATAACTAGAGGAGACATCTTTTGAGGATTTTGATTTCAATAGAGCTCTAACAGAGTGGAGCAGGAAGAAAGAAAGAGGTGGATATTTATGTGTTAGGTAAATATTGACCTATGGCCATTCCCCCCCCCCCCCCCATTTTTTTTCTACTCCCCCCTTATTTTGGTAACAAGGTGGGAGCTCCACTCTTTAGATAAAATCTTGATAGCATCTGTGCAGTTTGAAGGCCTTTCAGATTTATACAAATGATGCCAATCCACCATCAGATATGTTAGCTGTTACAAAAACTGGAAAAACCGTTAAACAGCTTTATCTAAGCAAAACTGGTCTACAGAATTTGGCCTACTTTTTACAAAAAGCATCATGGCATAAAGTCCTTTAAATATTGGAAAAATGATGCTGAAGTGCTGTCGGATATAGAAAAAGATTAAAAAAACTGAAAAACCTTGAAACAATTCTTCTCATGACAAATGCAATCAACAGCATGGGAAGAAATTTCTGCAAAAAGCATCCTACTGACATGGATTTCTTTACCAACTGCTCTTGCATTTGGCTCTTAGTCAGATGTCAGACAGGTGAGCGATCTTAGGCCCACTTGGGCCTCTTGTTTTTTTATTGTTTGTTTTGTTTGGGGGTTTTTTAAGAAAAAATTCTTGGCCTCTTGTTGTTGTTTTTTTTTTTTTTGGAGAAAAAACTCTTGTAGAATTATATTCCAGTTCATATTTATAAGCATTTAGCTAATAGGCAGATGTAAGCCTGATGAGCAGTCTCAGGTCACTTGGGCCTCTTGTTTTTTTGTTTGTTACTTTGTTTGTTTGTTTTTTTGCGGAGGGTTTAAGAACAATTTCTTTTGGAATTGTAGTCTGGTGTATAATATAAGTGAAGCATAGGAACCAGTTATGCATGTATTTAAATGAAGTATTTAAGTCATATTACAAAATGTACAAGTACACTCCAGTGTATGAATTTGGTCATGTATTTTGTAACAAGTAGCATACTACATGTAGCATTATTGCGGATGTAGGAAAGTAGTACAATATGCAAACATATAATTAGTTTAGTTGCACACTTTATATATACAAGAAGCATGAATTTTGTGTACATGTAGCTCTTGCATTTGTAAATTACACATGCAGTAGCAAAAATATTATTGAATGTGCATAAGCTGGGTTATAATTTGTGAAAATTATGAAAATATTTCAATGTATACTTGACTCTTTGCCTTTTCACCTGATATTTACCCCGGTAGAGTGTTTACACAACATAATACCATCTTCCATAAGGTCTCCTCATCCCTTGACTTTCTAATACAGCAGTAAGTGTAACCCACTTTCTAATACAGCCAAATTTCAATTCTAATTCATCAGTAAGTATAACCCACTTTCTCATATAGTTAACAAAATTTAAACTTTGAAGAAGTATATACTGTTAATATACTGATGAAAATTACAGACCCTGAAACAGTCATTTACCAAATCTATATTTTGTTTGTATTTCATTTGCATTCTGTTTGCATTCCATTCATGTTTGTATTATATCTCTCATCTTGTCATTTTTCGTTTATTGTCTCGTAAATGCATTAGATGTGTTTATTGCTTTCATCCATTGTTTCCTTTCGTTTTTTGTTCATATGGCGTGAAATGGAAATGCATTTACTAAAAGTGGGTTTTCCTCTTTTCAAGAATGATAAAAGAGAACTATAGCTTTTGTATCTTGTCTTATTAAAAGTGGCTTTAATGAAATAGCAAGTGCATAAATGCAAAAGACATCACTAAATGTATGATAAATTAAAATATAACCGCAAGTGCAGTAAGTGTACAAATATAGCTTTAGAGAAAATATGTTGGCAAATTTTATTTCTTATTTTGTTTCGTTAAAATAAAGATTGTTCAGATACAATTAAAGGTGATGATGTCATCACATCAGTTGTGATTATCTGTTAAGTCTGCCTTAACAAGAACAGTATCATAGCTTGTATTGGATGTAAAAACTATGTCTGTGTAAAGAATCTGAGCTTGGAATTATCATGCACGGGGACTTGGAATTATCATGCACGAGGGCTTGGAATTATCATGCATCAGGGCTTGTGACTGGAAATTTAGTGGCATTTATGTTTCCTTCTGTTCATTATTCTGATTTCTGCATCTTGCATTTGTACTCTCCGATTTTTTTTCAATGCATTCATCAATTCAGTTGAATTTATTCTGCATTTTGTTTGAATTCATTCTGTATTCCACTTTAATTTTGCTGGTAAAATTATTCATTTCAAGATTTGTTTGATGCCATTGTAACATCATCACTTCCATAATTTGGTGTAACTGAACATTTTTTTTTCTGCTACTTTTGACAACATTTTCAATAATGTGATTAGAATGGGGAGTGTTAGAATGTTATTACCGTAATCACGGTAAGTCTTGGGACACCCTTAATTATTTTCAAAAGTAATTTTTTATGACCTATAAAAGTTGGGACACGAAGTTAAAGCAATTTTTTCATGTACTATAAGTCTTGGGACACCTAAAACATTTTTTTTTCTTCTACAGATCGATCGGCGTATTTTATCGATCGTAACCTCATGTAAAATAAACAGGACTTCGTGGATAAGGAACTCTCATTATGAATTATTACATGGAAATATTATAAATTATTACAATTTGTTTGAAGAGTCAATAAATATATTGAATTTTCTCTGTTTTCTTATTATTTCTATAAAATTAAAATATGTATAATTTAATCAGACGATGACAAGAACTGAGCATTAGCGATATGTTATACCCATTCAATAATAACTTCTCCCTATTGTGCTCTAGTTTACTATTGTCAGTTTATGCATTTTTGCATTAAAATTGTCGAAAGTCACCTGTAAATTATTGGGGAGTTCCCTGAAAATGGAAATACCTAATTCATTACAATGTGATACCAGGATGAGAACAATGAAAATCGTGTTTATTTCAACTCTAGCATTTATTGTACGCATGTTTGCATCATGATGTCACCACGTGCACATTGAAGATTTAACTTGTGATGAATGAAGTACATACATTTGATTCGAATCATAGGCACCACTGCACTAAACTTAAATAATATCTTTAAAATACGATCAAGAAGTTTAAGAAATAATGCTTTTAAAATAAAAACTCCGTGGTAGTTTGCTTTGATGTAAGCGACCTTAAATAAGTCCTGTTTACTCAGTTATGGTAATCGTGCTAATATTACACAGTAGAAGCCAATCACACATCAAAGTACCGGCATTGCCGCCGGACAAAATTCCTCTTTACCCAAGTCAAGTTCAGGGGTTTAACAATTATCTGGCCTGGGTTGCTGTCGGAAAACAAAAGACAAATCCGCCTATTATAAACAAAGGAGACGCCAAAACAACCAGCTTGCCAAAATCAAAAGTTGAATGAATAATTCATGGAAAATTATCAATTTGTGAAGCCGAAACACTAAACTAAAATGGATCAATGATGTTCTTAATCGATCTATTCAGAATTTTAACATATATTATATATGACAAGTTATTTGAATTTATGCTGGTTATGTGCTTTATATAATTAAATATGTGTGCCTTTTCATATAGATTACTTTGTAGGATCGCTTATACCACTGAAAAACAGTAACTGTTGAGCGCGTGAATCCAAATAAATGAAACAGCAATGAACGTGTAGCTGAAATGTAATCTGGAAGAATGCGATTTGGTCAAAATGATGAATAAAGCAAAATCTGCATCAAATATTTTTGGGAATAAACAAGGATATAAGTGACGCCAAGTACGATTTACACTGTGTAAGTACTGTACACTATACTACAGGTCTTCCCTTAAATGTAAGTGGCCCGTGAATTATGAAGTCTTTATTTACCTTCATTTTAAATCACATTCGAGAAATCTGAAAATATGCACATGCAAAATAATAACATAAACAATCATAGTAGTGTATAACAGTTTATTGACGAATAACGTGGTAATTGAACGAGCTGGTCACTGCTGTGTGACGTATGGCGATTTTCCCAATTTTGTCTTTACATTTTTTTGTGTCTACAAGTTTTGGGACACCGAAAATTTTATATATTTTACAGGCATTTAAGTCTTGGGATAAGAAAAAAAATAATTATTTTTTCGTGTCCCAAGACTTACAGTGATTACAGTATATTCATGTTTCTGGTTCCATGTCACCAATAAAATTCAATATGCATCAGTAAAACCACGATTATCATCCATAAATTCTCCAACATAGGACTGTTACCCTCTAGTTTATCTGAACTCCCTGGGAGTTGTGGATTTTGTCCAGACTTTTACCCTATAGTTTTTCTGTACTCCCTGGGAGTTGTGAATTTTTTCCAGACTGTTACCCTCTTGTTTATCTGGACTCCCTGTGAGTGGGTTTTGTCCTGGTCATTTATTTTTCAGATAAGTAATAATATAAAGAAGAGATTGTACATCCAGAGAACTTTCCATTGGTCTGGATGACTGAAAAGTCTGGATAATAGATGTATAGATAATACTGATGTTTTATAATCATGATCCACACATTATTAGAGTGTTCCTTTTCCAGGATCCAGTAGTTTTCTTTAGTACTCACTGGTACATTTATAGTTCATCCGCAATCTGCATATATATTCTTAATATGTATTTATGTATATATATATATATATATATATATATATATATATATATATATATATATATATATATATATATATATATATATATATATATATATATATATATATATGTCTACAGTGGTGGCCATTGCTTGACAAGTATCTATTAGAAATAGAGACATACTACCATAGTGTAGCACAAGTATACAAAAAGCAGCAGTTGGTATATGTTGTATATATAAAGTGTTTACCTTGTTTAACCATACCTGATGGCAACCTAGAATTTTGTTCCACTCAGTCTTGTGTCCTATCCATTGATCTTTCATTTAGCAGTGATAACTCATTAGAAATCCATAGTAAGTAATATTTAATTCCAAAAAATGTAATGAACACATAGGAGATTTCACTGTGTAATGGGGGTTGGGGTTGGGTTACAATAAAGAAGAAAGCCTCATGGCTATTCCATTAAGCAAAGACATATCAGGGTTGAAAGGCAAATTTCATTTTGACCCAAAGCCATGAGCATGAGACAAGACTTTCCATTAATGCCCTTTAAGGAATGCTTTCTGCATAAAGACCATCAACCCAAATATGATTGTTTTGACTTGAATGCAGGCCCTAGTATATACTTTCTATAGAACTCATTAACAACATAACAGCCAGAAATTGTTATGTCTTTGTACTCTCATATTTTAAAGAGACTGAATAGTATCACATGCTTGTTATTTGTTTAATCTTTTGTTAAGAATGTTGCTTTTGTAAAATCAACATTTACTGCTCAGCTTGAAATGACATGATCATTGCATTGTTACATCATTAACATACCTGCCATATTCCCAGACAGTGTTGGGGGTTTTTTTTGAGACTCAAAAAGTGTGTTTTGAGGTCCCAAGGGGAGTGAGTGCATGTGACTCCAAAAAGCAACATCGTCCAATTGAGAACAAGCTATCTTTTCATAAGCCTTTAGAAAATGACTTGAAATTCAAATCTGAATAAAAGAAAATAACTTGTCTGTTTTCTTTAAAGCATTCAATACACTTACAGAGAAAAATAGATTTAGCATTCGGATATCATCACCACATACATACACATATGTGCAAACACTCACATAATCACAACCACACTGACATAAAATAAAAACACATTACACCAAGTTTCGATCTTTAAAATCCATTGGATGGAAAAATGTAGGCTTATTAGATGCGGTCTTTGCTGCTGTCAGTAGGGGGATGGGGGGGGGGGTTTGAAGGTAATGCAAGTGTCATTTGTGTTCATCTATGCACTCATTAGAGACTGGATGGTACTGTTGTTCAAACTTCCCTGATGGATTCTCTGAGCAAAACCTGGTCAGAACTGAGTTGTTCTTGCCGAATTTGGGTCTGATCATTTCAGTGTGTGTGGGGGGGGGGGGGAGAGGAGGGGACATAATTTTTTCAAGCTTAATGAGGGCCTTATAGGTAATACAGCAGTCGTAAATACCTCTGTGGGTGTTCATGCAATTTCTTTATCAACACAAATCAACTGTGTAAACATGAGCATGTGCTTATTATTGTCTTTCAATCAATCTATTTCATGGCTAAAATAACCCTGAAAAGCATGGGTCAATTAATAGTTGGCATTTTAACAAGATTACGATGACGAATAACAATAAAGAGAACTAATCTGAATGTTCAATTCAGCATGTTGAATAACATGGGGTATACGTGAAAAGACTTCTTATGTCTAGTTGGTCCTGGATGAAAATGGTGCTGACTTGACATCCAATATGGCTACCATGGCAGCCATCTTAAAAATCTTATTGCTACTCCTCCTGAACTGAAAGTCATATTGACATGGGATTTTCACCAGAAGACTTTGTATGATGTCTAGTTGGTTCTAAATGAAAATGGTTATGATATGACATGACAGTATTGCCACCATGGCAGCCATCTTGAAATTTTTTTTATTGCTACTCGTCCTGAATGGAGGGTTATATCAACATGAGGTTTTTCACTTAAAGACTTCTTATGGTGTCTACTTGGTCCTAAATGAAAATGGTACCAATCTGACATCCAATATGACTGCCATGATGGCGATGTGAAAATATTACTGCTACTCCTGAATGGATTGTCTTATTGTCATGTTTTTTTTTTTTACTGAAGACTTCTTATGGTGTATAGTTGATCCTAAATGACAATGATGCTGATTTGGCTGCCAATATGGTCCCATTACTCCTGAATGGATGGTCATATCAACATGGAGGTTTTCACCAAAAGACTAATTATGAAGTCTTGTTGGTCCTAAATGAAAATGGTGAAGATCTGACATAAAAAATGACCACCACAGCAGCTATCAATATGGGGTTTTCACTAAAAGATTTCTTATGATGTCTCATTGGTCTTAAATGAAAATGGTGCCGATCTGAAGTTCTATATGACCACCATGACAGCAATCTTGAAAATCTTGTTAATGCAACTCCACCTGAATGGATGGTTGTATCAACATGGGTTTTCACTAATAGATTTTGTATGATATTTAGCTGGTCCTAAATAAAAATGGTGCTGATCTGATGTCCAATATGGCAGCCATCTTAAGAATCCTATCACAACTCTACTTGAACAAAAAGTCATATTGATGTGGGGTTTTCACCAGAAGACTTCTTATGATGTCTAGTTGGTCTTGAAAGAAAATGGTGCTGATCTGAAATCTAATATGGCCACCACAGCAGCCATCTTGAAAATCTTGTTATTGCTACTCCTCCTGAATGGAAAGTCATATATTGAAAATATTGTTATCTCTACTTTTCTCCAAATGGATGGCTATATCAACATGGGGTTTTCACCAATAGAATTCTTATGATACCTAGTTGGTCGTAAATGAAAATGGTGTCAGTCATGCATCTAATGCGGCTGCCACAATGACTGTTTACAAATGTTGTTGTCACTACTCCCCTGAATGGATGATCATTATGACAGGTTTTTCACCAAGTCCTAAATGAAAATGGTGCCAGTTGTACATCCAATATGGCTGCTACGACGACTGTCTTAAAATCTTCTTGTCACTACTCCTCTGAATGGATGATCATTATGACATGGGGTTTTCTCCAAAAGACTTGTAATGAGGCCTACTTGGTCCTAAATGAAAATGGTGCCACTCAGATATCCAATATGACCACCACAATGTCCAGCTTGAAAATCTTGTTATCACTACTTCTGAATGAATGATCATATCGGCACCAGGTTTTCAATGAAATATTTTTTTATGATGTCTATTTGGTAGTAAATGAAAATGGTGCCAATCTGACCTCCAATATGGCCACCACAATGGCCATTTGGAAAATCTTCTTATCACTACTTCTCCAAGGTGGCTGGTCATATCAGCATTGTACTTTCACCAGAAGACTTCTTGTGATATTTATTTGGTCCTAAACGGTATAGTATGCATCTGATATCCAATATGGCCACCATGGCAGCTATCTTGAAAATCTTATTATTGTTACTCATCCAAAATGGAAAGTCATATCAACATAGGGTTTTCACCAGAAGACTTCTTTTAATGTCTTGTTGGTCCTAAATTTAAATGATGCAGATTGACCCTCAATATGGTCACCATAGTGGTCATCTTGAAAATATTGTTATCTTTACTCCTCCCAAATGGAAAGTCATTTTGACATGTTGTTTTCACCAAAAGACTTATAACGATGTCTACTTTTCACCAGAAGACTTCTTATAATGTCTTGTTGCTACTAAAAGAAAATGGCGCCAATCTGACATCCAGTATGTCCACCAAAGCAGCTAATTGAAAATCTTGTTATCGCTGAAGAATATTGTTGATGGTTTCAACACTCGGTAGTTAAATTCACTAACATACCACTCTCTGTGTATCGTATAAGAGCAATTTATGATCTTTAATCTGTGCATATTTAATGCATATTTAGATTCCATTCAGCTATTATTAATGGAGAGTATATGACACTGCATTGTTTCATATACTTTGCTATGTAATTACTTTTACATAGGGACAGATACTTAACTGAGTGTAGTGCGAGAAAATGCAAATCAACCTATAAATATTATTTTATGGTTTTGTTTGAACACTTAACGATGTAAAATGTCCATTTTTCAAAATGTTAAATAGTTTGGCCTTTTAACAGCAATCATCCTTAATGGCAAGATTGAGGGGGAGGGGGGGGGGTCAAAACTACAGGCTTCATTTAACAGTTCAAATTAGTGCATATAAAATGATAAAGGCTTAAAACAGTGATTGCATTTTTAATATTTGTTTTGGGGGGCAGAGAACCATGCATTGGTACGTATATATATATACATGTATAAGGAAATTGGCCACTTGATAGTATAAATTGTTAAAGTATATGTGTACTCACCAACCAATCTCATTGTATCCTTAATAGTAATTCCATCGAAAATGTGCACTAAGAAACATAATTTATAGAATTTCTCTGCTAGATTTGTTTCAAGTCCAATACTCAATTTCTTCTAATACACTTTCACTTACTTACGAAACAATGAATTTTTTCCAAAATATTCAGGTATGCTGGAGATGTCCAAAGGGACTGATTTTTTACTAAGAATAAAATGCATAAATCAGACCTTTGGAGTTTCTAAAACAAAACTTGTGTAAATAATCTTGAAAAATACTTGAAGTGAAAATATATACACTAGGTCAAGGGTATTGATCTCATAATGTACTTGAGATGAACGGTACAACTGGTGAAAAACTGCCTCAACCAAGTTTGGGAGTAAACCATTCCATTTCATGGGTGAAGAGTGATCCTCAAAAAATCCCCAAAACAGCTGTCATTCTCTAAAAGATGGAGGAAGAAATAAATTTTAAAAAGCCCTATAATAATTGAAATTTGTGTTAAAAACTACTACAGAGCAAAAACGGAGAGTAGTATACTTGATTATAATGGCAAACCTCTTCACCCCTACAACTTAAATGGTTCTGTTCCAGTAAGTGTTGAACAACAGCATTGTATATGTAACTTCAGCATTACAGTGACCTGTGTATATCTGAGTGACTTGAAGCGGTCCGCATTTCTGACGAGAAAATAAAAAGAATTAGATTTTAAGTATATGAGTATAGCCATAAGATAACCTCAAAACTGACATGAAAGACCTAATGTGGGGTTATATTTATGTTAATGGATTTAACTGAGGTAAGATGAAGTGGTGGGGTGGGGGATTACATGTATGTGGCAATGACCAAAACTGCTCCTGACAATTCAGGTGATAAACTTGTTTCAACAATGGAATTGTTTGGTGCATGGGTATGTATGATGGTTGATTGAGCAGACATTGGTGGTCTATTGTTTTCCCTTAAATAGGTGGGTAATTATTTGATTGATAAATTTGGGTGAGACATTTTTCAGACCACCACATTGTTTGGTGCTTGGTTGTATCTGCCAGATGATTGAGCAGACATCTGTTGGCTATTGTTTACCCTGGATTGAGCAATGATTGTACACCAGATACATTGAGGACAAACAAAAATAATACTTGATGGCTATATTGTTGATGGTTCAGTAATAATGAGATTAACAAGACATTTTCTTCATCAACAATTCATTGTATCTTGCCAAATTATTCTAACTCTTGTTTATTTTGGCATTAAAGCTTTGTAGTACTTAAGAGGATGGTGACATTTTTGTAAAATTTTGGGAACCATGCCACAAGTGTGCTATATGCAAATTCCACTCATAATGAAGTGTACTCTAGCAGGGTTTCACTGTATATCAGAATGCCTCCTTGCCTCAGTCAAAGCCCTAATGGGAAAGTTGACTCTTAGACTGGAACCATTTTTATTGTTTGCTTGCCTGGCATATCTGCAAGTCAGCTTGCTTTATTTGAAGGAAACTTTAACAAGATATTCCTCACATTTCTAAATCAGTCTAGGTTTAAATAAATAAGAGACATACATTGTGTTTAATACTTAAGCAAACCACAAGGTTGACATGCTTCATGTCAGCATCCAGAAAGTATATGATGTTGTTGCTTGTGTATTTTATACAACTTTTGTATTCTTGATATAAACTAATTGCTAGTTCTGTTACTATTGTTGCATAACTGTCTCACTTTATGATTTATATATTTGTGTACATTCCTTTGTTTGATGGTGAAGGGAATATTTCTTCTTGTTGTTTTTGTTCATGTACATGTATGTATTAACTATTGAAACATGTCATTTATAGGTAAAGATGATACATAACACTTGCTGGTAAAAATGTTTTGTGCTGTTTACCTGAATTGAAGTTTGCAAATTTTATCTTCATTCTTTTTACTTAATATACTTTCTGTTTTATGCTTTTAGATCGATAAATTAATGTGTTTACATGGGTATTAATACAACTCAAGTTTGCGATGTTATTGTTTGCAAAGACTGTTGATAAAAGTCTGTATGTCACAGTATTTAAATCAAGCATCCATTAGCATCATTCCTGTTTGTTTATCCATTAGCATCATTCCTGTTTGTTTATCCATTAGCATCATTCCTGTTTGTTTATCCATTTGCTCTTCTGGAATATTATAGATATTATATCCTTTCCTGTCAAACAGATTTATCAGAGTAAACACTGCTGGAACTCGTCTGTCAAATGTCATCGGAAACAAAAAACATTTTCTTCAATACCGAGATTTACACATTAATAGTGTACTTGTATTGCATAATTGCAGTAATGAACTAGTCCATGTAATTTCATTGAACATGGTATAACCACAAGTTTGAATACTCGTCAAGTCTTAGTGCCATTTTTGATAGTGATAGCATTTTTCAACTTGTATTTTGAGCACAGTGTAGTAGTGGAGCAATGGTATGGAAAAATTGAAGTGTAGTGGTATGCACAAACCAAAGTGTAGTGGTATGCACAAACCAAAGTGTAGTGGTATGCACAAACCAAAGTTTAGTGGTATGCACAAACCAAAGTGTTGTGGTATGAACAAACTGAAGTGTAGTGCTATGCACAAACTGAAGTGTAGTGCTGTGGACAAACTGAAGTGCAGTGGTATGGACAAACTGAAGTGCAGTGGTATGTACAAACTGAAGTGTAGTGGTATGAACAAACTGAAGTGTAGTGCTATGCACAAACTGAAGTGTAGTGCTGTGGACAAACTGAAGTGCAGTGGTATGAACAAACTGAAGTGCAGTGGTATGTACAAACTGAAGTGTAGTGCTGTGGACAAACTGAAGTGCAGTGGTATGCACAAACTGAAGTGCAGTGGTATGCACAAACCAAAGTTTAAATGCAATCTTATTTTTTCTTTTATTTAAATTTAAGCAGTCTCAAGAGACTTGAATTGATCAACTGTCTCTAATTTACTCGATAAACTGAGAAATTGTCAGAAACCTTGATACAAATACAAGTTATTGGCACAATTATTTGCATATTTTATACTGTATCTATGATTTATTGCACACTGTATTTAAATTAACTGCTGCTTCAAACATTGTTAATCAAAATTGGTTGGTGTATTGAGGTCATATTCAAGGATATAATCTGTACATGGTTTGATTTTGACCTGGAAGTCATAAAACTTGCAAGAATGAGACTAAAAACTTTTAAATGAAATATCCCTAAAGCAGTTGAAAACTTCCGCATTAAATGTTCAGCTCAAATTTCTTTTCTTGCATAAGATATATATGCAGATTTTGGAAGCTAGCTCTTGAGTGAAAGTACAATTCTAAAAATTTAGTTTTGAGTAGAAGTCTGTCCTTTACTTGGAAAGTTTTATGTAGACCAGGTAATAACTACTTGCAAACAATGACTACTAAAAAGGCAAAGTCAGTTTATTTTGGAATATTGTAGTTCATCAAAACTTTGTCACTGTTACTGAGTCAATAGTGTTATACAGTCACTTCAAAGGAGTGTCACCTGTGACTATTAAACTAGAACAGCATATGCATCTCTGTCCAACACCACCACTGTGTAAAACACTACCTCTGCAATAAACAGCATATGCATCTCTGTCCAACACCACCACTGTGTAAAACACTACCTCTGCAATAAACTTTTCTAGATTGGAGGAACATTACACAAAATAATATTTGGGCTATTATTATAGCAATAATAAATTATTATTATTATTATTATTATTATTATTATTATTACAGGTCTTGATCTTTCCTAACTTTAAAGTAGATGTGTCATACAATCCATTTGAATAAACTAGATATAGTTTGGTCACCACATCCTAATTTTGCCATCAACAGATCAAATCTCATTGTTGCCAACATTTTTTCCCCCTTCAAGGACCACTGAAGCCAAGTATCAATCATTAAATCAATATGTGGCCTTGTCCATTCAAACACATTTGCAAACTTGCACAATATTATTTAAATGAGGCAAATAGGGAAAGACAATGAGATGTTTAATTGGAATGGTTTATTTAGCATAAATATGACAAATGAAATGTAATTTTCATAGCACAGATATGTGATCCAACTGTTTTTTTTTTTTTTTTTTTTTTTGGTCTTGAATCTCTTTCATGTTCATAATTTATACATGATTTAAACAAAGAAAACAATTCTAATAGAATTCCTATTTATATATGTTTGTTTACACAATTTAAGAAATCCCTTTAACATTGATCTGGTTTATTGATCTCTCTCTGATACATTTTTTTAGCTCTACCAATTGTAGACCAGAAGAGCTTATGGGATGGTCTATCATCTGTCCATCTATTAGCACAAGTTTGTTTTCGCTACTCCTCCTAAATTATATGGAAAATTACCATGAAACTTGATGTACATATTCATACCATGGTCTAGTTGGTCCAAAGTGAAAATGATGCCAGTCAGACATTCAATATGGCATTGTGAATGGATGATCATATCAACATATCAATATCAGCCTTGTGATATCTAGTTGATTCTAATTGAAAATGGTGCCGATCTGATGTCCAATATGGCTGCCACGGCCATCTTGAAAAACTTTTTATTGCTACTCCTTCTGAACAGACAGTCATATGGACATGGGGTTTTCACCAGAAGACTTCTTATATGTCTACTTGTTCCTAAATGAAAATGGTGCTGTTCACACATCCAATATGGCCACCACAGCAGCCATTTTGAAAGTCTTGTTATCACTATTCCTCCAGAATTTATGGTTGTACCAACTTGGATTTTTTGGTAAAAAACTTCTTATGATGTCTAGTTGATCCTAAATGAAAATGGTGCTGTTCACACATCCAATATGGCCAACACAGCAGCCATTTTGAAAGTCTTGTTATCACTATTCCTCCAGAATTTATGGTTGTACCAACATGGATTTTTTGGGTAAAAAACTTCTTATGATGTCTAGTTGATCCTAAATGAAAATGGTGCCACTCAGAGATCCATTACGTCTGCCAAAGTAGCCATCTTGAAATCTTATCACTACTTCTCATGAATGAATGGAAATATTAACATGAGGTTTTCACTAAAAGACATCTTAGAAGAGTTCTTATGGTGTCTAGTTGGTCCTAAATGGAAATGATGTAAACTGACCCTCAATATGGCCATAACAACATGGGGTTTTCACCAAAAGATTTCTTAAGATACCAAGTTTGTCCTAAATGAAAATGGTGCCAATTATACATCCAGTATGGTGGGCATGATGGCCATCTTGAAAATCTTGTCTCTACTCCCCCTGAATGGATGGTCATACTTCTAATGATGTCCTAAATGAAAATAGTGTCAATCTGACATCCAGTATATCCACCACAGCAGCTGATTTGAAAATCTTAGTATCGCTTAAGAATATCAGACATGGCTTCAACACTCAGCAGTTATAAAGACAAAATGGTCTTCTCTTGAGTTGCTGGAAATTCCTTTCAGTCAGTAGACCAACAGTCCCTTCAAGGGACTCTTGTAGAAATATTTAGCTTCTTGTAATCACTGCATATATTTTCATGTAGCAATTAAACATGTGGCCCAGTTAAAGACATGTAACTTGGTGCTGGAATCTGGATTTGTACATCAGTCATGCTTAGTTACTCTATGCATTTTACATCTAAAAAGTAATTTTTTGGTTAATGTAAAGAATTTAACAACAGGAATGATCTTGTATAGATCAAAATGTATTAAAATGGAAAATGTTTGAACATAGGCTATTCGATCAGAAATGACATACCAGAGTAGAAAGGCAAATTTCATTGAACAGATGTGCATTTCACTTGCTGACCATCACTTTATGGAATACTTTCTGCACATAGATATAATTTTGGCTTGCGTGCAGACCATGGTATTTACTTTTAATGGAATGACCTTTAAGTCTTCATTATCAGTTTTTCACTCTTTATTCTCATCAACCCTATATTTATGATTGAAATGAAGGTATTTTGACATTTAATGGTATGCAGAAATTTCACAAGGAAATCCCTCAAACTACTGTTATTAAAACTGTGAATAATGCCAGTTGATTATATACTATAATATGCAATATATGTGTGCAATATGACTAAACTTTTTGTTAGCATGATGCATCAATAAAATGATATTAGTAAAGTCAGATCTTCATGTTTTCTTTTTATGTTCCCTCTGCATGTGCATGTACAGAGGGGGGGGGGCATCTTAATTAGGGCCATGCATGACACGTGCATGTAGAGGGGAACACGTGCATGTAGAGGGGGACATCGTAATTAGGGCCATGTTTGACACGTGCATGTAGAGGGGGACATCGTAATTAGGGCCATGTTTGACACATGCATGTAAAAAGGGGACATCTTAATTAGGTTCATACTTGACACATGCATGTACAGAGGTGGGCATCTTAATTAGGTCCATGCATGACACATACATGTAGAGGAGGACATCTTAATTAGGTCGATGCATGACACATACATGTAGAGGAGGACATCTTAATTAGGGCCATGTTTGACAAAAAGTCAGCGAATCCTCACAGTAATCATGTCCGTCCATCCATCAACAGTTTGGGATTCTACAAGATAACTTTACTGGGAATTGTTAGATTTTTGCCAAATTTCATTTGCAGCTTAACACTGATAAGACCTCAAACAAGTTTTATTTTCAACTTTCTAACTCATTATTTGGAGACAGTCACAGCCCCTGAAAGTCCCACCTTCTGACTTTGATTTCTGCAGCATAACTTAACAAAGGATTGTTGGATTTCAACCAAATTTGACATGCAGATTTATATTGATGAGACCTTGAATGAGTTTGATTTCTGCATTCCATGACATGTAAAGAGCTCCTGATTGTCTCATCCTCCTAAGTTTGGTTTTTACAACATGACTTTACTGTTGTTGGATTTCAACCATATTTGGCAACTTTATATTGATGAGACCTTAAATGAGTTTGATTTCCAGTGTTCTATGACATAATTTACAAAAGTTACCGCCCCCCCCCCGATTGACAATCTTCAAACTTTGGTTTCTGAAAAATAACTTTATTATGGATTGTTGGATTTAAACCAGATTTGGCATGCAGCTTTGTATTGATGAGACCTTGAACAAGTGCAATTTCCAGCATTCCATGGCATTATTTACAGGAGTTGTTGCCCCTGATTGCCTGTCCTCCTCACTTGGTTTTCTTTCATTTAAACCAAATTAAGCATGGAGCTTTATATTGAAATCTTCTGTAAGTTGATTGTCAGGAGTGTTATAGCCTCTGATTTGGCAGCATAAGTTGACTAAACAAATTTTGATTTTAATTAAGTTTTGCATGCAGCTTTATGTTGATGAGATCTTGAATTAGTTTGACTTCCAGCATTTCACATCATTTGCATGAGTTATGGCACTCCTAACTTTGGTTTCCACAAGTTTAAACTTTACTATGGATGGTTGGATTTCAACCATATTTTTCAGCTTTATATTGATGAGACCTTCAGTGCGTTTGGTATCCAGTGTTCCATGACAATTACACAAGTTGTGGCTACCCTGATTGCCCACTCTCCTGACTTGGGTTTCTCAACAAAACTTTACCACAGATTGTTGGATTTCAACAGACTTTGGTATGCAAATTTATATTGATGAGATCTGGAATAATTTAATTTACAGTATTCAACACCATGATTTACAGAAGTTAGGGTCCTTTATTGCTTGTCCTCCCAAACTTTTGTTTCTGCAGCATAACTTTACCTTGATTTGTTGGATTTGAACCATGTACAGTATGGAACATTATGTTGATGAGCTCTAAGATGAGTTTAATTTAAGACATCTACTCCATCATGTGTTGTTTGTCTGTCAACAATTGTTTGTTACCACTTTGGAGTCCATATTTCTGATGAGATTTCATGCAAACTTTGCATACAAGTTTATATCATCAAAATCACAGACAAGTTCGAGAATGAGCCAGAACCATGTGTATAATATGAGGTGATCTTGCATCTGACTGGCTAATCTTGTTACCACTCTGGAGGTCATATTTTTTTTAAAATCAGATTTTGATCAGACTTGGAATATGTGCTTGGAGGAGTCCAATTAAGAGTAGATCCAATGATACTAATGAGGTGACCATGTATCTGATTAACTTGTTACTACTCTGGAGGCCATATTTCTAATCTGATTTCTGATTTTGATCAAACCTGGAATATATGCTTATATTGTCAACATTTTGGATAAGTTCAATAATAAGTGAGATTTACAGATGTTAATGATATAATCTTGCATCTGATTAGCTGAGCTAAAGACCACTCTGGAAGCCATAATTCTGATCTGACTTTGATCAAAATTGGGATAAGGGCTTGTATCATCAAGCTCTTGAACAATTTTAGAAATGAAGTGGGATCCGTGCATATTAATGAGGTAATCTTGCATCTGATTGGTTGAGCTTGAAGTCTAATTTTTATTTGATTTTATCAGACTTCAAATATGTAGGGAGGGGGTTAAAACTAATTTTAATTATCTAATACTTACCTGTCACTATTGTTTAGCTTATCCTTTCTGCAATGAAAAAACCCTCCTCTGTGCCAGATGTACCATCCTCTTGTTATAGAATGCTCTAGAACATGTGCATCAACCCAGTCGGACTCTATGTCATAGGCCCTTATGCAATAGAGTCTCATTTTTTTTTAGGAACTTGACTATAGAAGGACATAAGAACAGAGTGGGAGGAGGGCATCCAATAGTGACCGATAAGTATTACATAATTATTATTAGTTCCCCCCCCCCTACATTTTAATATAAGTAATACAAATACCTGTCACAATTGTTCAGCTGAATTTGTCAGTAACGAGGGAGGTTGAGGACCTCCAAAGAAATACAAATTTAAAATGACTCGCCTTATAGCTGAGCCACTCAGCTGCAGTTATACAGCAGCAGGTTGGGTCACTGTTTTTGCCCCAACCATTGGACCCAGAGAAAAAATACATTGGCTCTGGTTTGATAACGGCAGAATGTAAAAGGAGAAGGTTGTAAGCGATTGCCAAAATGAGACCTTCATAATATCCCCCAAAGATGAATGATTGAGATAGGCCCAAGAAATAGTGATAGTCCTTACTTCATGGGTTTCTATTCTCATGAACGAAAGGTCTCTCTCTCAGTGAGTAACCGATAAGCTCTCGATAGTGAGTGAAATCCATCTAGAGAGGGTAGATTATGAAATATGAGCTGAGCACTTTAAGGGAAGGAAAAGCCATTTCCTACCCTTCCTTCACCCTTTTGAACATGCCAAATATAACCTAAGTATCCTAACTGGGCAAAGGACTTTATCCTGATCATCCCCAGCACAGATGTAACTCAGACTGGGGATCTCTATGGGAGATGGCAGTTCTGAGGGCAATTTGTTTTTTTTTTGTGACAAAACCTGGCTGATATAAAAAGGAAACAAAGTCGTAATTCCCATTGAACCTGAAGCATCGCTCATCTATAGAGAGGGTATGTAGTTCGCGTCTTCTCTGCAATGAAGCTACATTTAGAAGACAAACAGTTTTAAGTGTTCAAACAAAGCCGTACTGAAAAATTCATAAGGGGGTTTCACCAAATTTGATAAAACACGAGATTCCATCTGGGTATCAAGGAGTGAGACACCGGTCTCTGCAGCTCAAAGTTCTTAATAAGATCTGCTAAATGTTGATCTGCGCCAATAGCTGGGCACTTGGAGAATTTATTTGTCTTTGAAAAGGCTGCCATATAACCTTTGATTGTGGAAGCCAAACATGATCTCTCCTCAAAGCGGAAGAGTAGAAAATCTACTACCGTAGAAAAGGGGCAGCTAGGATTAACACATTTCCAAGTGCACCAATCACAATAGATCCACTATGCATCATAGACTTTAGAGGTAAATCGTCTCCAGGCCTGAACAATACAGTCAGCGATCTTGTTCTAAAAATTTGCCTGGCAGATTTATCGCTTGAGATGAGCCAAGTGTGAAAGTGGAGAATCTGAGGATTGTTATGAATAAGAGACCCCTTGTGTTATGACAGTAGATCTTTCCACTGAGGTAACACCCTGCGTTGGTCTATGAACAGGTCGAGAAGGTCGTTAAACCAAGAATTTTGAGGCCAAAGAGGTGTTATTAGGATAATCTGAGCTGTGGATGTCCTGACCTTCTGAAGTGCCTGTGGAATCAATCTGAAGGTGGGAACGCATATGTGAATAGCCACTCCCACCTCAGGCTGAAGGCGTCCACTGCCCATGCGCTTTAGTCTGGGACTGGGGAGATATAAAACGGGAGCTTGTTCAGTCTTGTGGCAAACAAGTCCGCTAAAGCCATCCCCAATATACTGAACAAAGACTCTTGAACTGCTTGGTGCAGAGGCCATTCTGTTAGTAATACCTTGCCTGTTCTTGACAAACTGTCCCACAAGGATATTTTTCTTTCCCGGAACGCGCCGAATATGGAGTGTAATTCCTTACTCTGCCCAGCGCAGAAGGTTCCAGACTTCCACGCAGAGAGAAGGAGCACAAGTGCCTCCTTGTCAGGTATGCAACCACTGAAGCGTTGTCTGAGAAGACCATCACACAATGACCCCTTATTTCCAAGTTGCTTATGTGGAGGAGACTTTCTTATTGGGACCACTGGCCCTGGAGAAGTACTCCTTCTGGCTCTAAACGAGTGCCCCACCTTAAATCTGACGCGTCAGTGTACAGATAGGAGTCGCGTTCAGGGGCATGCAGTGGAAGTCCTATCTAAAATTTTTCTTGATGGTACTGAAATACTGACCCTAGAGGAATTCGGGCTGAAAGAGAATCCATTTGTGGTTTCCAGATCGCCAACAGGAGAAACTGGAGAAGATGTACATGAAGTCTTCCTCTCCGGTACTAGGTCTGGCGCAGAGTTCAAGGTCCCCAGAAGAGAAAGATGAAACTGGGCTGGAAACAAGGTGTTGACTTGTAGAGTCCTCAAAAGATCCAGGATTCTGTTTATCCTGTCTGGGGGAACATGAACCCGGCCCAGATAGGTGAGGAAATTAATTCCTATGCAAACAAAATACTGAGAAGGAATGACATCTGATTTCTCTAGGTTCGGTAGAAGTCCTAGCTGAGTCACTGTAGACCAACAGCAGGACATATCAAGTAACAGAAACTGTTTCCTGCTGTCATGCAGGAGCCAGATGTCGAAGTACTGGAGAAGGGACATCCCCAGATATCTGAGGTGAGCAGCCACTACTGCCATCACTCTGGTAAATACCATGGGCACTGTGGCTAGACCACTTGACATGACTCGGAATTGAAAAACTTCCTGTCTTATGAAAAAATGGAAGTATTTTTTGTGCACAGTAAAAACTGGGATGCGAGAATAAGCATCCTGAAGGTCGATGTAAAATGTCCTGTCTCTGGGCCCCCACCTCCCTGGCATGGGAAAGGGAAAGGGGTCAGTTGAATTCTTCACTTTGCCTTTCCAGATTCTCCGTCTCATGGACAACAGAGGGTGTTTGAAAGTGGGTTGCCTACTGTGTTGATTCGGTTGCATACCTTTTTGGAAATTGGTCTGCTCTATGGCTTGATCAGGCTGAGTACACTTCCTGGCCGCTTTCGACAGGCCAGGAGCCGAAGTGAAAGATATGTGTTGATGGTCCTTCAGATCCCGAGCGGTAATGGAATGTATGAGACCGACAAATAAGGTCTCTGATTCCAGGGGAGCAACTCCACCGACAGCGCCATGGATGTAAACTAGATGTAGCGTATGACCCCGATGAAATCCCCACTTGTGAAGCTCCTGCGTCCGGGTGGGGGGGGGGGGTGGAGAGGAGGGGGGAACGGGCCAAGTGGGAGTGAACTTTATAGCTGGAACTAAGGGCAGGGGGTACTGAAAACCCCTTATGTTGTCTCGCAGATTCCTGCCCTGTGGTAAATCTCTGTGCAAGCTCATTGACAATGCTAGAGACGCCTGAACCCTCTCCTCTTGATTGTCAGCAAATTCCCGAGAATCTACCAGGAAAGACAAACCATCATCATCCTGATCACTACCTTGAGGACTATTAGAACCCGAACGATCCCTCTTCTGGGAAAGCCTGGAAATGGCGACATTGGCATCCTGTGACTCATCACGGGGAGTGAGTGGACTGTCACTTGTGACTTCCTTTTCTGATGGACAAGAACGTTTCTTGTCCGTCTTGTACTTCTTAGGGGAAGTGGGTCTGATACTCTCCGTCTGAGATGCTACCCCTTGAGCAAAATATGGTGAGCACCTGTACTGTTAGGGGGCGATGCAGAAGGCATCTATGGGGCTGGTGGATAATGACCAAGATCACTCCCCTGAAAGGGGAAATTCCACATCCCATAGGGATTAAATGGAAACATGGGAAAGGGGGTTACATCAGTCCTATCTCCTTTCCCAGTATGTTCGGTGACTGGTGACAAGTGACCGCGTATATCCTTGGTGACTGGTATCGTGACCGGCTTGTACTCGGCAACCGGTAACCAGTGCCCGGTATCATGACCAATGGCGACTCAGATCTGTGGGAGGAATACTCCCCAGAACTATGAGAGCTAGAACGTTGCATATTCCTCTTGGGGTTGCACGAACTGCTCATCGCCGTAGAAGGGTACGGGTACTTGGAGAATGTCGACCCTCACAGAAGGGGCCACAATCACTCATAAATAGGGTGTTGCTCTACCTCCTCCAGGGGTAAGCTTTTTCTCTTGCTGAGGAAGGTGCTGCCCCTACCTCCTGTAGTCGGGGGTAGTGGGGTAGAGTGCACTCAATCCCAGCTTTGAGACTATAGTCCTTAACGATAGCCGCTGCCTTCTTCCTAGAAGATGTATTGTCGTATCCTGGGAAGGTACTTCTTCTCCCTCTTTTATTTGGAGGAGTGCACTCGGTTCCAACGTCAAGCTGAGAAGAAGCTGTTTCCTCCTCAAGGGTGATAACAGCTGCTTTCTATGGGGAGGTGCTGTTCCTCCCTCTTTTATTTGGGGGAATGCACTTGATATCATTATTAAAATGTATACTCCGAGATCATCGAGATTCAGATGGAGAGGAGGGAGAAAGTACCATGAACAGACCATAAACAACAAATTGAACATCCATTCGTTCGTGTACATTTTGTGCAAGAAAAACATGCGGTGTGGGTGTCCCATGGAGCTTTCTTGTGCCCACACTTACCCACACTTTGTGACATCTGAAATAGAATTTCTGAGAATTTGTTTTATTGATCGCAAAAAGTAGTGGTACTTTGTTTATTTTAGACCGGAGAGCTAGGGACAAATCATCTCTTCTATACCCTATTACTTTAGTATTTTTGTCTTAGTCGTTACAAATTAGTGCATGCGATGTGGGTTTATGAAATATAATTTCCCAGCGGGTAATCGCTATGATTTATACTAGTAAGTCTCCGGGAATTTCACAGCCAGCGTAGCAACCACTATGATTTATACTATCAAGGTCGCTACGGGAATTTCAGGCGGCAAAATTTCCCAGCAATGCGCAGTGATGTGTATCGAGGGTTACATACCAATACCTGTAAATCCGCTACTGTTTTTGGTCGGTAACGTGTATGTGCTCGGAGTTGCCTGTGTGTATGCGGGCTGTAATGCATAAACAGTTACTCGACTTTTACTGTTTGCAAATCCACTCCGCGGTTGCGTATCTGTGCTCGGAGTTGCCTGTGATTTTCCATTTTCGCCAGCACGGTCTCGAACTCGGCCGCGCTTATGATTTTATCCTCAAAAGCTATCGAGTACAGCTTTGCAATCGTATTGAGACTACTTTGTGCCGCTGTGAGAAGTTCTGAATAGATACGTATTCGCGAATGCAACCGTAACGAAATTATTTTACTGGAACCGCGCGCGACACCAGTTACTATTGGTGGTGCATCAGTCGGAATTGTTGTCGGAGCCATACCAATAGTAACTGGTGTCGCGCGCGGTTCCAGTAAAATAATTTCGTCCACAAATCGAAACTGCAACCACACACACGCGTTTGTATTTCATGAACAGCGCGGTTCTCTTAACAGCTTCATCTCGCAGTTGCAGTTCTGCTTAGATTATTTTTCACGTCGGTAACACGGAGGGTCCATTATAATTCTTCTATTAATATTGTCATGGTGAAGACTAATTCCTCGACAGACTGACCTTGCTCAGGTGCCATACGCGCACACACTTCCAAGCAAGAATTTTTCTTTACTTGCACAATTGTCGTACAATCAAAGAAAATATCTTCCAGAGGAATATTTAGATCTCCAGCGATTGTACGTTCCTGAGGTTTGGCACCATGCTCATATAGAAACACACCGATTACACCTTTGCTTGGTACCTCTAACGATCGTTTTCGTCCAAGAACTGTTACGCGGACAAGTGCATCCTTGTTAAATAACAGTCGAGATCTTGGTCTTCTTAGTTGAGTTAATGTTGGTTTAACATATTCGTTGGGGAATTTAACCGGGGTGGATTCAGCGGTGGATATTACTTCATCTTTATATAATCAATCCCTGGATGTTTTCACACCCATTGGTGCAGTCAGCGATCGGGCATTTGTACGTGCCAATGCAGTGATCCCAAGTTGGCTTCCAGCTGGTATGCCCACACGAGGGTGGTCCCAACTATTGAGTTTAATTTGACGCTTAACAAAATTATATTTCAGTGTATACGAAGGTCTGGCAACATCATTTTGAAGCAGATATTCATCGACAAGTGAAACAAAATCACGATCGATGTTAGCATTACTGGTCAGCTGATCGTTAAATTCCGCAACCTCGTCACCGCGGTCAGAATCCATCACTTATATGTAATAGCAAATCTTAAATACAAACGCCAAAGGCGGTTCAGTACCCGTATGGATAGATGTGCAATGCTTTAAACTGAATTTAAATTTTTTCAACCAACGATATTGCTGTCGTATATATGAAAGAATTTGGAAGACCGGTGTCGGTTTCATTAGGTGTTATTACTCGTTCACCAGGCTGATTGTCGATCAAATATTTTAATTCACCACACCCACTATAATAATTGGATACGATAAATAAATACCATCCAGACTCGCGCGCCGTTAAGATGTGAGATTTAGGTAAATCAAGGCCATTTACGTCAAGAAAAACAATTCGGCCATTTGTTATGCCTTCATTTTTTGTCTCTCGTTCGCTGGTCAACATTCCTATGTACCCCCCTCCCATTGAAGCTACTACGCGTGGAATCGGGGGCACATCTGTGATATGTTCATCCATGTATTGTTTCATCTCACCATTAGCAGTACCAACGTAATCTTTGATAAAGGCAATCGACGTACCAGAGTCTCTGATTTCAATTATCGCGACGAGGTTTTTCCCGACAGCGCCTTCGTTGATGTCCACGTTGGACGTTTTAAGATTTCCTGTTTCATATTGGAAAATCACAAGCTCGCCCGGGTCGACGTCAACAACAGTCCGGCTGGTAAACTCAGTCAAATCCGCTTTGGTGGCAAACCTGCTCAGATCCGCATCGGCGCCGCGGTTGAGAGTCCGTAAATGTTAATAGGCATTTGTATACTATCAAGTGTAGTTAAATGTAAAATCAATAAGCGCTTGTGGGGCCGGTGTTGAGGAAGCTTTGCTTCCCGTGAGTGCGTGCAACGCTTCAACAACAAGATGACCACTTTTGGTCAGTCCAGTCGAGTTTGCAACGGCAGCGTTGAATAAAACAGTGGTAGACGATTTTTTCCGCCTCGGGTTAAATAATCAACCATTTCGCGTGGTGGCGCAAGCGCGTACGAGTCAAACTATAAAAGATGTTGAGGTGTTATAGAGGTGCATAAAGACACCTCGAAAACGCTTGACTGATTTTACCATCGCGAGTAAATCAAGATTGGTCAACGCCGAGGCCTTCTGCGAGTTTTACCAGGTAGTCGAAGACCTCGGCCTGAGGGTATTTTGCGATTTGTTACCAGACCATATGTGGCCTCGAGAAAAATCGTAGATTTTTTCCACCAACAGCCTTTTCTCAGCGCCATCCCGGATGCGGTTCGGACAGCCCCTAACTCAGTTGCTTTTGCAACCGCAGGAGCTGCAGCCGCTAACAACGCTGGATTGACCGCAAGGAATGGAAATATTCCACCGGATTTTTGCAGTGGTGTCACCTCTGACTTTGATAACGTTAATGTCACCGAGGTATTCTTTTGTTTGGCTGCATTAAGCTGATGGAGTTGCTTTTGGGTCAACTACACAGGGACAATTCCAGTTAACTTTTCCTGAGAAAGTTTCAATGTGACCCCGTATTGCGCTTTTGATTTTCGCAAGTTGGTTTTCGCCAAGGCCAACCTTACCTTCGTGGTAGGACATTATTTTATAGTATGCTGTTCAAATACAGCAGCTACAATTACAGGTTTTCCACAGGCGCGTCGATAACCCTCATTCGACCACCTGCGCCCTCCAACAACAGCAACTTATCAGAAAGAATTACAGCAATGCATCTGTAACCACCAGGGACAGGGTAAACGGCGCCAGGATAGACCACGGGGACCTCAGTTACACGTGCATGAAAGTGTAAATCGACCATAGACTGTCTGTACAGATTTTAATGTTCCAACTAAAAGTAATAAATCGCGTACAAAGTAGCAGTCATGCTGGGAAATCTGTCAACCTGTGTCAACGTTTTGATCCCGGCCCATGAACGACCACAGCTTCTGATAGCCATGTGCAATATAATTGCTTGTGAAGTCAAGCAAAATTTCTTCCGCGGGTTCTTGATAACAACACTCCTAGCTGGTCAAATGTCATTTTACTAACAGTCTATCCACCGCGCACCTGAGCCACAGTTTAAAACGTTATAAATACATGTCTTGGTGTACTGACACCTTTTTGGGTGGTTATTTACCATGATAATTGTTGAACGTTGCCTTCATACGTGTCTGTGGTAAGCGTGTGAAATGATAACGGTGATATGCCTCTGGAACTCATAAACGATAAAAAACGTGCTACAGTAGCCACAGAAGGAATTATCGCAGGCATCCACAATGCTAATTTCAACAACACAACTTTATCATCAACACCACCAGTATGCCAAAATTGCATCAATATTGTGTTTTTTCGGTATAATGTGACTGTGTGTTTGGCTCCGAAAATAGCCTTGCGAACATCTCTGCAAAACCCAAATATGTGACTGAGAGGAATCACACATGAAAACGACAAAGTTGAAGTTGCCTTCGACGCTTATACTTATAAAGGGACAAAGGAAGTACTTTCCCCCTCCTCTCCCTCTAAATCTCGATGATCTCCAAAGTTTTAATTCGCATTGGTGCTGGTAATTACGGCTTCTACTTCCCCATCTTCAGCAGCGCTGATTACTTTTGTAGGTTGCCTACGTACATACTGGAAATGATCTGCGTTATCGAATGTATCCTTGATAAACATCATAGTTAGGCCAGCGGATCTCGTGTAATCGTCACTGTATCTGGCGAGTCCGAAAATCGTTGTGGCAATGCCATCGTTGCTCAAACATTCTTGAATTTCCTTTCCATCGATAAAATAATGTGCGTTGCTAAACAACGCCATGATATGTTGTTGACAAATCCAACCCGGGAACCGGCGGCATATTCAGTACCGTCGTGTTGTAAAAGTCTTCATCAATTTCCAAAAAGGCCTCACACGGAAGAAGATCCCGAGACGTATCATGTGCTTGTAATTCTATCCGACCTTTTTGATTAGGATCTTTTACCGGGTACGAATAATACTGAAAATCATCATTTTTACTTCAATCTACCGTCAAAGGCCCGTGCATGTCAAACGCGTGATTGGATACTTTTTTGAATTTTGACTTAGTTTTTATTTATACATTATCGTGTTTGTCTAATACCTTTTGCGACGGTGTTACCTCTCGCGTCCCGTCCACAGCAGTAATCCGCTTCCCATTGCCGCATTTGCAGTCATTGAATCAATTAGACGTTCTTGAGCAGCTTCATTGATGATTTTACTAACCGCAGCTGTTTCTGTCGATGGAAGTGTAATTGGTTTTGCTTCTACCCGCGGTGATCGAATCAATAATCCTCGTACTCGATCTTAAAGCGATTAAAACGCCTGCGATCCCAGATTTTTTAACCGATCTGCAGCAACGTTTTTGATGCTATCAACGACTCGCATTGCAACTTGTATAGCTATTGGTGCAGCGCGTGAAGACAACGCCGCTAGCACTTTAAGTGCGCCTGTGAACAATCCCTGGACAACATCACCAACTCCATTTCCATCATATACCGCGTAAACGGTTTTTCTTGCATTAACAGCACTGGTATCACACGTCCACGTTCAATTGTCATTATATTAAATGTCAGATCGATCTCTAATGTACAGTTGTATCGTCATGGTCTCCCCCCGCACATCCAACATGGGTGAAACGTATATGTGTCGACCGATGAATATAACATGGAAGGTACACCGGTGATGCGGGAATAATTGACATCAGATCACCAGATTCCATAGTTGGGGAAAAACCAAACAGTATATAACCTTGAGAATCCACTCTTGTGGAAGCTCCACTTTCATAACTGCTACTGATGGCGTCACAGGTTAAATTGATCTGAATCGTTGAGGTAATAATGACAATGTCTGGTGCGACATGGTATCCCATGCGTAAAAATTGTTTGTCATCGGAAATATCTTTGGGCCAACCTAAAATTGTTCTTATTGACGACCGTGCGATATCAACCGCGTACGGCGCAGATTCGATCGCGATGACAGAGCTGAGTGTGGGCTCGTTTTCACGTATGAAAATTTTAGAGTCTTTGTTGGTCACCAATGTGATTATCCGTCGAATCTCTTCATTGATCGACGCCATTTCAGGTGACGCCTCTGTCTGCGGAAAACACAAACGAGTTATTCGCGTCAAGACCCCCAAACGGACGTGATCGGATATTAGGCCAACTGTAATAAACTCGCAACGACGCCAATGCAATTTCGAGTGTGTGGAATGCCCCCGCGGCAATTGGTGTAGAAAAAGTTACATCGAATTCTGGTGTTATTGACGAGATCGTGATCATCGAGATAACGCTCGGTGTTGTATTTACAACAACACGTTGCAACGCAACATTGCTTTCGTATAAAACACGAAGTGTTTCAACGGAAAATGATTCAGAACAAATCATCGGTGTTGTATAATCATCGATGTCTTCAACAAGTTTATGCATTAACAAGCGAATCGTCCCCGGTTCCATGATGTAATTGGTGATTAATTCCGGCCACTCAGGCTTATCACTGTTTAATTTATTACTGTCCATCCACTCCTTAAATACCCATTTAGGCCATTCTTCACGGATGCAACTCGGGCGCGTCATATTGGGTAACTCGCCGCCAACATAACTTTTGTTAACTCCTCATATGTAGGCTTTAGCGCAGCAAAATCTAAAGCATCTTTGAAGATCTCATGGCGTGCCCACTCATTAAAGTTTAGAACTTTTGTTGGCAAGTCTGACTTAAACTCGAGCGGTGGTTCTTCTCGAAAACTCAGTTGCCTCTTCATCACCTTCGGTGTATTTTTTTATTTCCGTTATGGTTTCATCATGGATTTGCTCTCGTAAGAGTTGAATAGCCTTCGCGGTTTGTTCCGTGGCTGCTATGATATCTTGAGCGTGTTTGGATATCTTACGAATTGGACCCGACTTTTCTTCTGTTCCTATCATTGCTGTCAAACGTTCCGCAGTTTCGCGTGTGGGTTTAATCAATGGTGCAAATGTTTGTTCGAAGCCCGCTGTGATATCGTTCGTGCAGTTTGTCTCGGCTGTAACATATCATTAACACGTTTTAGTGCATCCATGCAGTCGCGTAGCAATTCCATTTGATCACGCGCGGCTTTGCAACGTCGGTCTGCAGCTTCCGCTATGGTATCTCTGGGGGCTTTTGTCATTTTATATATTTGGTATAGTTGTTAAATTGGTTTAACCAACCCCCGCGATATTTTCCCCCGCAGACAGAGGCGAGACCGCTCTGGAGTGCTAACACTCCGGGTCCACCAGTCAAGTAAATAGTGAGAAAACAATACGGCTCCGAGGTGGCCTCCTCAAACATATTCCGAAATTCATCCCAAGTGTGGTCGGCGGCATACCAAGTCCAATGAATGTTTGCAAGACGAAGTGCGTCAACGCCGCGAAATAACACTAACACGTTACAGTTGTATAGGATTACTTTAGGCATGTGTGCTTATCGTTGTGTCAAATAGATCACGTCTGTGTTTTTATGTCGGCCTCGGGAAAATATTTGCGCGGGATTGATTTTTTGTTCAAGAATTACATAGCTGTGCACGACAAGATTTTTCTCACTCGGATCAAGATCATCAATAGTAGGCTCTTCGTCGATTGTGGAAAAGTGGAGAAAAAAAAATCAACCGTAGACAATTTACTTCTTCGTGATGCCTGAAAGCCGCTAGCAAAATCCCGAATACATCATAACACGGTTGATCGTCCGCCGACGGCGCAATAACGTACAACCGATCCCAAGTCAACCGTCCCAAAATCATATTCGACAACAATTCAGTTTTCTCTGAACCGGCAGGACCAATGATTAGCGCGCGAACCAAATTTGGAACCATATCGCCGTGCTTGGACGATTTCGGCGGTGCCTGCGCGGAAAAGTAAATGACGGAAAAATCTTAAATTTTTCCCGACGCGGAGCTTTTCAAATCTTTGATTCTTCTCGACGCAGAGATTTTCAAATCTTTGGCATCTTAGGTGCTTTTCCTTTTTCGTGATGCCATGGTTAAATGTCAACAGCGATGTTATATAATACAAACATGTCTTCATATTGTGTCCGATGCCGCATGAAACCTCGTACTGCGAATCCAACTCGAGTTCAAACATGTCATGGTCTAGCTGCGATCGCGGGAACTTGTGTTATATGTAAAGCAAGGAGGTTCACGCTTGTTAAAAATATGTCGTCGGCGGTGATGTTCGCTGCCGCGTTAGCGAAACTACCCGGAACACCATGGAATAAATATCTTGGTGAAAAGCATATTCCTGGATACAATTACTGTGGGCCCGGAACACGACTGGATATACGACTTCAATCTAAAAATCTACCAGCGACCGGGGAAGCACCCGTAAACCGCGTCGATGCTGCATGCTACCGACATGATCTTGCTTATAAAGCATCAGATGCTATTGGTGCGCGTCAACGTGCCTATGTAGATCTCACCCATGATCAATTCGACACTCAGAGAAAGAATTGATAGATGGATCATCAAAGGGGGTATGAAGGTCAAGATTGTTTTGGGTGGCGGACAAAGTCCACTCAGTACCACCTCCCGTGGGCAAAGTCCACGCATTGGAGGTAAAATATATTGAAATAATTTACAAAAATGGATAAAATGAGTGTAGTTGCTGAATGGGCATTATCGAAAATATACTACAGTCGGCTCGGGTATTGGAAAGTGAAGCCGCTGTTGAAAAGTTAGCGAGCGCGGCAGCGGTCACCCATGTGGTTTCTCAAGAATGGTTAGCTAAACAAGCGTTGTGGCAAATTTACCTACCCGCGCCAAACACCTAATGAAGTTCATCAGTCTGATTTTTTTATTTCTCCCACATGATCGGGTACACGGACGCTTATACAAATACGCGTTAACCGTCGTACATATCACTAGCAGATACAAGGAAGCGGATCCGTTGACGTTCATATATTCAGCTGGTGTCGCAGATGCACTCGAACGTATTTACACACGCAGGCCGTTAACATGGCCACGGTTGTTACAAGTGGATCCAGGTAAAGAATTTCTCAGATCCGTTACTGCGTTGTTGGTAAAACACCGTGTGCGGGTTCGTGTTGGACATGTTAACATACATCGTGACCAAGCTAATGTGGAACGATTTCATAGCACACTTGCGGAGCGATTATTCGGACATCAGGACGAGCAGGAATTATTGATGAATCGTGGAGCGAAATCTCGCGAGTGGGTAACACAGCTTCGATCAGTCATCACAGAGCTGAATAATGAAATCATACGCGCGATTGGATTAAAACCCGCTGATGCAATTCGGCTAAAGACTCGGTTTTGCGAAATCAGGTTCACATCTACCACCTTTAGAATCACTCGGAAATAATTTTGTTCGCTATCTGTATACACCTGGGGAGTTAAAAGGTGGGCAACGTGTCGTGCTACCGATCCAGTATTGTCTGTTTTTGTATTTACAATCGCTGATCGGTTTGATTTCCAAGACAGCCAACACGTTATCATTTGGCGCCTGGGCATGAGCAATCGGGAAAGCCTCCCGGTAGAGCATTTGTGCGAGAGGAATTGCAAGTCGTTCCCGCGAATACAGAATTGCCACCAAGATCTATTTTACGTTATATTATCAATCGTAAGCGGATTTGTAATAGCATGATGTCCTAACGCGTAAGTGGTAATTCCATCTGGAAATATTAATCGTTTGGTATCAAGCGGTGACAAACTCACCTTGGTGTATGGATATACACTCATGTGATGTTCTTTACTTCTGATCATGTTGGTTTTATGTGTGAGTTCGCGTCGTTCGCGAAGACATTCCACATACATCTCCTGTGTGAGATTGTTTTTCACAATAACATGGGCAACTCCTTTTGTCCGTTTTATGTTTTCGGATCCGACCACAATCGAGTAGTTTAGGGCCAAGCCCCACGTATTCATCGATAGATTCACCCGCGCACTCGTCTTTGAATTTTCCTACGACTTTTTGCTAGTATCGCTTTTTAGCGGGTTACCTTTGAGGTAATCGCTTATTGTCAAATTCGTTTACAAGTATGTCCGATGCCATGCCCGCGTACACATCGTCGGTGGTTATAAGCATCAGCAGTCTGTGTCGGTAAAAAGCATCTTGATACGATCCTGGTAAAACGGTTTAATTTTGTCATAGTAAGACTCATACATGAGTAGCTTTGAAAGATCAAGCACAGACGCGCCAACGTAGATAGGCTTTGTCAGCTTCAGTTTCGATTTGTTACTACGTACGGCAACAAGTCCACCAACGAAGATCTTTCGAGATTCGAATGCCGGGTCCGCGATGAGCCTTCGAAGTTTGTCCGGTTCGGTATCACGGACAAGGTTGACGCGGATTCGTTTTCGCAGATTTTCCATAGTTTTCCCAAACACGGAATTATTCATTAGTTTCAAGAATTCTCTTTCAAAATAATTTTTGGCCTCTGTACGCAGATCCGTATTCATCTGAATATAAGGAGCCATCCGAGCGTGTTGGCGAAATCTAAGCACCCGATGAATTTTACTTGCACGCATTCCCAATCGCAAATATAACTGCAGGCTTCGTACGTGAACTACAAAGTTGGTTTTCCGCCGAAGACTTCGGACAAGTTTGGTGCATTCGGTAAACTTGCATCGTGATTCGTCAACGATCTCTCACTGATACGGGGACAGACATTCGCGGGGCACCGACAACGCTTCTGGTGCCAGCGGGTAGTCATTATGAGTGTGGTGAAGCTCGTCTGGGTAAATCCAAGTAAACTTCAAAGTATCCGTGGTCGCTGTTGCTCTCGTGATTGCGTACATATTTGTTCACGTCCACATCCGCGGGATCTATCCACGAAAATCCACCAACCGGCAGCGGCTACATCATCGCCCACAGATAAAGATTATTGGTGTAAAGATACATGATGTAACTGCTTGGGACAGCGGGGTCATATTCGTCTACGTCTGGGGTATTCGCGCTAGCGCGACGATGACTCACCATTGAAATCCCGCCCTGAAGTCCACGCTCGATAAACAGATGCTGGTCAATATCGGCGAGCAGTTTCAACTCGATCTTGGTTTTCAACTGCAACGTATCCCAGGCCATTCCTTGTGATGTGAAATAGTGCGCGGGGTCGAGATTGTATATTCTCATGGCGGCATCTCGAAACGCTTTAATGATATCCGCGAGCAGCAATACAAATCGTGATAGTCACCGAGGTTTTCACAGTCGAATGCGGACCAAACCGCGTTTGCGTTTGCGTGTGCGCAGTCATCGGTGGAAATACAGTCGCGAGACAACGACGAATAAAATGCCTCGATCGGTGGTAACAATGTAACTAAACCTGCATGGGACTTGTTCAGCAACTTGCGTTGTATCTGCGTTAACATTAGGAGCGTTCACTGGAACATTTAAACATTCAAAGTCCGCATAAATGATATACGATACTTTCATCTGTCGTTGCACCGCGGTGAATTTCAAAATGTTTTTGGCGGGTTCTGGCATAATTGTACGCTGAGTTTTTTTTACTGATTCCACCAAAAATAAAAGTCATGCTCGTCAAGCCCCTGTTGGGTGCTGTATAAATGCAGGCAGCGTCTGCATGGAAACGTTTTACCCGTGTGCTTGCTGTGTCGGTTAAGCAATCGGGGAAGATTCTTTATCCATACGTAATGAGATAATGACTCTGAACCTTCCATGTCTTCTATCAACAGCAGATCAATCTCGGTCCGCTCATGCGACTCTTTGCTTTGTATATGTGGAGATAGTTGACGCGTATAAAAGACTTTGTCCCAAGCGAACACATTAACAGCGATACTAGGGTTAAGTTCTTCAAACTTTTTTAGTATCGCCTTGATAACCTGAACCGGAAATTCAATGTTGCCCAAAATGACTTTACCCAAATATTGTTTGTATTTTCGCCTCTGATCTACTTGATCGATCGCGGAATGTAACGCAGACACAATCGCCCATTCAAAACATCTATTGTCTTTGTTACATTTATCACCTACCGCGGCGGAATATAGTCTGGTGTAGGTATATAATTGGATCCGCGGAAAGGTTCATTCGAGGAAATATGCAGTTGAACTTCCGTACATCTGTCAAGAGTCCATCCCGAACCGGTGGTGGTCCATTTTTCAAACGTGTGGAGAATCTTTTCATTACCTTAATCGATTGCTTCATTGATAACCTCAGTTTCTTTGCGGTTCGCACTTATAAGTGAACCGCCATGAAGCCACGGGGTTGAGATTTTAAATCCGTCATTGTCGAATGACTTGCGATTAAGCGGCATAGTCAAATGTGCATGGACATCAATATCCACTTTAACTCCGGAGTGCCAGAACATTGTAACGTCGATATGATTTCCCGGCGCATATTCGATAAAATTTTTATAATGTCTTTGCTTGGCGCGTACGTTTTTGGAATAATCGCACTGTAATTTACATGGTTGTTCTTACCCTCGTGAAACTTAAACTTGGGGACTTCTTGTTCATGAACATCCGCAGGGGCCTCAGCGTCTATAACAACCGCGGTACGAAGGCGGTCTTCTTCGCGAACATGCTCAATTGCCTCAGCGGTGACACGTCGACGGTTTTGTTCATCCGCAATCATATTCACAATTTCTGCACGCTTGACTCGTGGAGGAATTTCGATATTAAATCGTGTGTTGTTGTTTTACGAAGCTGTCTCACGGTCTGACGCGGTTCGGCTACAATACCTAATAACACAAGTATGTTAGCTTTTCTTGCACCTCTCGGTATTGGTATGCTACGCACTGTCTCAGTTGTCGTACTGTTGCTGTTGTGGTAACTGGTTGTTGCGGTTGTGCAACCGGTGGTGGTTCAGTTACAGGTCCTAATCGTGCAAGTATGTCAGCTTTTCGCATACGACTTGTTATTCGTATCCCACGCGTCCGCGCGAGTTCTTTTAGTTGATTCGCAGTCGGCATCCTGTTATATAAGGGAACATCTTTGTCTAATTGTGAATTCCGTCAATACATGTTTTAAGAATTTTTACTTTACTGGGGTTGGAAACGGCAATTGTCTCAATCCTGGCTATTATTTAATTTACTTCTATATCGTTTTCATCAACGTCGACGGGGGTGTTAACGTAGGGTATTTCCGCAATAGGTTCCGCTGCTGTTACGCCCGCGGATCTTTGACGATGTGCACGATAATACTCGCTAACAGATCCACATGGTCCGCAAAGCTGAATACGAGACTTTACTTTGATACCACGTCGCAGACATGGTCAAGCACCCAGACCAATACGTAACGCGAACAAATGTGATTTACAGTATTCGTAATGGCATGTTCTGCCGCAGAGTTCACGTTTTCCAACGCATACACCTTTGCATTGATTTCGTCCTAATACCATTAAACTTCTTATATATTTACAAATTTTATTCTATAATAGAGATAATAATCTGTGTCTGCGTCTTCGTAAATACAATTCTCCATGCTTCTAATTAATGGTGCACGTAACAGCGGGTGTCTGTGCTCTTCATTCTCATCACCGATAAATGGTTGCAAAGATACTCGCAATGGATAGTATCTGAATTATACGACCATTCGCTGTAAACGACTTTTCATCAGTCATTGTAATTTCCAAATTCTCGGCATCGGTTTTTTTTAACAAAATTGGTCACCAGGCGACATAGACCGAGAATCACTGGCAAATAAATGTTTGTGTTTGAATAAAATGTTCTCCGATTCGGTATTTGGCCAAATCACCGCATACTCATCAGTGCCATTAAATCTTATATCGACTCGTAAATGACCACCGCATGTACAACAACATCCCATAACATAAAATGTCTTGCACTTTGTGCATATTGACCCCATAGTTTCTGCGTCTTTGCATGAAAATCTCGTGTGAATAAACCTAAAACATAGTGATATTTGCTTAGAATTATAGCATCTCAACCGTCGCTTAAAATCTTCCTTTTCTGCTTTCTTTTCAGCTGGAGTTTTTTGCATTTCTCTATCAATTATTATATCACCAGCCTTTCTTTTTTTTTTGCGCCCACCATTTCCTTTTTTCTAAACATGCTTCCGCCAATTTTGTATTTCTGATAAATCTATTGCGGTTTATAAATTCTTGTAACTCATCATCATCAAAATCTTTGTAAAACATTTTTCCTATCTTATAATACCAAAAGCATTTCTCTAATTAATTTCTTCTTGGTGATCTTCAAGACTACTACAATAATCGCTCAATGTTTCTGTGTTGTTGTCGTCGTCGTCATTCTCATAATCATTATAGTATTCGCTCGTTTTGCTATCTGTACTAGGCGGTGCAGCCAACGTCAGGGATTTTATTTTTTCTTGTACGATACCAAATAATATTTGTTCAGGCTTTTTCTCATAAGCTTAACCAAGTAAACATCGTTGTTGTTCCAAGATAACTCCTAAGTTGACTAATTTATCAAGATGCTCCGGATACGTGTTTGAACAATCATACATCTTTTGAGCCTCTTTGATAAATCTGTATGATGCATTTGAGAGAAACAACGATGTTCATCTTTTCTGCGACGCTTTGCACACTCCACTGGTTTGGTAGATTAATTCCAGACTCGGATATTTTCATAAATTCTTTTAGAATACTATATGCATATATCTGTGGATTTTTCGCCATTGTTATATGTCCCGGGGTAAAATGTGTAATACAATATTTTCGCATAAACTCTGCCACAGTCAGTGTAAAATATAGCTGTGGCAAAAATATTTTTATTCAGTATACCGCGATCAATAATCCTGCAGTGCCATAGTTGAT
The DNA here is from genome assembly GCA_029931535.1 of Margaritifera margaritifera. NCBI lineage: Eukaryota > Metazoa > Mollusca > Bivalvia > Unionida > Margaritiferidae > Margaritifera > Margaritifera margaritifera. The sequence goes on along the minus strand of JAQPZY010000956.1, from coordinate 76,343 downwards.
AGTCGGTGTCGAATATTCAGTTACGAATAATATCAGCCTAACTCGGCTGTGGAGAAAATATGTTCTGCTTTATAAAAAAAATACGAGTAAAATATTTTATACAGTCGGTGGCGATCAATAATTGTGTTTTCACAGTAGTATTTTTAGTCTCACAGAAAATGATTTTCCACATTATAGTATAGCCACAATCAATAATATAGGCTTGACTGAAAACATCACTTTTGCGTATATTTTGTAAACCCAATCTCGCATGCATTAGCGTGTAATGAGTAAGCTAAAAATACTAAAGTTATGGGTTGTAGAAAGGCCGACTTGTCCCCAGCTCTCCAGTCCAACACAAACAAAGTACCACTACTCAATAAAATTAATGATGATGTTTAAACACAACAAGGGTTGCGTTAACCTGTTGTTATCTTTACTACTTACCAATGATGGAAAACCTCAAAGTAGTGTTACTAACTGAGGTGTAAAGAGAGGTAAATAAACATCACCTATGAATTTGAACTTATGCCACAATTAATGAATGGAGGAACATGTAATCTCTAGTAACATTCTAGGAGATTAAATAGCTACTTGTAACGACAATTGCATGAAACAACCATAATGACAATGAAAACACGATCTCCCATACTAAATGTAAACGCTTAAAGTGAAAACATATATATGGATAATAATCAAGTGAATTTTGACTACCCGCTAGTAAATGGACCTTGCCGACAAGGTAATTTCCGAAGCAACGACGGGTATTGTGGGTAGGGGCCTCGTCGTGACCAAAACGCTTAAATTTATCTCTCTGGACAATCAAAAAAACTTTTTGACAAGTAACGGACTGAGGGATAATGTTCGCTAATTAAGACGAATATGAATATAAGTCCCTGAACAGCAATATCATAGCTGAAAGGTATTCTTTCTCGAGCGAGAATTTTCCATGTGTTGACAAGATGTCATCTGGAAATGAATTGAGGTTCTATTGCACATGAGCCGATGACGTGGAGTCAGACAGGGTTGATGGACGTGTTCTAAGAGCTTTTTTGAACAGGAGGATGGTGCATCTGGCACAGACAATGGTTTGGTTGTGTGGGGTTAAACGCCATATGTCAGCACATGATAGGCTATACATGGCGGCCAGTATATTTTTGGTGGAGGAAGAACCCGGGAAGAACCACTGACCCATGGGAAGCTTTCTAATATACCCATGTTGGTCGAGCCGAGACTCGAACTCACGCGGACAGAGATGAAATATGTTAGTGATATGTAAAGGCGAGTGCCTTAAAACACTCAGCCACCTAGCCCCCTCCCCCCCCCCCCGCATCCCCGGCACAGACAATGGTTTTCCATTGTAGAAGGGTAAGCTAAATAATAGTGACAGGTCGGTATTACTGATATTAAAATAGGATTATATTAAACCATAGCCGAATCTTGCATGAGTTCTATAATGAATATCAATGAAGTGAGTACATTCTGCACATATTTCTTAGTGTAATTACCCTAAAGGCATTGCTAATTTACAATCTTATAAAGGTTCTACCATCCACAGTTATTATTGTCCCCTGCTACTTAGGCGAGAAGACGTAGAAATGTTTATCATCCATCCCTCCATTCATCAGCCTGTCCAACCATGCACAAGCTTGTGAACACTCTAGCATCTGCTTGGTTCATTTGATTTCAACCAAATTTGCTTTGAAGCTTCATTTCAATAAGAGCTCAGATGAGTTTGATGTTGAGCAGATTTAGCTTGTATTTTCTAAGAGTTATTGCTGTTGGTCAACTTAGAACAGGTTTCCGAATGACTTTTGACTGCTGTAGCATTCACACTTTTTATTTGATTTCAATCAAATTTACTGTGAAGCTTTTGTCCAGAACTCAAATAAGTTTGATGACAAGATTTGTACCCTATTTTACAAAGTTAGGGCTCTTGATTGACTTATCATAGGCATTCCATTGGCTTGAGAGCATGCAAGCATTAATATCTTTTGCTTGATTTCAAGTAAATTGTATGTGATGATTGGCCTCAACAAGGTCTTGGATGACATTGATGAGTGTCATTTCTTAAAGAGCTATGGCCCTTGATCAATTAACAAAAAGTATCTCTATGACTTATGAACACTCTACTATTCACACTTTTTGATTTATTACAATTTACAATGAAATTTACAGTAAAGTTTTAACTCAACAAGATCTTGGATGAGTCTGATGATGACCAGATTTTGACAGTTTATTATGGATGTATGTCCATTGATCAACTTAGAATAGGCATCCCATGCGTATTTACATTTTTTTATTTGACTTAAACCAAATTTGCTGTGTAGCTGCGTCTTAACATGATCTTACATTTCTGATTTTGATGATATTTTACAGAGTTATGGCCCTTTACTGACTTGGAATAGGCATCTCTTTGGAATGTAAACAATAATAGCTATAGCATTATTTGATCTTAACAAAATTTGCTGTCTAGATTCATCTTAGCAAAATCTTTGATGACTTTGATGATAATCCGATTTAGATTTTATTTTATGAGTTATGGCCCTTGACTGATTTGGAATAATCATGCATCTAATGTACTTGAACATCAGCATCCACATCATTTGTTTGATTTCAACGAAATTTCCTGAAAAAGGTTTTATCTCGACATGATCTCAAATGAGTTTTATGATCGGTAGTGGCAACTTCTTGTAAATCGAGGACTGTATGCTGCAATGCCCACACATCGAAGTTTCATCACATAAACCCAATAGCAGTAGTGTGGGGCAAAATAGAGCCATATTGGAGTCCCATGTTAAATAGGGTCAAACGATTATAGAGTCAAACGGGAGTTTAACATAGTCGCCATCTTGGTTCATAGCTATATTGTAACAGTGTAGCAATAGGCGACGGTCTGCACTCGAAATGAAATACCATATGACATCATATATTTGTTATGTGGGGTGAGTCTGTTTGTAACAGTGTAGCATGAGGCGACGGTCTGATTTGAATGGAAATGTCGTATGACGTCATAGGTTTTAACATGAATAATCTGTTTCTCAATATGTGGGTGAGATGTGTGTGTGTGTGTGTGTGTGTGTGTGTGTGTGTGTGTGTGTGTGTGTGTGTGAAAGAGAGAGAGAGAGATGGAATTAACATTACGCCTTTGATCGGTCCTAAATATAATCCACAAGTGTTGGATTTGACACTTGGACACAAGTGGTAACTGATTATGCCAAAGATATCGTGTGTGACAGATGAAAGAAAACATGAACTTTGTAATTTTTATGACATGTGTTACGATTAGGGGTAATGTAACAAAAGAAAAGACTCAAACAAGCTTTCAAGATTTAAAATACAAATATTTAATTTTCTAAAATATTAAAATATTTTAGTAAACAATCAAAGTGAAAGAATTTAAAATAACTTACAGTATAGAATATCCTTAAAAGTTCTAAATTGTTCTAAAGCTCACTGATCCGGAAGTTAATCCAAATAGTCCGAATAAAGTAGGTTCCGAATGAAATCTTCACTGTACTGATGTACTAATAGGAATCAGTTATATCCAAGTGTTATAAATTCCAAATAGTCCTTGTGAACATGGAATATCACAAGTTCTAGAAATGTTTCCGATAATTCCACGGAGCTGTATAATTATTAAAGTTTAAGACACAGTACTTAATCCAGAATGTACTGTATAATGATAAATATATATATATATATATATATATATATATATATATATATATATATATATATATATATATATATATATATATATATATCACTGAAGCAAAATATCCGCACATAAAATGAACCCAATTCGTGTATGACCTCTCGGGCTGACAAACTATGCTAGGAATGCCTAAACACAGCAATACATCCTATTATATAGCTTCTGACTGTGCAAAACAGAATAAGGAAAAACCAATTTAAACTGTATTGCGACTTAAAAACAATTTAATCCTTCTAGATTACAACCCTCTCCGAACCAATCAGAAACTAGGTTATGCGTGACACCGCTAAAGTACCTATGCGCTAACGTTTGTACCAGTCAATAAAGTATTGACTCTTAATGAAATCATAGAATCTAGGTCAGAAGTTCAACCCTCACGCGCTAAATCACGTGATATACTAATGTTACAAGCGACAATATTTTCCAAGTCCAATGTACTGAGTCACATTGAAATACCGTATATATACTTTCTGCAAGACGACATCTGTTAGACTATTAGGCAGAGATCATAAAACTATACCATTATTTAAAAACGAAATAATACATAATTCCGTAACACATGTAAATTGGTTACAGCATGAACTGTGTTTTATAACATGCACATTGGTTGTATCATGAGATGTATTTTATGACATGTCCATACCTTGTAGCACGAATTGTGTATTTTTTTTAAATTGCATATTGGTTACATCATGAATTGTATTTTATGACATGTACGTTGGTTGTACATAAACTATGTTTGATGACATGTCAATTTGTTGTGCCACGAACTGTATATTTTTTATATGTACATTGATTACCCCATGAACTGTATTTTTTGACATGTCCATATCTTGTAGCATGAATTGTGTATTTGTTTTAATTGTATATTGTAACTGATTAAGCCAAAGCCATCGTGTGTGACAGATGAAAGAAAACATGAACTTTGTCTTTTTTATGAAATGTAAATTGGTTACAGCATGAACTATGTTTTATGAAATGCACAAGTACATTGGTTGTACATAAACAATGTTTTATGACATGTACATTGGATGTACCATGAAGTGTTTTAATTTGTGTACACTGACTTTGAAATGTAAATAGATGATTTTGTCGTTGTTGTTACACTTTGAAACAAAATTAAAGGTGTATAAAATGTATAAAATGTGTTATATTATTAACAGAGTCTCAGAATTCAAAACCTAACAGTTATGGCTGCTTCCTCAGTTCTCAAAGTAATTGAGGAAAAGTGAGATCGTCAAAGTTGGGAGGCACTGTATCTTTGCCATCCCTTTAATATGTTAATTGCTGGACCGAGTGGTTCAGGAAAAACCGAATTTGTCCAACGTTTGATCGGACACAAATCACAATTGTTCGATCACCCACCTCATTGTATTATATGGTGTTACAAAGAGTGGCAATCGGCTTACACATTACTCCAAGAACGTCAAGGAGAATCCATTTCGTTTGTAGAAGGCATTCCCCGCGAAGACGATGGGATCCTATCTGACTTTAGTCAAACACATCTTGTCATCTTCACCTTGGCTGAATTATGTGTATGACGATGCCAGTCAAACACCAAATACGTATTTACTCATCGATTTAAAACCTACCACTCCCGATTATTTCGTACCAATTTGTTTCACAATTGGTGCCAAGAAGGAGGTCCTGTCATTTACACGTCACCTTTGGCATATGTCTGAAACTCTATAAAAAGATCCTTTACTTCTTTTCTTTCTAATAGTATTCAACATGACATCCTTTCAATCTCATCTTCCTACCATATTGATTCGCGCACTGTATGCCATCAGTCACGAAAAAATGCACAAGTACGGTCACAGTTGTTAGAAGCGAGTCTCAAAGAAGTGTTACGATGGGTTACTTTGACAGCACGTCAATTGCTTCAAGGCATCATTCACATACCACATCAAACAAAACGTGATAAACTTATGACATCATATGGTATTTCAGTTCGAGTGCAGACCGTCGCCTATTGCTACACTGTTACAACGTAGCTATGAACCAAGATGGCACCTATATTAAATTCTTGTTTGGCTCTATAATCTTTTGACCTTATGTAACATGGGACTCTATTTCGCCCCATACTACTACTCCCAATACCCAAAATACCACTTGAATAATTTCAGTGATGTTTTTGAAGGTCAGTTTATGTTCTGCAATGCAACACTGTCGGTAAAAACTCGAAGCAAATGAGAACTTTACAACTAATTCTGAAATTTAAAAAAAAGAGAAACAATATGTATCCTTATTTTTCTGTTAACTCGGCTTTGTCCTAATAATAAGTGAATCTCATAACTATTCCTTGCAGCAATACTGTTACAACTCCAGGTCTTAAAATAATGTTACAGAAAGAAAATGAAACCAATAATGTATGTAAAATCAACAAACAATTTATTTCTCTGTAATTAAAATGAAAATTCAAAAACACTTACAATTTGTGAAATAAATTCCAAATAATCCTAAATGTGGTAAACACAAGTCAGAAATTATAGAATGTTCTGAATGAATAAATGTTCCGAATGAATTAATAGTCTTGATTGTCCTGATATACCACAACAATACAATCCAAAGTATCTTTGAGACTGTTCACAAATATCCAAAAGTCATATATATATATATATATATATATATATATATATATATATATATATATATATATATATATATATATATATATATATATATATATATATAAATCCAAAGGTTAATGAGCACTTCATGGTAACTCCAATGAATGTTCAAATAAATAATTCCTTTCGAATTATGTCTACAGCACAACTTTAAAATCTGATCATAAACAGATTCCCAAGGAATGGTTTTAAAACAGGATTTAAACAGGAATGAATAAATGCACATATTCTAATGACCAACAATGCAACAGAACGTGCATCGTTCCTGTGGAAAAAACCCAAACTAGTTGTGAATAATTGTCAACAGGACTGGCCTTGAACTCAAATGCTGCCAACAAGGTGTTTACCAATTGACTAGAACTTTAAAGTGTGACTTACTATCATGGACAAGGATAAACCCACATAATAGGTTAATTATACATAACAATATACAAAATGGGTATAAGTGTTTTTAAAATACATCAGCATTAAACATTCCAAATATTATGGACAAATTGACCAAAATCTTAACCTATAAATTATATACGAGTTTTAGTAATATGATAAGGAATGTAAGATAATGACAGAACTATCTGAAGCACCTTGCAAGTATAGTAATATGAAAGTTTGTGAGCACAAAATAATGCATTACTTCGCCACAGAATAGGAGATCTGAAATGTATCCATTTTGCTTATGATCTAGGACAAACACTGAACTAATTTATTCAGTTTTAATATTTTTATGTCTGAACAGAAATAACAAAGCACACCAATCTGTTCAATGCATTTTTGACAGTGCTTCATGCAAGTGCTTCAAAGAAATTTAAATATTGGCAGTGGGGTTCAGAAAGCATTAAATTCAATTAACTAGAGTGTAATCAACATTACACAGCTTACCTCTACAAGCTTAGTAGTCTCCAGTTGCCATTGTAAACATTAATTTTCATGCAGAAAATAAATTCAAGCTATAGTAAAAGTGATCCTGGCAATTAAATCATTACCTCTTTTCTTGCTAAAGTATTTTTGTTTTTGTTTATCTTTGCATTATTAGAACTTAACTGTTAATTGTCACCTTATAGTTACCCAATATTGTGCCGTCATACCATTGAACCATATACATACAGACTGTGAAGAGCAGAAAAGATATAAAACAAGAAGAAATTTTTTTTCTATGATGTCATAGTAGAGGTACTATAGTGAGTTAACCGCCAGAGATTCATTCTGTACATTTTTAAAAAAATCATTCTTCTTAAAATCTGCTCAAGAAGCTAATATCATTGTCCACTTCTAGAAGTCAAAGATTACTTGGTGAAAGTCACAAGCTTTGAGTAACCTTGGAGTGGCAGCCAGTATTACAAGCAAAGGTCATGCATCAGCAATTAACATGAACAGCCACTACAGGTGAGGCCTCACGTGAATATCATGCTGCATGCAGTCCACTCATCTAATTCCTATACTCATTCACATGTACAATACACAGTTGACCCCTGTTGAGGGTAACCTATCACAATATACAATGTATAATCATTAATATGGACGGTTTACCACTGAAAACAAAATGTTATTCTTACTTCTAACTGCACTGGTCAGAAAGGGCCTTCTTAGAAGGCTAAGATGTATATAGCAAGCATGAATCTATGTGATCATGACCTAAATACAAATACTTATCCTATGTTATTGGAATGAAAACTCCACAAACAAGCTTCAGAACATCAAGCCCACTGTTGTAGAGTGGCATCCCTCGTAAAGAACAAATTGATGAGGTGGTATTGTGGCAATCCTGTATCGGACACACATGCCTGACTCATGCATACCTCATGAAGGGTGAACTATGACCAGAGTGCATACCCTGCCAGTGCCCACTGATAGTGGAACTCATTTTTTTATTCTTGTTGAGTGTGTCGACTTCATTCTGTCAAAAGTATTTTTGATGTGAACTCAATGAAAAAAACTTTATGATGACGTACTAGCACCGGATAACATTTTGGATTTTTTGATATTTACATTTGATGGGTTTATCTTCCTAAAGTTTTGTGCAATTCTTTATTACATTTTAGAACTTTACTTTTATTTGCCACCAAGCAGTCAATTTTGTGCTGAGGTGCTGCTAAACATTAATATATACATGCATAATAAAGCATAAAATGAGGTCACAGTGACCTTCTTTTGTTGTAAGGGTATATTACTAACAGATATGCATCCAATTATAAAGTTTAATGATTGTAGCATAAACATCACCAAAAAAAATAAAATAAAGAACTTTAAGCACAAAATTTTAAAAAAGTCGGTGATGCATAAAAAATTCATCACAGAGACCTTTTTTTTTGCAATTATGGTGTAGTACTTATCAAAATGCATCCCCTCTAAAACTTTTGTGATTTTAGGTAGGATAGTATGCATATAGTATGACAAAAGCTCTTGCGGCCGTGAGCTCAATGCAAAAACTTAACCAAATTCAGTAAAAGTTTAAATGCAGGTCATGATGAGCTTCTTTTGTCGAGTTGTTTAGCCTAAAGCTACATGGCATTATTAGCAACAGCTTTTTTTCTTTAGTAAAACTCTCTGTATCCATGATCGTTAATAATTTATTGGTATTTTACAAACTAGCATTATAAATATAATTATATTATATATTTATATTATCAAAGTTTTATCAAATTAGAGTGTTACTTGTTATATGGCTATTTTATATTTTCTTTTATATTCAAGTACATATCAATCATTGTAATCCCTAACATGTATTGGTTATTTTTGTCATTATTTACTCTTTTGAAATTTATGCATCTTATACTGTAAAAATAATTTTGTATCTGATTTAAGTTCGTCTTCAAGGGGAAGAACTTTGTATAATCGCAAACCCGTGTTTCTAAGGTAACACTAAACAGTTTCGTATCATTGGTCATGGAGTAACAATATTTAATACTGGTGTTATGAATAAGTTATCCCACAGTATCACCATCATTATTAGCAAAAGTGTCATCAATGTATGTCTACCTAAGATAGGCCTTGTGGAACATCAGTTTTGTGGAGGAAAACTGTGCTAGTTGGGTTTCAGATTAAGTTCAAGGTCACAGTTGTTATGCATGACTCTCCAGCGAGAACTAACTCTGCACCTGCTTGATAGTTCTCCAAGAAAGTAATTTTGTGGAAAAACATTTATCATGGTCTACTTTTCTATTTACTTTTTTTTTAATATACATATTTAGGTCTTGCTTGAAAGGACTTTATTACTGGCATTTCCATTGTTTTGCTTTGTAACCATCTGTTATGGGGTTGAAAATGTTGAGATTTACTGATTTTCACTCACAGTTGGAGGGTGGATAGATGTGAAAATAAATAAGTGGAATAACCTAAAGAAATGTTTGTCGTGTAAATATTGTATTTATAGTTTCTCCAGCCACTTAGGAACATAAGAATATACACATGTTGATGATTGCATTCTAATGTATTACAGTGGATGGGTTTTTCTTCTGACATGGGTCATTCAGGCTTGTGGACCTTGCCTAATTCTGTTTAGTGCTACATAAACAGTCCTTATTATAAGTTACTTCTATTGCTTTCCTCTAATAAAAACTTGTAATTAGTTGCATGTGTTATGTATGATGTTTATATAATATAAATATTTTAGGAAATTATAAATGTTTCTTCACTTTAATATTTGCTTAAATCTTAATGTTATCAGGAAAAACATGTTTAACTAGTGTCCTTGAATTAGGTTGTTTTGATCAATATGTTTTCTCAATTTGAAGGTCAAGGTTGATTTTTGTTTACAAGTAAAAATTCCATTAAGATGACTCATGTTCTAGAACATTCTGTCATGTGACCAATCTTTATATATACCATGTTTGGTGGACATTTTTTCAGTTTTGACATTACCATCAGTCTTGTAAAGAGCTATTACAGTTGTGAAAATTCATTCCAAATTCTAAGAGAGGAATTATTTTAAATATTCATTGGATTATAACAGTGCTCACAAACTTTTGGATTTTGGATTTTTAATTAATGATTTTGGAATTTAAGTGAACTTATTCAGAGATTTTGGAATACTTCTTTTTGACATCAGCACATCAAAGATTACTAGTACATCAGGACTTTGGAGACCATTAGCACATCATAACATTCAAGGACACAGCCGTGAATTCGGAACATTCTATATTTAGGACTTGTGATTAGAACAATCATTCTTATTGGATTATTAGGATTTCAAAACACATTACTGTAAGTGACTTTTTGATTTTTCATTTTAATTATCTAGTAATAAATTGCTTATTGATTTTTTACTTGATTTGTTGGTTTCACTTTCTTTCTGTTACATTTTTCTTAGACCATAGAGTCGTAACAGAAATTGGGGGCTCGTCCGGGATCTGAATTTCTTTAAAGCATATTAGAGATATTAAATTTATCTTTGAAATTCATATTGATTTTGTCTCGGAGAATTTTTTTTGTCTTTGGCAAAGATTTTTAATAGAGAAATTTTTTTGTGTGTGAAACCAACAAGCATTTACAATGGCATCTAATGTTCAGAATTTCATTTCAAAACCTACTCAGGAGGGGTTAGAGTGCATGAGAAAGGATGAGTTGCTCGAGCTTGCCAGAAAATACAGTCTATCTGAGGCAAAAGTATCATTGACAAAACAGGAGATAAAGATTATTTTGATTCAGTATTTAGTAGGAAAGGGAATTTTTGAAAATAGTGCTTTAAGTTTGAAGAGAAAGCCAGTATCTGGTTCTGACAGGAAATTAAGGGAATTAGAGTTAAAGAACCAGATGGATTTAGAATTGGCAAAGCTTCAGATTCAGAGAGAGAGAGAGAGAAAGAAGAGAGGCAGATACAGATGGAGAGAGAGAAAGAAGAGAGGCAGATCCAAATGCAGAAAGAAGAGAGGCAGATCCAAATGCAGAAAGAAGAGAGGCAGATGGAGAGAGAAAAAGAAGAGAGGCAGTTGGAGAGAGAGAAAGAAGAGAGACAAATGCGGATACAGATGGAGAGAGAGAAAGAAGAGAGACAGATGCAGATGCAAAGAGAAGAAAGGGAAATGCAATTTAAATTAAGAGAATTAGAACTGGCAAACAGAGCACACTCCACTCCTTTAAACACAAGTTCAGGTTTTGATGTTACTAGGTATATTAGGTTAGTACCCCCTTTTCAGGAAAAAGAAGTAGATAAATACTTTCTTCATTTCGAGAAAATAGCTGAAAACTTGAAATGGCCCAGAAAGCATTGGACTTTGTTATTACAAAGTGTACTTATTGGCAAAGCTCGTGAAGTCTACATTTCACTGTCAGTACAACAAAGCACTGATTATGATGTGGTTAAGGAGTACATCTTGAAAGCTTATGAGTTGGTACCAGAGGCATATCGACAAAGGTTTAGGAATTGTAGAAAAGAAACTGGACAAACTCATGTCGAATTTGCAAGGGATAAAGAACAACTATTTGATAGGTGGTGCTCAGCCAAGAAAGTTGATCAAGGTTATGATAACCTCAGACAGCTCGTATTAATTGAAGAGTTCAAGAGGTGCATCCATAGTGATGTTAAAACCTATCTTGACGAGCAGAATGTGGAAACTTTGGAAAATGCTGCTCGTATGGCTGATGATTATTCCTTGACTCACAAAATTTCATTTGGCAATAAATCGTCCTCTCAGCAGTTTTCTGGTAAAAAACCATTTCAATCTCATTCGAGTACTTCCAAATTTCACAACAGCACAACTGTTAGGAATCAAACATCTGATAAGACTGATCAGAAATCCTTATCTCTTCCTACGTGCACTTATTGTAAAACGAAAGGGCACGTTATTTCTGATTGCTTCAAGTTGAAAAATAAGCAACAGAGAAAAGACAGAGCTTTTCCAAATGCTCTTATTTCTACGAGGTCAAGGTCGCGGTCTTGTATTGAAAGCAATACATTTGTTGGGTCAAACAAACCCCAGTCTGATTATATTTTGGAGGCTTATGAACCATTCATGTCAGAAGGTTCTATATCACTTATTGGTGATTCTGCCAAACCTATCCCAATTAAAATATTAAGGGACACTGGAGCTTCTCAGAGTCTTTTATTATCAGGTACTTTGCCTTTGTCTGAGGAGTCTTCTTCAAGTGAAAGTGTTCTTGTTCAGGGAGTAGAGTGCGGCTTTGTAAATGTTCCTCTCCATTGTGTAAATTTGGCATCAGACTTAGTTTCTGGACCTGTGACTGTTGGGGCAGTGACTTCTTTACCCATAGAGGGTGTTCATTTATTACTAGGCAATGACCTAGCTGGAGATAAGGTTGTGGTTAATCCACTTGTAACTGACAAGCCTTGTTTGCATCAGAAAGTTGATCCTGTCGAAACTGAAATCCCTGATTTGTACCCTGCTTGTGCAGTTACTAGAGCTATGGCAAAAAGAGCTCTTGAGAGTGATGTTGATCAGGATATTATTCCTTTAGCTGACACATGTATTGGTCAGTCTTTTGATGAGGTCACTTTTTCCTCAGGTATTGATCAATCAAACGGTATTGATCACAGTGATCCTCTTTTGGCAACTCATTCTCTTTGTTCTACTCAGGGTGACAAACGACAATCTCTTGTCGTTGAACAGGAGCAAGATCCCGAGATATCTTGTTTGTTTCAGAGGGCTATTAGTGAAACTGAAGCCACACAAGTTCCAGTGTGTTACTTTGTGAAAAATGGGGTCCTTATGAGGAAATGGAGACCACCTGATGTACCCGCTGGTGACGAGTGGTCAGTGAGCTATCAAATTGTTGTTCCTAAGTCATATCGACAGGAAATTCTTAATTTAGCCCATGAAACTCCTTTGGCTGGTCATTTAGGAGTCCGTAAGACTTATCACAAGATCTTGAATCATTTTTATTGGCCGAAACTCTAAAGTGATGTTTCTAAATACTGCAGATCTTGTCACACTTGTCAAATGGTAGGAAAACCCAATCAGAAGATACCTAAGGCTCATCTGCAACCTATTCCTGCATTTGATGAACCATTTAATAGAATAATAGTAGACTGTGTTGGTCCCTTACCTAAAACCAAGTCAGGCAACCAATACTTGTTGACCATCATGTGTGCATCTACAAGATTTCCAGAGGCAATTCCTCTGAGAAATATAAAAACTAAAACTATTGTGAAAGCTTTGGTGAAGTTTTTTACACTTGTTGGCCTTCCCAAATCTGTCCAGTCAGATCAAGGGTCAAATTTTATGTCTGGAATTTTCCAACAAGTTATGCATGAATTAGGCATCCAACAGTTTAAATCTTCTGCCTATCACCCTGAAAGTCAAGGTGCTTTGGAAAGATTTCATCAAACTTTGAAGAATATGATTCGATCATATTGCTTTGATACAGAAAAGGATTGGGATGAGGGTGTTCATTTGTTGTTGTTTGCTGTTAGGGAATCAGTTCAAGAGTCGTTGGGTTTTAGTCCCTTTGAACTAGTTTTTGGTCATACTGTCCGTGGACCATTGAAATTATTGAAAGAGAAACTTCTTTCAAATGAAGATTCAAAGATTAATCTTCTTGATTATGTTTCTGATTTCAAATACAAGTTGTCAAAGGCCTGTGAAGTAGCAAGAACTAATCTTCACACTACCCAGTCAAGAATGAAATTAAGGTATGACAGAAATTCACAGGAAAGGAGTTTTAAACCTGGTGACAAAGTTCTGGCTCTCTTTCCCATTCCTCAGAATCCTCTTCAGGCTAAATTTTTTGGTCCTTATACCGTTGCAAAGAAAGTAAATGGCTTAAATTATATCATTAACACTCCTGGGAGACGGAAACAAAAACAACTTTGTCATATAAATATGTTAAAGGAATATTTTGACAGAGATAGCTCAGCTAAGTATTCTGTTAATTTAGTTGTACCTGTCCCACACAGTGAAGATATCAACGATGGAATACAATCAGACTATAATGACTCTGGTATAACCAATCTTCGGAATTCAGAAATATTGAACAACCTAGACCAGAAACTTTCACATCTACAACAACAGGAAAGAAATGAACTAAAACAGCTATTACATGAATATGAGCACTTGTTTCCTGATGTTCCAACACGAACAAGTAAAATTTATCATGACGTTGACATTGTAGATTCTGCGCCTGTGAAACAGCATCCTTATAGGATGAATCCTCTCAAACAGAACTATCTGAAGAAAGAAATTCAGTATTTACTGGAGAATGATTTCATAGAACCAAGTAAAAGTAAATGGAGTTCACCATGTATTCTTGTTCCCAAGCCAGATAATACATTCCGTATGTGTACTGACTATAGAAAAGTCAACAGTGTCACCAAAACTGATTCATTTCCAATCCCAAGAATGGACGATTGCATTGATAAAATTGGAAATGCGGAATATGTCACCAAGTTTGACCTTTTAAAAGGATTCTGGCAAATTCCACTGACGGAAAGGGCAAAAGAAATTTCAGCATTTGCAACTCCAGATGGACTATATCAATATAAAGTCATGCCGTTTGGAATGAAAAATTCGCCTGCAACGTTTCAACGTCTGATGAACATGGTAACATTTGGTCTTGATAATTGTGACGCTTATATCGATGACGTCATTATCTACAACAACACCTGGGAAGATCATTTGGAAACCATTCGAAAATTCTTCGATCGACTCAGCGATGCGAATCTGACAATTAATTTGAGCAAAAGTGAGTTTTGCCATGCTTGTGTCACATTTTTAGGACATATTGTGGGACAAGGTCAAGTTAAACCTATAGAAGCTAAGGTCAAAGCTATCTCTGAATTTCAAGTTCCAATTTGTAAAAAGCAACTGATGCGATTTCTAGGTATGGCTGGATATTATCGGAAATTTTGTTCCAATTTTTCCAAAATTGCTGAACCTTTGACAAGTTTATTGAGTAAGAAAGTCAAATTTTGTTGGTCTGACAAGTGTCAGGAATCTTTTGACAAGTTAAAGGCCATGCTTAAGAATGCACCAGTTCTTTCTGCACCAAATTTTAGCCAATCATTTAAATTATCTGTTGATGCAAGTGATGTAGGGGTTGGTGGAGTATTGATTCAGGAAGACAAAAGTGGTGTGGATCACCCTGTGTGTTATTTTTCTAAACAACTAAACAAGCACCAGAAAAAATATTCCACAATTGAGAAGGAATGTTTGGCTTTGATATTGGCTTTACAGCATTTTGAAGTGTATGTCACCTCAGCTCTTTCACCAATTATTGTGTACAGTGATCACAATCCCCTTACTTTCATCAACAAAATGAAAGATAAAAATCGGAGATTGTTGAGATGGAGTTTGATATTACAGGAATATAACATTGACATCAAACACATCAGGGGAAAAGACAATGTGATTGCAGATGCACTCTCACGTGCCTAGAAATGTAATATTGCTTGATGTAATTAAGTCCAGTATCATAAAACATGTTCTTATGTATTTTTGGTTATTGTAGTATTAGATGTATATTCAAAAGAAAGCTTTATTATATAAATCTTTCTTTTTCTTTATGAGGGGAGGTGTTATGTATGATGTTTATATAATATAAATATTTTAGGAAATTATAAATGTTTCTTCACTTTAATATTTGCTTAAATCTTAATGTTATCAGGAAAAACATGTTTAACTAGTGTCCTTGAATTAGGTTGTTTTGATCAATATGTTTTCTCAATTTGAAGGTCAAGGTTGATTTTTGTTTACAAGTAAAAATTCCATTAAGATGACTCATGTTCTAGAACATTCTGTCATGTGACCAATCTTTATATATACCATGTTTGGTGGACATTTTTTCAGTTTTGACATTACCATCAGTCTTGTAAAGAGCATTACAGTTGTGAAAATTCATTCCAAATTCTAAGAGAGGAATTATTTTAAATATTCATTGGATTATAACAGTGCTCACAAACTTTTGGATTTTGGATTTTTAATTAATGATTTTGGAATTTAAGTGAACTTATTCAGAGATTTTGGAATACTTCTTTTTGACATCAGCACATCAAAGATTACTAGTACATCAGGACTTTGGAGACCATTAGCACATCATAACATTCAAGGACACAGCCGTGAATTCGGAACATTCTATATTTAGGACTTGTGATTAGAACAATCATTCTTATTGGATTATTAGGATTTCAAAACACATTACTGTAAGTGACTTTTTGATTTTTCATTTTAATTATCTAGTAATAAATTGCTTGTTGATGTTTTACTTGATTTGTTGGTTTCACTTTCTTTCTGTTACATTTTTCTTAGACCATAGAGTCGTAACACATGCACTGTACCATGTGTATACATGGGTTCAATATAGAATTAATAGAATTGAATCTCTTGACATTCCACAAGTCAAGTGCTATAAACAATAATCTAACTCATCCGAGATCTTGATGATATAAGCTTACATATAAAATCTGATAAGATAGAAGGCCTGTAAAGTGCTAACAAAGCTCAACCAATCAGATGCAAGATCACCTCATTTATATCCATGGATGCTGATCACAACTACACATCGAAGATCTTGATTATACAAGATTATATACCAGGTCTGATCAAAATCTGATCAGAAATATGGCCTCGAGAGTGTTCACTAGCTCAGACAATCAGATGCAAGATCACCTCATCACTATGCATGGATGTTGCTCATACTGGAACTCACCCAAGATCTTTATGATGTAAGCTTAAATACCAACTCTAATCAAAATCTAATCAGAAATATGACCTCTGGAGTGTTCACAAGCTCTACCAATTAGATGCTACATCACCTAATTAATATGCATCGCTGTCGCATCCGATATCTTAATGATATAAACTTACATACTAAGTGTGATTAAAATCTGGTCAGATATGAAGACTCCAGGGTGTTTACAAACAAGTGTTGACCGACAGATGCACAGCCATACCTTGAGCTCACTTGGCATTCAGCCAGGCGAACTAAAAGTGAATCTCTGAAACCATAGGCTGACTGATTTTGGAAAACAGAAACAAGAGGCCCAATCGCTCAACTGTCATATCTTTCTAACGGTCTAATTTTTGTAGAAATTTCTTCCAATGCTGTTGATAGCATATGTCATGAAAACAATTGTTTCAAGGTTTCTCTATTTTTCTATATCTTCATCTATATTTGGTTGCACATTAGCATCATCTGTCCAATATTCTAAGGCCTTTATGATAGAATGATATAGGTTAAAGCTGGTCAATTTCTGCTGAACAGATTTTTGAGATAAAGTTGTTTAAATGTTTCTTTATTTTCAGTAACGGCATCTAATATTGGATTATGAATCAGTATCACTTGTATAAATTTTAAAGACCTTTATGTCAAGGTGCTTACTCTCAAATTTGGTCAAAATCAAAGTCAGATGGTTTTTCAGAAAAACCTATTTCAAAGGTCTTCTATTTTTGGAAACAGTGGTCATTTTTGGTTAATTGGCATCATTTGTAAGAATCTCAAAGTTCTTCATGCCTGAATGTTTTTTGTCAAATTTGGACCAATTCTGTTCAGCAGTGTTTAAGACGATGTTTTGAAGTTTGTATACTTTTAGAAACAGTGGTCATATGTGATGGCAGATCAGCTTACTTTTCATTTCTACAAACTTGACAGCCCTTTATGCAAAAATGCTTTCAATCAAATTGTGTCAACTTCTGTTGAGTGCTTTATGAGAAGTAATCATTTAAAGGTTTTTCTATTTTTAGTAAATGGTAACCATATTTTATGGTGGATTTTAATCATTTGTAAACATTTGAAAGCCTTTTATGCAAGGATGCTTTGTGTCAAATTAGGTCAAATTCTGTTGAGCAATTTAGGAGAAACTGTTTAAAGGTTGTTCTGTCTTTAGTAATGATGACCATATATGATGGCGGATTGGCAACATTTGCGCAAATTGAAAGACCATCATACCAATCATACCAGAATGATTTCTATCAAATTTGGTAAAATGTTATGGCACGTTTTTGAGGAATAATTTTAAGAATTTTCCTTCTTTAGTATCAAAAGCCATATTTGATGGTGGATTGGCATCATGTGTACAATTACAAAAGCCATTCATGTTAGGATGGTTTTTATATGTTTTTTATTTTTTTGGGGTGGGGTGGGGTGGGGGTGTAAAACTAAATTTAATTATGCAATACTTACCCGCCGCTAATGCGCAGCTTTTACTTTTTTCGTCTCGAAAAATCTCGTCCATTCGATGTGAATACATCCTTCCACAGAGTGGAGACTTGTCAAGAAGACATGGTCCACTCGTGCACCTCGCATGCCCATGCACAGAAACAGTCATCTTTTTCATAGACGACATTACGCCAGAACATCAGAGCAGGGTGGGAGGAGGGTAAATTTTGCATAATTAAAATTACTTTTACTCCCCCCCCCCCCCCAAACAAATTTTTTTGCAGCAGCAGCAGCAATATCTTACCCACCACTATTGCGCAACTGAATTTGTCAGCTAGGTGGGTAGGCTGATGTGTTAAACTGATCAAAAACAGAAAAATGGAGTGTACTGGTACTCCCCATTAGAGGGAAGATCCACTTACAACTTGTTTGTGTCTCTCTGGGTCACATGTTGTGCTGCAACTATGGGTCCCTGAGAAAAAAAATGCATGCGCTTTGTTGTGCTAACGAGCAGTGGTAGAAAGAGGAGGAGGTAGTAATGGATCACCAAAATGGTGCCTTCATGACGTCCTCTAAGCATGAGGCAGCGACGGATCGAACCTCGTGAACCTTTAGTTTCATAAAAGAGAGGTCTCTATCGATAAGGGATTGATAAGCTCTTTTGCTTGTGGTGACAATCCACCGTGAAAAAGTGGAGGCCGAAATATCAATGGAGCCCTTAAGGGGAAGGAAATGACAGCTCTATAGCCCTTGATAGTTGATACTTAACATCCTCCACTTGGCATCATCGACCTTGGATGTTGAAGCTCTCCTGGCGTGAATAATGAAACTGGCAACTCGACCCGAAAACTTTTTCTGGCGGATTGATCGCCTGAGATAAGCCAAGCTGACGGTGGGTTGTTCTGTTGGAGGGATCTCCTGCATTGCAACAGAAGATTCCTCCTGTGAGGTAGAGACCTGGGTTGATCTAGCAACAGGTCTAGAATATCGTTGAACCACGGTCATTGGAGCCACTGTGGGGCTATGAGAATAATACGTGCAGTGGAAGTTCTGACTTTTTGCAGAACTTGAAGTAGCAGTCGGAACAGTAGGGAGGCGTACGCGAACAAACGATCCTACTGGAAGCTGAATGCGTCCACTGCCCATGCTCTCTGGTCTGGAACTGGAGAGACGTAAAACGGAAGTCTGCTGTTGAGCCTGGTCACAAACAAGTCCACCAGAGGCTTTCCCCATAGTGAAAAAGGGACTCTTTCACGAAGCGGTGAATAGTACATTCCGTGAATACTGTTTTGCCTGACCTGGATAGACTGTCCGCTAAAACGTTCTTCTTCCCCTGAATGTGGCGAACTCGGAGGGTGATGTTCTCCGAAGTGGCCCAGCGGAGGAGGTTCCAGACTTCCACGCAAAGAGAAGCGGCATGTGTGCCTTCTTGACATCAGAGATACGCTACGAATGACGTGTTGTTGGAGGAGACCATAACACATCGACCCCTAAGGAGAAATTGTAAGGAACCAGTCCGCAGCGGCGTTCAAGTAGACGAAGTCATGAGATGGAAGGAGTTCCGACTTCTCGAGGTTGGGTAAAAGACTCAACCGAGTTACTATGGACCAACAGCGGAACAAATCCTGATGGAAGGACTGAACCTGAATATTGTGGATCAGCCAGTCGTCGAAATACTGGAGCATTGGGATTCCCAGTAATCGGAGATAGAATGCTACTACTCCCATAACTCGGGTGAAGACTCTGGATGCGGAAGCGATTCCGAACGGCAGAACCCTGAATTGAAAAACTTCCTGGTCCAAGCAAAACCGGAGGTATTTCCGATGTAGAGGAAATATCTGGATGTGCAAATAGGCATCTTAACGGTCGATGGAGACCGTTCAATCTGACGCATGCATCGCGTTCCAGATTGAGGAAGTGGTCACCATCTTGAAATGTTCCTCCAGAAAAAACTGGTTTAACGGAGAGAGATCGATTATGATACGAAATTTCCCGCTTTTCTTGGTGACCAGGAAGATTCAGGAGTAGAATGCGGGAGACTGATCATTGAGGACTCTCTCGATTGCCCTTTTCTGCAAAAGGGTGTGCACCTCCTCCCTTAATTTCACCAGATTGGACTGGAGGAAGGTGGGGCGATGACCCTAGGGATTCGCACCCTCTCCTATCTTGCCTCCCATAGGTGCTCGTCTAGGAAACTGGACTCGGTAACCTTCGCTCTCAATAGACAGGACCCACCCATCGCCCGTGATACTTGACCAGGCCTCTGAAAAAGAAGGTCGATGGAAGACCGCCCAATCTGACGCCTCTGAAAAAAAGGCCTGGTCAAGCATCACGGACGATGGATGGGTCCTCTCTATTATGAGCGATGCTACCGACTTAAGTTTCCTAGACGAGCACCTACGGGAACGTTTGGGAGAGGAATGCATGGCGGGAGAGGGTGCGAATCCCTAGGGCCGTCCCCCGCCTCCTTCCTCGGGAAAGGAAGCGGGTTAGAGAATTTCCTTGTAGAGGTTCTTCGGCGACTTCCATGCTGAGGGCCTGACTGCCAAAAAGGAGGTCTCATTTGAGGTTGTGCGTTGGACTGGGGCTGCATCTGTTTTGAAGAATTTAGCTGATGGCCCCTTGGGGGCGGTTGACATTAGTAAGCTTCCTGGCCAATTACGATGGACCAGTAGCAGTAATGAAGGATCTATGTTGATGATCCTTCAAATCTTGTGAAGCCACGGTGAGGGTGAGTCTTCCAAAAAGGGCCTCAGCTTCCAACGGAACAGCCCTTAGAAGGTCTTTACTATGGTTAAATAAGACCTTCGAGGAGTCCAGTGCAAGATCACTGCGGATATGTAGAAGCTCCACCAATACAGCCATTGTGACAGAAGTAGAGTCCCGGGATGTCTTGGCCACAGCTTCCAGCATGTGTTGTAATGCGACTGGGTTTAGAATGGCATCCTTCAGCATACTAAACGAAGTAGCCGAGAAGAGATCAGCATATAGTGACCAAAAGTCGGACTTTCTGCCCTGTGGCTTCAAATGTTTTAACTGAAAGGCATGCCGATGCTCCAGTTGTAAGACCCACTTTGGATGCAGATCTGCATCCAAGTGGGGAAATTTAATGGGCCAATTCGGGAATGTACCTGGTAACTAGAGGCAAATACAATAGGTCTCAATGTAGAGGGAGGCACAGACCACCCTCTATGCCGTAGAGAGATGTCTTGGCCTGTGTAGAACCTCTGTGATATTTCTTCTATCGTTGAGGAATGTGGAAGAAACAGGAGATCTGGCTGTGGTTGAGTCCCGGAGATCTTTTCCAAAATAAAGAGGACCTTCTTGGGCTGTGCGCCAGATGGTTTCCGGCACAAGTCCACGGATAGGAAGTAAACTTCATTTACCGCCCTACAAAAAGGCCAGATCTCCTCCTCTTCATCAAACTTAGAGGAGCTGTTGGGCCAGATAGGAGGCGTCAATTGACCTGTTTTTACTTCGACTCATTGGAGACGACAAGGATTGATAATGCATCATCATCTAGGACACTCTGAGCAGGAGTGGTTGGGCATCACAATGTCCTTTGGAAGAAGTGACATAGGAGCACTCTGCACCATTTCCTGTACTGGTTCGTCATGGTGAGTAGGGGCTCTGTGTGTTCTAGAAGTTCCAGATGAAGATGAGAACGCTTGATTTTCTTGGATGATGCTATGCCTCCAGCCTTCCTGGTGGATGTCAACTGACGAGGAGGTGGTGGCGGAGCATGAGCTGTGGCATCACCTCTACTCTGAGTCCGGGATCCAGTAGCCCAAGGAGGCATAAGGGACCAATTACCCCGAGGTAATAATTTTTTTTATACTAGAAAATGACAAAAACATTGGCCCCTTTTGTTCAACATGAAAAAAATCGCGATCAAAATTTGTAAATGCAACCATGATATATCGCTTGTTTTATCGTCGAAAACAGTGGTTACCGTCCTAAAATTCTCAACTTTTAATAAGTCATATATTTTGTACAATATTCTTTCCAAACAACATTCTCAGTACACTGTAAATAACAATATTCGACGAAAATTTGATCAATGAAAATGTCACTAACACCTACTGGTGGCAACACTTTAAAAAATAAATACCAAATAAACAAGTTTTGTCAAATGAAATTTGTGTTTTAGTTCTATCTTATAATTCAGTTTCAGTGTAAGCATCATAAATGCAATATGCCCTCTTATATTAAAACGTGAAAAATATCATTCAACCATCACAGCTATGTCTGCAAGCATTTCCATGAGAACCTAATTAAGTGCCGAACGTTTGTTTGTTTTTTTTTATCTCCGACTTGCAGAAGTATTTGTTGTTGTTACACTCAATTAAAAGCAGGCGTGCTTTGTATTATCACGTTAATTACGTCTTTTGTATAAAATCAAATAAAGGGGATGGAATAAAAGAAAAGTTAAAAGGCATGCAAATCCTACCCGTGTAAGAGCTAGCGGTCACGGCCATGTGACAGGTCAACTTATTTCAATTGATCAATCGAACACTGTTATAAATATTATTATGTAAGCAATATAATTAAAGTACCTTAAATTAGCCTACTCATTCACAAATGTGATCAAAGATAGTAAGGCAACCAAGCAAAATGAGTACTTGATGAATAAAAAGCTTTGTTTCACAGATACAGTTCATTTGGGAGAAGCAAGTTCCAGAGTTTGTAGTGAACTTACAATTTCTAAATTGCCACTCAGAGATTTCCTCAGGGGTGAGAAAATGTTTCACTATTACTTGCAATGAAATCACGGCATCCACATTTTATTAATAGAACAATAAATAAACAGAGTTTCGACGTTAACGGTTGTTTCGCAAAATATATGTCCCTAGTTTTTGTAAAAAAGGAATCTTGTTTTGTTGTGAATCAACAACAACAAAAAGCAGTGACATAATACACAATGTATTCATGTACACGTGTTGTTGAAACGGCTTGGACTAATGTTGTGAACAATCTTTCAGCCATTGGGTATCTTGAAAATAAAGGTAATTTATACAAAAAAGCGAACAACTACATTAGTAAAAAGCTCTTTATTGACAATTATTCTCAATGCAATTATAAAACGAGTATTCAGCCATTAAGCAGCCCTGTTACCCCCACCCCCCCCCACACACACACACACACACACACTGTGGTTTTCTCGATAACCAGTGGGGATGGCATCCCCTTTTTAATTTTTTTTTTTAGGTCCCTCGGTAACTCGTGCCCTCGCTTATAGTGCGGTCTATGTTTTTGGTCCCCGTTGCGCACAAGTTATCGAGGGAGAGGTGTAATAGGCAGGGACACTTTGAGTGGGATGCCAACACCTGGGAAAGATATTTATCAGAGAGGACAAGTAAACATAAGACACACTGACTCAACAAATGAGAAAATATTTAGACTTGAGAAATTATGTAAAATTCAAACAGAAAACAACTGCTCTCCTGAAATCTTATGATGATTCTTGGTCTTACAAAGGAATACACGTACTTAACACATTAACACTAAAGAATTGTTTTTTAATGTTCTTTTTTTAATGCAAAATTTTTCCAAAAGTTTCATTTGGCCCAAATACTTTTCACAACATCTATTCGGCCACCATGATGGCATACGTGACATGTGTCATACATGTGATTAAAGGTTCATAAATATATTTATATTTGTAATATTCAACATTAATTTGTGACAAATAAAACTATTTTGTAAAAACATAAATATTTTTTGGAATTACTTTTTCATGAAAAATGAAACATGCTTAAAATATCATTAAATCTGTAACAAGCTTACTAGGGAATTTCTGTACATTCCTTACTTATGGAAACTATCAAAGTACTGGTACAGGGAAAAAGAACCATGGTACATACTACAGGAAATAAAAAATGTGGTAAATTGGTAATGCTACACACCTCTATTGGATTGGCATCACTTGTATAAATTTGAAAGATAATTATACCAAAATGCTTTTTATCAAATTTGGTAACATTTTAAAGAGCGGTTCTTGAGAAGTCGTTTAAAGATTTTTCTATTATTAATAACAACAGCCATATTTTATGGCATATTGGCATCATTTGTACAAATTGAAAGCCATTAATTTTAGGAAATTTTGTATCAAATTTTACCAATATATGTTCAGTAACAGTGGCCATATTTGATAGTGGATCATCAACATTTCTACATTTTTAATTTTGTCAAATTCTATAAGCAGTTTTTGAGAAGAAGTTGTTTGATGGTTTTTCTATTTTTTTTAACAGTAGTCATACTGATATGACAGATCAACATCAAATGAACAAATTATAAAGGTCTTGATGCCAGAATACTCCCTGTAAAATTGTATGCAAATTGGTCAAGGGGTTTTTATATAGAAGTTGTACATAAGGATTTTGAATGGGCAATGCAGGGCACGTTTAAGACTATGCTATAAGCACATTTGGCCTTATGACCAGGTGGGCTAAACTGTTCATCTGAAATTTATTCAGTTATTTACAATATTATGATTTACCTTTCTTCCAAAAGTTAAAGAAAACTAACTTGCATTAATTTAATGAATCCAAGATAACAGCAAATAGTATTAATCTGTTTGCAGTTTATATGTTTTTGCCCAATGATCCCCTCTTATAAGGTCCCTCTGAAAAGAGGTCATCAAAGTAGTCCTTTTTACCCCACCCCCCTTTCTTTCGTAAGGCTAATTTTTTCCATTGCAAAAAATCGAACTTGTGAATTACTCATTTGGCTTCGTAAAAGTTAACAAAGTAGCAGATATTACATATCAAAGTGGGCAAATAAGGGAAAACTGGTATGCAATTATCTCATAATATCTGGTTAGATGATTAGCAATAATACATGGTTTGTTTTCAGATTCAGCACACAATATGGATACCCTAACATTCACTCTCTGGAGATATTTTTGCCATCATTTACTTAAAGTAACCCAGTTAATTAAACTCAGATCTGAATTTATTTTGCAGTTGAGATCAATTCTTAATCCTGTAATTCTAACCTCTAAAAAAAGCCCACACTGCTGCCAAAAACAGTTTAAAACCATGACTAGTGAATAGTAACATTTCTTTATTGTCATTAAAATATTGTGCATGTTGACAAAAGTATGCAGGCTAAATGTTCTTCTGGGAAATGAATTTATTCCTTCATCAAATCACCCACACTGTAAATAAGGTGCCCTTGTCTTCTCAACTTCATACTATACAAGTATAAATAAATCTAAACAATTTCTTACATTCACTTCTATGTGACATCTTAAGAAATGAAGAAAGTATTTCACATGCCAAGGTCACTAAACTGTTATGTCACCCAGTGCAGGATCAAAAAGTTTCACAGTCATCTTGAAGTTGTTGCCCTCAAATGGATTTCCTCATAAAAAGTGCTGAAGATAGACAAAATTCCATGCACACAATTTGCACGGATTCAGTAGAATCCAAATTAAGAATGTAAACACTGATGTGCTTTGCAAAAAAATGACATTAATTTGCACTTAGTCAAAATCTCTACTATTATCTCAACTTGAAATGGCTGACTGTCCATCTGTGATCTGACCTTGACCTTTATTTACATCACTGATACACGCCCACTGACCCTCCAGATTCTCCTTCCATAAGCTGACCTGAAAATACATTGGGTTACATATTTTGTATACCATGTGCTTTTTAAAAAGTATAAATTTTGTCTGCAGTCAGAGAGGAAAGAAAAACGTCTTTTCTCTAAGTATGCGCATCAACCTGTCCCAAAAGGTAAACCACACAAATCAGAAGGACAGACACTTAAACACAGCTTCTAAGACACTATACTTCAAGAATTAAAACCAACAAAATTAAGAGTTACACCAGTATGCCAAAAAGTAAAAAGTTTAGATGACATGCAGATTGTCAGAGCAACAGCTGCTTTTGACAACTGGTGTACAGTTTTGTTTAATGAACTTTTCAAAATATATACTGATTCCTGTAACAAATACAATTTTGTTGTATAAATGTTGCTTTTAACAGAGGCATACTATGAAATACAGTAAAAGGCATACTATGAAATACAGTGAAAGGCATACTATGAAATACAGTGAAAGGCATACTATGAAATACATTGAAAGCTGCATGAACAGATACCTCCATATAAAGGATACCTGCTCATTGTGGACAAATGTTTTTGGTGCCTTTAGAGTCCATTATTTACTGGTTTCATTGCACATATGTAATGGAAGAACTTTGGTCCGACTCTAGACCTTTGCTGTAGCTAATATCAAAGAAAGGAAGAACCTTGATACATTTGAATCAACTCTTGTACTTAAGTACTATCATCATTCAATGAGTTACTCTTCTTTGTACAGTATTAATCAAGAATCAATGTTCTACAAAGCCCTTGTACTTACTTTGTTATCTCCCCCTGACACAGCCAGAATGTTTCCTGTGATGGACCAGCTGAGATGCCACACCACATCATTAAATTTGTGTAAAACTTTGGATGTCCAGTTGTTGAAGGTACCATCATTGGTCCAAATTATGACTCTACAATCCTGTAATGTATGACACAATAGCCAATTGTACATGGGAAGAAATTTGAATCATTTTCTGCTACAAAGAATATAGACCAGATATTCAATCATCACAAAGTGAATGTTTTTTAATGTTATTTTTTTGTTACCATTCCACAATTTGTTCACAAACACACTGAATAATAATAAATAAAATCTCCATTATAACAATATTAGATGTTGTTGGGAAAAACATTTCAGGCAACTGATAGGAAAATTCCTTGTTCTCCAATCTGACACACTTTGTAAACTTGCTTTATTATAAAAACTCTGCCCAGAATTTATTACTAAATATGACGGAGAACTTTAAATTTGTTTTGATTTCATTGAAATCTCAATTTTTAACCAACAGCATTGAAAATGAAAAACTCTGCTATTACAGAGGCCACATCTACCTGTGAAAAGCTAGCTGTTACACTCTTTGTGCAGATCTACTGACAGTACTCAAAAGTCATGTCTCTGACCATTCTACCATGTCCCACTATCTCATTCTAACAATCATTTGTTTTATTTAATGCCTACATGATATTGATAATCTCTACCAAGACTGAAGTCGAACCTACTTGTGAAAAACTAGCCACCTACTTAATACTGACAATCTCTTCTTGTTAAGGCAGTCAAACTTACCTGTGAACAACTAGCTATAATACTTTTGGGCAGGCCTATTGATGGTGCCCAGGACACATCCCTAACCCAGTCACTATGGCCCTCCAATTTCTGGTCTTCAACCCACTGACCATCTTCCTCCCTGTAACAAAACATATGTCCAGTTAATCTGGGTCTTAGTGAGTACTAATCTGTAGGAAAGAGCAGATTATATACTAATGTAATTTCTCACACTCTGTGAAATGTCTCTGAAGCAAATAAAGGCTATTTGAGAAATAGTACTAGGAGAGGAGTTTGTGAACAGTTATTGGTTTAATTCTGTTTTCTTCTACAAATATGTGGCATTCTCAATTAAAATTTGATTGGTTGTACGAGGATTAAAAAAAAACAGCCATCATAATAATGACTAAACAACCTACCTCCCGACCACAGCTATTAGAAATATAAAATTAACATAATTTTACAATTGTACAACCAGTAACCTTGACCATTGATCTATCAATTGATGATTTAATAAGTAACTGCTCTTTATGAAGTGTAGTGCAACGACGAAGTAGATAAAAATTGGGTGCAGGAAACTTGCAGTAACTGGACTTGTCATGTGGGACCCAAAATAAAATCTTTAGCTCCAGTCACCTTGATGCCTCTGCTCAAGTGTAGATTACTTATAAAGTTTGATTAAAATTGAACACTGGAAGCTTCACTTAAGAAGCTTAAAGAAAAAAACATTACAAATGTCAACTCCAGTGACCTTTCACCTCTCTTCCTCAAAATCAATTGGGAGCTGACAATGCGCAGCAAGTTTAGTCTACCTATGAAGCTTAATGACAATTAGGCCAGGAAACTTATCTTAATATGCAGAAAGGAATAACACATTTTCAGCTCCGGTGACCTTCACACTGGACATAACAGCCCCAAGTCAATTGGCTTCTGTCTATACTCATTGCTAAATCATATATATGGTTTGAGAAAAAAGACCAAAGCAAACTAAAGTTAAGTTGTAGAAACCACATTGTCTTTGGATGGATAGACAGACGAACATCACTCTATGCCCCACACCTTTTGGTCCAGGCAGTGGTGGGGGGACCAATAACAAGCCCTCCACCTCATCCCTTATTTCTTAAAATAGCACTTGGCTGCAGCATAAGTAACCATACCAATTTATGTATAGCATGATTGAATGCCATGCAATCATGTATGAGAAATAAAGCTTGTAAGGTTTGGGGCTTGAATTTGAAAAAGTAAAAAATTGAAACAAAAGAACACTTCTCCATCTTAGTTGAAACATTGTATTATTAGTCATGATTCCAAGACATGCGTTGTAGAGGAAACTGGTCATCCCAACTTGCAATAATAATATTATAATGAATAATGGTTTGAAGAACAAGCCATTAGTCTAAATAATTACAAACTATGAATAGAGTCTACTCTTGTTCATCTAACTTTTGTTTATCAGACTGCCCAGTTTATACAGCACAATTAATATAGGAAAAATTATTATAAGCCATCATGCTTTATTTTACTGATGGCTCAGTTTTGATGATTATCTCACAGTTGGATCAATTTTATGATTTTGTCTTACAGCTGCTCAAAGTGATTATTTTAACACTGAACACTAATTCAACTGTTTCTGATTAACAAAGCCCAACTGTAAATGGCTAATGGATGATTGGCGCTTTACAAATTTTCTGATGATAGCCTACCTCCAGATTTTGACTAGATTGTCACATCCTCCGGACACCAGTTTTTTTACTGGCTGCTGCTTCCCACTCTGGTCCAAAAGGGCATTTGGGGCCACTGCTGGAGCCCAACTCACTGCATTACACCCAATCTAATAAAGGCATAAAAAAGGGATTCCATCCAGGTTCTAGCATTTCATGCATATAAATTTTCAAAGTCTGATTTGAAAAGCATATTTATTTTATATTATTTGATGTAAGCAACTTAAAGCATGTCATTTTATTATTTAAATCTCCAAAACATCTGCATGAAATTAAATTACAAAATGCATATTTAAAATTCCACTTCATCCTAACTTGTGGTGAGTCTACTTCATTTGAGTATCAAAATTTATTCACATTGTAAAAGTTTGTGGTGACTGTATTCTTTGTCCTTTTTACCCTACCAATGAACATATCGTAGGAGACTAAATGATTTCATGTAAAACACAAACTTGATCGAAACAGCCAATATATAGAAAAATGTTTGAAGCAGATATGTAGATAGATTAACCAATCAATTACCAATCAGAGGACAGATAAAGATATATGAATGCATACATACACATATGTACATACAAATTCTCTCACATAAACATACCCCCACCTCTTCTATATTCCAACCGTATCCCATGATGGAGATGAATTTGTAGAAAAATTAGTAAATAAAGCACATAACTCTTATAATAATAATAATAATAATAATAATAATACTAATAATACGACTACTACTAATAATAATAATAATACTACTAATAATAATACTAATAATACTACTACTAATACTACTACTACTACTACTAATAATACTACTAATAATAATAATAGTAATAAATACTTTATTTGATGAGGGTAACTCAGTTAGTTATAATATACTATTCTCCCCCTGAGGTCCTCAGGATAAACAACTACAAACTATTGTAAACACACACAAAATTTTTTTTTAAATAGTAAAGCAAGCTTAAAAGCACATAGCATATATGATATGCATTAACAGAATAAACTGGAGTGCATGTATTTCAATATTTACAATGAAAACTGCTTTTTGAGATAATGGTCATGTGATTTTGTTTTGAACACATTTTGATTTGTTTCTGATCTAATGGTTTGGGGGAGTTAATTACAGAGAATAGCACCAGAGTAAGCAAATGATTTTTTAAAAAAGTATTTGCTGTTGGAAATGGTGTTCTGCAATGACCATTTGTAATCAATCTCAATTTAGGTTCTTGGAATTGTTCTTCTGACTAAAAATGAAACATACCATGTAAATATTGTGGACAAAGTTCATTCTTTACTTTGAACATTAATATGGACTTTTCGTAGGCTTATCTGTGTTCAAATTTCAGCCATTTCAATTTTGGAATAGAATTTTGGATGGTGTATCAAATGGTAAATCTAGGATAATTCTTGCTGCCTTTTGTTGAAGTTTGTGGATTGTTTCAATATTACTATCAGCTATATTTGTCCAAATTGCGCAGCAGTAGTTCAAAAATGGAAGAATGAATGCTCTGTAAAATAATTTCCAGGAGTTAATTGGTAGATACTTTTTTATCCTATTTTAATTTACTACAGAACAAAGGTGTTCACATGCTTACACCAGTCTAGATTCTTATCAACATGAACTCCCAAAACACTAATTATATCTGCCAATAGTGTTGAGTACAATGATTTGTCAACATGCATATCTTCAATGATGACCATAATATGTACTAAGTTTCAAAGCAATCCACTAAAAACTCCAAGAGTAGTTGCATTCACAAAAATTGTTGTAAATCAAAAAAGGCAATAATTCTTACACAAATCAATCATTTGTCAGTATGTCCATCATTACATAATGTTCATAATATGTACCAAGCTTCACAGCAATCCATACAAATCTGCAAGTCAGACTGCAGGACTAGTTACGCTAACTAGATTGTTTCATACATAGCACTAAGCAACAAGACAAAAAGGGCAATAACTCCAACAAAAATTTCGCGAACAAAGTGATTTGTTAATAAGAGAATATTCAGGTGATGACCATAATATCTGCCATGTTTCATGGCAATCCATCAAAAACTGCAGACTAGTTGCACTAGTAATATTGTGTCATATACTGCATTTGCTACAACACAAAAAGGGAAAGGGCAATAAACTGTGACAGCAAAATGATCTGTCGATATGCACATCTTGAGGTGATGAACATAATATTTAGCAAGTTTCATGTTTCGTGGCAATCCATACAAAACTGCAGGATTAGTTGCACTAAGGAAATTGTGACATACGTTGCATAAAACTACAAGATAAAATGGGCAATAACTCCAGTGATGACCATAGTATTTAGCAAGTTTCATGGCAATCCTTTAAAAAGCTCTGGGACTAGTTACACTAATGAGATTATGTCATACACTGCATTAATCTACAAAAACAAAAAAAGGCCATAAATTTAACAAAAATAATGAGAGAAAAGTGATCTGTTGATATGCGTGTCGTCAGGTGATAAAAATAACATTTACCAAGTTTCAATGCATTACAACAACAACTGGGTGACTAGTTGCACTAATGAGACTCAGTCATACACTACATTAGGCTTCAATACAAAATGGGCAATAACTCTAACAAACACAGTAGAAGCAACGTGATTTGTCGATATGTATATATTCAGGTGATAACCATAATATTTACCAAATTTTTACTTTCATGGCAATCCATCCGAAACTGCAGGTATACTTGTGTTAACATAATTGTGTCAAACACTGCATTAAGCTACAAGACAATAAAAGCAATAAGTAAAAATAAACTGCAGGACTAGTTGTGCAAACGATATTGTGTCATACAATGTGACAAGATATAAAAAGGGCAATAACTCTATAACAAGAATATAATAATCGCAGGAGCAAAGTGATTTCTTGATAATGCACATCTTGAGGTGATGACAATAATATTTACCAAGTTTCATGGCAATCCATCAAAAACTAGTTATGATAATGAGTGCTAGACAGAAGGACAGACGAATGGCCACATAGATTACTAAATACCCCTGCCTCCACAGTGGCAGGGGTATAACAACAGCATATAAGGAGAAAGATATAACACAAGCACAAGAATTTGCAAACAGTTTACAACTTACTGAGTGTGCCCCATTGATTTTCTTTGCATCCCATGAGCCATCACCTGTAAAGGGCAAAAACATCTTGATATTTAAAACACATTAGAAAAGCCTAATTTCTTCAAAAGGTCAATATAATAACCAAATAGATGTTACAAATGTCATTAAAAATGAATATTCATCTCAGTGATGACATACCACTCAGCTTCATAACACAATGGTCTAGGATAATCAAATCTACACTCCAACATCATTGCAACCCAAACACTAATTATATCCACTACTAATTATATCTACTAAAATATGAAATGTATTTGGATCTAAGCTTATCAATAATCTTAATCATGATTAAAAAAAAAAAAAACATTAAAAGCTTAAACAGTTACTTTTCTTTAGGACTGGTCCACAACATAAGATGTGTGCAATTCACAATCAAATTCAACAAAGATTTATGTACAAAATAAGATCAATTTTTTTCCTAGCTAAAATTTCTTTGGCTTCAAACATTTCCATGTAAATAAAAAATGCATAAGGACGACACAAAAGTTTCAGTGAAACCCTGTTCCATAGGAAAAGCAGTTTTTCATCCGAGAAAGGCTTTCTGTGCAATCTGTATCAATTTCTGTTTCCTTCTGACTTGTGTTTGGCTCATCTGTGTCAGTGTCAAATTATCAGTCAGAGTTACTTGTGTTACAGAGATGCCTACTATGGCTAAATCCGACTCAAATCACTTTACCATATATTCCAAGCAACAGTATCACAATAAGCAGTAAATGGTTTTTCATAAAGAAGTGGGCAGATTTATAACTCTGCCTCTAGTTTCAGTATATTCAATTTGTACACTTACCTGTACTGAATATTATAGATATTGAGCCATCTGAACTTCCACAGGCCAACACCAACCCTAGCTCATGGGGAGCAAAAGCTACAGAGTTTACTGAAACAGAAATCACGGTGAAAAATGAATATACTTAAAAATACCACTTAAAAAAGATACTGTTGCTTTTCAGTTTTAGTAATATCTTTCTCTGCTTTGCTAATTTTCTCTCAAAATATTTATAAAAGAATTTTGTTTATTTTAGAAAACTATACTTTAGAATTTTCACCCAGAAACAATATTTTGTTGTTATCAAAAATGAATTTTTAATTGACAAAAAGCACACTTATGACATCAAAAATATATAACACTTAATTGATAGGCATTTCCAGTCAAGTCCAACCGTAAAGTTTTATTTGATCATGTCATCAAACAAGTGTTGGAGGATGATAAATGTTACCTGTTGTTTCTAGTATCTTCATTCTTTTTAACTATAGCTAAGGTTACACTTATTTTGCTGAAAAGGTCTGATACATGCTGACACTGCCACTCAGTATAGTTAAAAATCATATGGTGCAGGTCTATAATGTCTATAGGGCCTAGTACAGACCTTGGGGCAATCATTCAATTACAGGGTTTTTGATAAGTCCAGGAGATAAGCTTTCACACCTTTATTGCCTTGTGCTTTGGGCCTACATAGTGTTTAAACATAATGACCAAACAATTACATGAGATAATTATGGGCAACTTATGACCAGTGCCCAACATGCCAAATTAGCAAATGGTCATATGGTCATTTAAGCTCATATGCATGTCATTTCCAGGACATAGAGCCATTTTGGGACCTATGGTTCCCTCCCCAACCATGATCCCATCCTCATGACGGTGACCCAAAGTTTGTAACCCAAAATACATTACATATGTCCTCCCCATCCTTAAAAAAAAAAAAGAGTTCACAAAATAGCATATACATATGTATTTAATGTAATTAAATGATGTTTACACAAAGAATGGATTCCAGCCAAAGCCAATTATGCAAGGTCATTTCATCACACACGACCACAATGTTGGTATCAACTATCAGCCAATCAGAGAGTCATTCAGTCACAAGTGATCAGTGTTGAGAGTGAACATGTTTTGTTCGCTTATTATCTTCTCATCCTTTTTCAAGATTGCAGTTTCTTGGTGCCTGACCATCTTTTCATAACTGGTACAAGAGCTATACTAATAACATGTTGATATGGTTCTGAATTCCCATGTCAATGTTAAGAGAACTTTGATTCATCTGGATTACTACAAATGAACATGATGAATTTGCCTGATTCTATCAAGTGGAGTTCATGTTGTGTTACTTGATCTACTTCACTAACTATAATGTTGTGCTGGGGAATCACTGACTCTAAGGCTGACTGTTTTGTTTCTTTTCACATCATGGATTTAACCCTTAACAGCTTTCCCATTTGCATTGGTACTGTGGTCATGGATTGGCCAGTACCAGACAACATGGTGATGCTAATGTGTCAAAACATTGGGCCGTGGGAAACATGCTTGAAAAATATGAGACATTAATATACTGTGCCAGCTTCTCTGAAAAAAGTCTCAGTTTATTCAATTTATGAAGAAATCTGATGAGAATTCAAGATAGTAATCAGACACAAGCCTTTAGGCCACTGAATTTGGGCCCGCCAGGGTATACACAAGTTTCCCAATCCAAGGGTCGAGATCAAACAGTGGAACCGGCGCCAGCTTGCAGTTCCAGGGAGTGTTGCCATCAGCTGGGGATGACGTCATTACCCAAAGACATGTCTCTGAACTTAGATGATGTTGGGCTTGGCATTTTTGCCAATCAGACATATACGAGTACTCAGCAGGCTACCTCTGCTGCTAGTCCTCTGGATACAGCCTACATTTGGCATTGAGAACCAGCCAATTAAGTGTGCAGCCACGTGCAATAGGAATGTCTTGTTCCTCGCCTTGGTCAGTGGGGCTCCAAGCACTGGGGAGACAATTCAGCAGCAACAACAAATCCGCTATATGCATCCAAGAGATAATGTTTATTGCAATTAATACTAGTATCCTCTTTCCAAGTATTTATAACCAGGATTCAAACCCAGTTAAATTTGGCCAACAACACAGGATATGTTGGTACCGAACGGCAGTTGCACACCCTAACACCCACTATGTTGGTCAGGGAAACTAGATCAAATATCAGCACTGTCAGTAATGTCCACTTTTATGTGACAACAGCATGTTTATCTCTACATTACCAGACTTTGACCCCGTCAAGTATCGTAGCAGGTAAATATGTAACTTTATTCTTAGTATTAATGCCGCATGAATTCGAAAACCAAACCTCTTCTGGTCAGAGGGGTATGAATTTAGTGGGAAAGTTTCACAGTCAATATAGAAACACTTCCCAAGTCAACGACCATAGACTTTCGAGGAATTTGACTGTCAGCAACTTTATACTTGCGTTCACTTGATACAAAGTGATTATGTCCCTTTCAGAACACAAGAAGTGGATGCATATCAAAAGAGACCATGTATGCCCTGCCGAAAGGCAAATATCTGGATATTAAAAGATAATTACATTTCTCTCTGTCCTGATAAATTATGTACTAA
The DNA here is from genome assembly GCA_029931535.1 of Margaritifera margaritifera. NCBI lineage: Eukaryota > Metazoa > Mollusca > Bivalvia > Unionida > Margaritiferidae > Margaritifera > Margaritifera margaritifera. The sequence continues at coordinate 40,590 of JAQPZY010000956.1, read as the reverse complement.
TGAAAATGATCTATTTCCAAGAATATTTTATCTGGAAAATTATTATCTTTATTGTTAGGCTTGTGTATTGATGCACCTAGCATGTTCAGTGCTGATGAGAATTGGTCTGGGTAAACTAGGTTGCATTATATTGTTTTAATGTTTTCTTTTACAAATAAAGAATTCTGGTTGCATTTCTGGTGTTTGTTTTTTTTTGTCCCTAAAACTATGTCAGTCTGTTCATTATGTACATGTACTGCTGTTTATGATAAGTGTGAACTGGTCCTAAATGATATAATTACCGTGAAACTATGTCAGTCTGTCATTATGTACATGTACTGCTGTTTGTGATAAGTGTGAACTGGTCCTAAATTCTATAATTACTGTGAAACTATGTCAGTCTGTTCATTATGTACATGTACTGCTGTTTGCGTTATGTGTGAACTGGTCCTATATGATATAATTACCGTAAAACTATGTCAGTCTGTCATTATGTACATGTACTGCTGTTGGTGATATGTGTGAACTGATCCTAAATGATATAATTACCATAAAACTATGTCAGTCTGTTAATTATGTACATGTACTGCTGTTTGTGATAAGTGTGAACTGGTCCTAAATGATATAATTATCATACTTTAATTTCTGTAAACTCTGAGCAAGTTCATGAACTGTAGAAGATATCATATTGCTTAATATGTCTCGGCAAACTATTAACAAAATCAATTGATTAAAGTCCAACACGTCTCAATAATAGCTAGAAACTTATCTACGAGCATGACCCAGATGATTATAATGTCTACACACTGCTGCTTGGATATGTATGTATTATAACTACCGAGTTCTATGACTGATATTGTTTTATAATGTTTTACATCTATTCATATTATCTCACCTCTGAAAATCTGAAAGATAATCCATATTTTCCATCAGAAAAGCCTTAAGTGATCTTGAAACTACATCTCCAAATATGGCAATAAATGCCTTAAATATATGATGAGCAAATCACTTAGTCTGGTTCAAGAATTTAAGTACAGGACACCAATATTTGTAATGATACTCTAGGTAAAAATACCAAACTGATTGTATCCAAAATGACATCATCAATGGGAAATCTGCCATTGAATAAATGTGAGATGACAATTACTGGTGAACTCACGTGTTGGAGATATTGACCACATTATCACAAATAAACGTCATTCCAGATTAGCTTACTTGTAAAGGGAAAACAAATATAATAACCCACATAAATTTTTAAAACTTCATGCCACTTAAGTTAATTCACTTTAGTGAGAATGTGAATTGTCTACATCAAGTCCTTGGGTATATCACACTGCGTAATCATGAGTTTTAGAATATGGCAGCTGATTTTATTTCTGCCTATTTAAAACACCTTTAGTTAATCCATGCAATAGTATGGGTAATCAAAGCGGTTTCATGGTCTGACAGTCATCTATGCAAACACCTGTTTCTGAGTATGGGCAAAACATCACTTATTTAAGTTCCAACTTTTATGTTTTAATTTTCATGGGGTTTTAAAAAAATGTGCTTGGTGTCCTGAAAATTTTTGTACAGTGTTGCACATCAGATTCCAAGAGCAGGGGACACTGTGTTCCCCTCTCCAACAAATTTGAGGGACACACACAAAAAAATACTAGATAGTACTTAATGTACTAGAAGTCGTAAAATAAAAAATGAGATAATCTTTTTTGCTTTGACAGTTCTGCCACTTTAACTTTGCTGTCTGCACTCACTATCATCCTAGACATTTACATTGTTGTAATAAAAGTTTAAATCACGACATACATGAACCAATCCTTGACATGCTGAATTTTTGGAATGATTTGAGAAGACTTATTTTTTTCCATTCAATTATTTGTCAAACAGTAAGTAAGTATCAGTCTCCTATAATTACTTATGCAAACAATAGATCATAAACACCACTTCTGAGTGCTAGAGAGTTTTGGTACAATTATCACACTTTTAGAGAAATCCAGATGGCTAATTATCAGAGACAGCAAATCCAATATACTTACAAAAATATTACAATTTAAATGCAACTGACAAGCTACAATATAAATATTTATTCATTATTTGTCAAAACTTGCTTTAAATAGTAAATATTCACATAATCATGTCTGCATGAGAAAATGCGAAACAGACCTTGACTTGGACAACAAGATGGAAATGACAGACTTTGAAAGTGTATTGTGTGAAATAAAGGATTGATAGAGGGAAGATACTGGGGGCATTTGTGTACAAGAAGAATGTGGCATATATAAATGCTAAATAATGGTACTGATATAGGTACAGTGATGAAATCACAGAATATAACACTTGCAGAACATAAAGCATTACAAAACTGAACACAACTCCTCTCCCTCTCTCAATTTGTTGAACTTGCCTGCAAGCAAGTACCTTGCAAACCTGAGCTTGCATGAGCCGAATCTGAGCTTGTCCTGTGCATCAATCAAGTGGATTTGTAATACTCTAATACGGTAATCAATTACACACAGTCTTGCAACAAATCTATACTAGTCTGGCAACACTAAGTGTTTACATAAAACTGGTGTCATCTCAAATGGCTTTTATTCTGGAACAGTCCTCAACCCCTAGTTTAAGTTCACACTTGTACTTGTCCAGTACCCAACTTTATAGCAAAAGTTTAAAAAATATAATTTGAAAGGATAGAACTTATGGCATAAATGCTTTTAAAGCAAAATATTATTTTTAAAAAAATGATTATTATATAAATTTTTAAAAAATATAACTGTTATTTAATGTGCAACTAGGGCAAAGTAAACCCCAAGTTTCAGTTTTACATTATTTTTTTGTAAAACAATGGTTAGTTAAAAATGTCCCTTGCCAGGATGGTTTCTTGTCACATTACCTGATGAATCATGATTACTGTAGACGTAGAGTTTGTCCCAGGTCCCATTGGTCTCCTTCCAGATAATGACCTTTCTGTCATAGCCACAGGAGGCAATAATGTTGCCGAACATTGGATGTGCCCAGGCCACCTGCCACACTGGACCTTCATGACTGAAAATGCACAGACTGATATGCTAGGTGTTCAGATATAAAGTTTTGTAACTCCAGTGACAAAAGTGCATGAGAAACAGATTCATGCAAAATACTTCTTATTAAACACTAAATTACTTTGCCATACTTAACAAATCTCTGCATCATATACAATTCTTAAACTTCACATGCATCAATGTATATATATTTATAACGAACCTCTAAAGAGACACAAAATTACTTATTTATATTCATAACATTCTATTAAAATGTGCATATTATGCTTCATACAGTATACAAATTTCATTTGTAGAAACGGTAAATTCATTTGTGCGTGTATGTATATATATATATATATATATATATATATCAGGGATACTGCAATCTGAATGGCTCTTGCCAGACGTTTTTCCCCGAAGATTAATGTGGCACCCATATATTTGTGAAATTTAATATAAAACACTCAATGGAGATATGACAAATGCTGTGACAAAAAAGAAAACATTGATATACCTAATTATAACTGTACTGGAAAATGTGTCATTTTTGGTTCCAGATTTGCTGCTGCTTTAGTGTTAGTATTATCCATCAATGGCTAATTGGATTCCTTTCAAACTAATTATTTATAAAAAGCATTTAATCCTTCAGAAATCAATGCTACAGAATTTCACCCAACAACAGTATTTTATTCCACTCTACTGTTTTTCTAAAAATTTATTATTAATTGACAACAGGCTGACTTACTACACTGAGAATGCATAACAATTAATTGACATGCATTTCCGGTCAAGTTGGATGGTTAAGATTTAGTTGACCAGGTCCCCAAGTAAGTCTTGGACGATGATAATATAAATTAGTTGTTGCTAGTATCTTTTATTCTTAATACGGGCCAAAGCTTGACTGCTTTTGTTCTAAAGCATTGATGTTCTGACACACCAAGACACAATATAGTTAAAAACTAGATGGTGTGATGAACTGATGTAATGTCTATAGTACATACTCTGGAGCAATCATTCAATTATAGGTTTGTTTTTTTTTATAGGTCTTGAAAATAAGCCTTCACACCTCTTTTGTTTTGTCTTTTGAGGCTATAGTGTTTAAACAATTGGGAAAATATAATAACTGAACAAGCTTAAACAGCAACACCTCTACTGATTGTCTGAAAAAGAATCAATGTGTTAACTAGACCTAGTCACCTTGGAATTAGGCTTAGTTGATTGTCTGACAAAGGTACAATCTGTAAACTAGACCTAGTGCCTTTTGAATTTTACTTCATTAAGGTGTTTCTTTAGCAGTGTAAAAAATAAACAAATCAAAGACAATTTGATATATTTATATTTGAGATATTCTATGATCAATGTCCAGTTGCTCAGATTATGTGCTGGTCTAAACCTCTGATCTGCTGGACGTGTCTTCCAAATACAGTGCTTTTAGGATCTCTAATATATATGTATGATCCACAATGCAAGAAAATGTTCTTTCAGGGAGATTATTGACATTTTGAGGTCTTGTGTATTTTGAAATGAGAAATTTTTACTGTATATATTACAATTTTATTTCAACCAAATACCATGCACATTAATAGGGATCCAATGGTTTAAAATCATAATGAATAACCTTGATGTTAGAAATTCATTTAATACTGTATAAGTTTTCTACAATGAGGTCATACTGACCAAAATGGGATTTTCACATGTTGCAGCTCCTTTTTTTAACAATGTTTGCTCTACATAGTACAAATATAGCACACCTCTATTTCCGTGGATCATACTTAAGATTGGCAGTGCTCTATAAATAAAGATTTTCAAATATAATGCTTTCAAAATGATACACTATATGAAATGCTATGTTATGTATGAAGATGAGCACTATGGCAATTTATTTCTTGTAAACTATATTTTGTATTATGGGTTAGTGGCCCTGAAATTCCATAAAAATCTTCTGTTCTTTGCTGTAATGAAGACTGATGACTGAAATGCTGTGCCGTTGATAATTATTGGAACACCTCTCACCCTGCCAAATTGGCAACAAGAGTCTGCTGTCCTCCCTTTACATCAAACACCTTGATCAGTCTGTCAGATGAACATGTAGCTAATTTAGTTCCATAATAATCCAGCTGGGCATCATGCTGAAACAAAAAAACTATAACTAGAGTGTTTGTAAACACATATCCCCGTTCCAACCATGCCAAAAAATGTATACTAGCTGTATTGATTAGTTCAAAAAAAATACTTTTTATGAATGATTTTTCTTTTACAAGAATCAAACAATGGAATAGCCTGTGGTTATACAGTATGATTCACTTGTCTCCGAGTACATTGTTTATTTTCAACATAATGGCAAAGAAAACAAACCTGCAGAAGAGCTGCAGTTGTACATTTAGGTTATCAGTTCGCACATGAAATTAACATGTCAATAGCAGAGAAAACAAATTGTTTGATAGCTTCTGTTGTGCTAGGTTATGAGTTTGCACATGAGCATTTATCTTCAAAAAGTGTACGTGTCAACCTACATGTATCTAGGATGACTTTTTGCGACCATTTGTGATTTTTTAAAAAAACGCTATTTTGATAATTAATACAAAATAGTACAGTTTAAATTAAAATAAAGATACAAAATCTTAATAATGCTTTTTTTAAACTCAATAATCCCTGCCGCCACAATAACTTGTCACACTTTGCTTCCCTCATCTCCCAAGTGCCATGATAACGTGGCACAGTTTACCTTGCTTGAATCCCGGGCGCCTCGTTTGAGTGGCAGTAGGCCTGTATCCCGCATGATGAGTTAAAGCGGCACAAACCATTGGTTGATTCCAGACTATTTCCTAATTATGCAGGCAGTTTAACCAATCAAATTTAAGCTTACATAGATAGAGGAAACATTGCAGCACAAAGGGAATAAAATTTGACTTTGATAGCGCCAGAAATAGTGGAGTTATTTAGATTTGAAAATGATGCAAAATGACAAGAATCAGCCACTGGAAGTAGAAACATACCTGACAGACTCTGATGGAGATATATTCATTTATGTGTGGATTAAACCATATCTTGTAGATCTTTAGAAGAATCGGTAAATAAAGACTTGCTTGTGTTTGGGAAAATGAATTTAGTTAGCATGAGTGTACATAATTCAGAGTTTGTTTAAAGTGTTTCATTAGTTTTTAAATGTTTAGTGGAGAATTCTAAGGATGAAAGGTAAGTAAAGTGTGAGGAAAATATGCAGTTTTCACACGAGGTTATAGTTTGTACGAGAGATGACATGGAATTTTTGTGAATTATTTCATGTGTTGAAGGTTTTAATTATTCAGTGTGAATTCATAATGGATTTTATGGATTTTTAATGACAAAAGAAGCAAATTGGTAAGTAAATATTTTTTTTTTGCCTTTATGGATGAGTTTTATTTCTGCATGCTGCATGAAATTTATACCATTATCTACATAATTTTATTGAGAACAGCTGTGCCAAACTTTAGCTTAATTGAAGGAATACAAAGCAAAAAATAACTAATTTATTTCAAGTAGCCCCCTCTGTAAAAATCAGCAAGTCAAGTACTGTCAGTGAGTCTCAGGGATACAGCTACTGGCAAGGCTAACGCTGCTCTAGGTGATCCCTCTGCAAGTATGCTGTAGGAGAATACCTAGCTGTTTGGCTCAGTGGTTAATGAGTAAACAATAATTTTTATTTTTGCATTTTTATGCAGTAACCGCCAGAACTGTGCTTTCTCAAGTTTCAATTACCCTATATAATGCTGTGATTGGATGTCAGAAGAAAGCATACATTATGTTAATGAGAACTCATGCATGGGGTAGCCATCATAACTGTGTGATTTTGTTTCACTTCAGTCAGGTATGAATGCGACTTTGTTATTAATTTGTTCGACGTTTATCATTCTTTTCACTGCAGGGAGTACAATATCACTGCCTTCATATGATCATTAAAAAAGTATATTGCGCGAACTGCAACAGAAATAAGGACATGAATGCATCTGTAGATTCCGATAACGTAGTATTTAAATTTTTTTATAGATTCATTGCTCAAAATGTAGTATTAATACAGTTTGCAAGGCATTGTCATTGTGTTAATATTATCTAAAATTTGATTTGGCATACATTATCTTCGTTAGAACAAGAAAATGTTTATAATTAACTGAATGATCACGTTTCTTTCAGTATAAAAAGTAAGCAAATTGCTCCTGAAAGAGATAAAGATGTAGACAAATCAGTGCCTCTTTCTCTCTGAACCTCTTTAGAGCACGCTTGCAGGGGTCATAAACAGTAAACCACGCCCATATTATCGAGACCATGTTCACTCTGTGGTGGTCATCGGATGCAACTCAGTAAGAAAGCATTTGTGCAGAGCTATTCTCTGTGAGATGCCAAAGCAACTCTGTCTGAACACATGGAGAGGCAGTGGAGAGTTTTTTCTTAATCCTCTCCACCCCCACCACAAAGCGTGGGATTTCTAAAAATTGCGTAACCTGTACTGTATGAATTAAATATCTAATTTCTATATCATAACTAATTCAATCTGATCGTGATGCATCAAACCAATGCATTAAACAACATGAACAAGGCATATTTAGTTTTATCAAGAATGAACATCACAATTGGTAACTTTGTATACTCTAAAGTCATCTGTTAACAACATGTCAGTTAATTACTTCCTCCTATTTTTACTCTTTACAAACTTAGTAACAACAATCTCTGCATCAAGGTTTTCAACTGATGGACTTTCTTCACATATCCTTATGAGTTTTGTTAACTTCTCATGATCAAGTCTAAATCTTGCGTTTGTCTTCAAATGACTCTGGCTAGAAAAGCTGTGCTCACAAGCAACACTTGTAAGAGGTGGTCAGAATATACTTGGCTAGTACACAGTAATCTGGAAACATGTCACTGTATTGGTCAATTAGTTTCTGACATACATTTCTGTCATTCTCCATGGAAGTTCCTAAGCACTAACTTAAACTGAAAAAGTCCTATTTCATTCTGTCAGGGTAAGTCCATCATGGTCTCCCTTTTGCCCAAGCCATTCACAGATAATCTCCTAAGTCCTGCTGTCCATGAGCTTCCTTAAGCCATTGTGATTTAACAGTTCACAAATGCATCTAACATATCAAAACAATTCATCTCTTTATTCAATCTCGAGTAATTCTGAAGCACGAAATAAATCACTGAGGGTAATGTCCGGTAAACTGTTACTGTATGATACATTAATTAAAACACTCAAATTTTTTAACATTTTGCCGATTAAACCCAATTAATCGCCCATAAAACACAATTAAAGTTTGTCCACTTACCTCTGACAACTGGCTTCACGAGCCGCCATATTTTCTACAGTTTTGTTTAATTTATTATAATTTGATGGGCAATCAAAGAAATGCCAATATTTTATCAAAAGTTAATCCAATCGTGTCATAATTGATTCCCTCTTCTCTATCATAAACGTCACAGATAACCTCCAAACAATCTAACTTTGATTTAATTATGCATACCTAAATATGACATCAGTGACCTGTTAGCTCTGCCCAGTTCATACTGATTTTACATAGGTGTGACATTATTGGCTGACAAGATGTAAACATAAGTCTAACAAATGCCGATCACTGGCGCATACAGTACATTTGTTACTGACAGTGTGCGCTCAGTTGGAAATTATGCTGGAGACAAATCAAGGGTAATTAAGACTAATGCTCCAGCCCAATTCAATGTGCATCATAAAAACGCATAGGTTGGAATTTCCATGCATCCAAAATGGGTCAAATTTAATTTCCTAGAGTCAAAACCTGAGGGTACACGTCTATTGAGAACCCTGGTAGTGATAACATAACTTTCACTATGGCTACCATTGTGGTCATATTGGATGTCAGATTAGCATTATTTTCATTCACTATAAGCAGTCTTCTGATGAAAATCCCATGTTGATATGACTTTCCATTTAGCAGAAGTAGCAATAACACAATTTTGAAGATGGCTACCATGGCAACCATACTGGCAGTCAGATTGGCACCATTTTCATTTATGACGAAGTAGATAACATAACAGGTCTACTGGTGAAACCCATGTCCAAGCAGCACCATTTTCATTTAGGACCAACGAGACCACAGGATGAATGTGTGTTTGTCAGGTTTCAGGGCAATCCTTTAAGTAGTTCAGAAGAAGTAGTGATAACAAACTTGTGCTAATGGACAGGCAAATGGCAGATAATGGACAACAGGCCATCCCATAAGCTCTTCTGTCTATGAGGCAAAAAAAATAATGTGTTTTTCTGGTCAGCTGACTGTCCCTGTTTCTTGTTGCCAACCCTAGCACTTTTTTCCCACACCCACCCACCCCCAAATTAAAAAAAATATATAAATTAAAAAAATCACATTCCCCAAATTGATTGTGCATCTAACTGAGCCAGTTTTGCCCAGTACTTTGAAGTGCTTGAAATATTATTTGATTTTTATATGTTAAAAATTTTTTTAAAAAAAATACCTGCCTACCCTAATTTTAAAACCATTGCAATAGGAAACACATTATTTTTTTTTGCCTGACCAGCAGAGCTAAAAATAGAGATATTAGACGGAAACTGTTAGTTGTTTCCTAAATCCACAATCATATTGCACTTGGAAAGCCCACATCTCAAAATAAAAATTTTAAAATGGTGCATCTTGTTTTCATAAATACCTTTGTCAATTTTCATTTCTAATTTAGTTCTGATTTGGATCAGTAAAAGCCCTTTCCTCTCAAAATTCACGAATAAAAACATAACTATTTCCATCTGTTTCTGTGCTCAAAAAATCACCCTAATACTGTGAAGGATACATGAAAGAGTCCCATTTACATCTCTTGAAGTCTGGATGATGTAACAGGGATCTTCCCAAGATTACCTCAAAGGAAAGTTCTATTCATGACACAATCTTGTAGCACTGTGACTTAACTATGCTGAAACAAATACACTAACAGCTGGACTAAAACAGGATGCTGGACTAAAACATGATCCATGCTGGACTAAAACAGGATGCTGGACTAAAACAGGATCCATGCTGGACTAAAACTTATAGGCAAAGTGACATATCTTCCATGACAGAATAAGGCAAAGTTGTGGGTAATTACAGTGTAGGGAGAAGTGAGTGGAGAGGCCAACATTTATAATGTACAAAACAGTCACTTAAGACAGAAATTTATATACAATTGAGACAAATAATATAAAAGAAAAGATATATTCATTAAACTTTATGAAAATACTAAAATGTTTCTTAGTCTGTTTCAGCAAAATTGTTGTTTAGCTTTGTTTTTGAAAAAGACATTAAGCTCAAAAATAGGTTACTATGGAAAACAAGTGATAGATATCGAGGTACAAATCCTCTCTTCTTACTATTGCAGGATTAAATATGATATAAACTTGTTCCCCTTCACTAGCAATCAGTCTAAAAACCTCAAGAGGGTAATAATCTTCGGGTTACAAATGATTGGAATTTCACTCACTTCTTAAAGCTTTATGTGTGAATTTTCAGCAGAAATGTCATAGACTGAACATAATTCCAGAATAAATAATCATTAAATTGACAACAAGCTGATAAAAACAAGCACAAAACACTATGTTTAAATGGTTTTACATCGCTCTTTGAACAGAACAAAAGACACAAGAGTCGATATTGTTCTCAGAATACGAAAGCTTTCAATGCCTAAAAGTAGGAGGATTGACATTAGTCAAAGTCAAACTTCATTTTTCCTGCAAGTTTGGGCACTTAACAAATTAACGGTTCTGGATTGACTATTTCACGTGAATTACCCCCTAGTATGAACCCTGTAGTTGTTTTTTTTCTCCAGTGGCAACAGCAGTATGTTAATTAGGTACAGGTATCATTACTATAAACATAGAATCTTACTGGTCCACATAGCTTACTATAGATCTGCATGTAGTGTACAAAAGTCCCATGTACTACTATGTAGATGAAGATGCACTGGCAGTACACATGATATTTGATGATATTTGATGGGAATGGTATGGATGCACGGCTCAATAAGCTGACCAAGCACCTTTGTCTGGCACTTACAACAATTCTAAGTTTCCTGTAACTCGTTACTGAATAAAACAGCTTATAGTAGCTGAATACAACACAATTAGAGACAAACGTAGACTGTAGCTACAAGGTTTGGTGATGCGCAACATAAATGAATAAAACTATTTCACAAATCTTCCAATGAAATGAATATTGGAAAATGTACATTTGTTTATTTTAAACTTTTATTCAGGGTTCATGGCATAACCGTGTTATATCCAAACTTGCTTTACAATGACAGGTGCTATAATGAAGGAAAGCTATTTTTCTACATAGACCATTTATTGTATACAAAATTCTTTTGCTTCACATGTATCAATATCAATATCAAAGTTATAGTTTTCATTGTTGGATTAAACAGCTGGATGTAGATTTTTGTATCAAATGAATCAAACAGCTGAAAGTAGATTTTTGAATCAAATGAAGCAAATAGTTGGATGTTGATTTTTGTAATAAATGAATCAAACAGCTGGATGTAGCTAAAAAGGTTGCTTCCTTGCTCTGGATAATTCATGATTACTAAGAATTTCCCTTACTCAGAGCATAAATATCTTAGAGTTAAAATATTTTCAGCAATATCACACTGCTTTCATCAGCGACTACTGTTGATCACGTGACTTATAATGGTCACGTGATACGAGGAGACTGGTGTAGATAGGTAGTAGTTCAAGTCCCTGTTTAGTGTTGGCCTCGGCTTTTGTATTTCAATTGCCTCATTCACCTTCCTTTTTCATAGGTTGTCCTCAGATGTGATGACCTTGGTCTGATTGGGAATGATGGAATGTCCCATATTGCTGCAATGTTCATGTATTACAGATGACTCTCTACTGATGTGTTCTTTAATCCTTATTTCTAACACTCTGCCTGTTTCACCAATATAGCCATTCTCACAATCACTACATTTGATATGATAAACCACACCACATTTCTTCACATTTTCTGTTTTGTCCTTCACATGTGTAAGTTGTTGTCTTAAAGAATTGTATGGTTGTGGTATATATTAACCCAATGTTGATTGAATACCCTAGCTAGGGCTTCCGATGTACCGCGGATGTATGGCATACCAATGTTGGTTCTACTCTGGATAGCCATTTGCGCATAGTGCAGCTTTTATATGCTCTACTTCTTTAATCAGATCCGTTTCATCAGTGGCTAGGGTTGGTTGGTTGGTTGGTTGTTATGGGTTTAACGCCATTTTTCAGCACATGATAGGCTATACATGGGGCCAGTATATTTGGTGGAGGAAGAACCAGAGAAAACCCAGGGAAGAACCACCGACCCACGGGAAGCTACTGGCAAGCTTTCTCACATACCCACGTTGGCCAAGCCCGAGACTCGAATGCACGCAGACAGAGGTGAGATGTCAGTGATCCGTAAAGGCGAGCGCCTTAGACCACTCAGCCACCCAGGGCCCCAAGTGACTAGGGAGTTAGCTCGGTGAAGTAAAGATCTCACTACTGACCTTTTGTGTTCCAGATGATGATTGGAAGAAAAGTTAAGGTACTGGTCAGTATGGGTTGGTTTTCTATACACAGGACTTTGGTTGATCCGTCATCATTTAAGTGTACACATGTGTCTAAGAATGGTAATTTGCCATTTTCTTCTTGTTCTGAGGTGAACTGAATTTGTGGGTCAATGGAGTTAAGATGATCAGAGAACTCCTGCACATGGTACTCATGTAGTTTAGTCAAGGTACTGTCCACATATCTGAACCACACAGATGGTGGGTTCATGGCAGATTCCAAAGCTTTTTTCTAAAAAGAAAACTCCATATATAAATTGGCAACTACTGGTGAGACTGGGGACCCCACTGCTGCTCCCTGTTTGTGTTTGTAAAACTGCCCATTATAGATGAAATATGTGCTGTCCAAACACAGTCTCAATAAGGTGCAGATATGTTCAATAGGGAGGTCACATCTGGATTTCAGAGTAATGTCTGCCACTAATTTTTCTCTGATTACACTCATAGCTTTATCTACTGGAATAATGGTGAAAAGTTCTGATATGTCATAAGAGACCAGTTTTCTACCTGGCGGTAACTCTAGGTTACTGATCTTTTGAACAAAGTGTACACTGTTAATGATATGGTGTTCCGTATTGACCACTAGAGGTCCTATGAATGAAGTTAGATATTTGACTAAAGAATACAGTACACTGCCTGAACTAGATAGGTCGGAGTAGGGCATCCTTCTTGTGGATTTTAGGCAACCCATATAGCTTTGGGATGTTTTAAACAGTAGGGTAGAGATGGTGGTACAATGTGTCAGATATAATTTGGTCTTTCTTCTATTGTTTTAACACATCAATTTAATCAGTTTATTTTTTACTGATGTTGTTGGGTCTCTGCTTAATTTCTGATAAGTGTCTTTATTGTTGACCAACAGTTCCATTTTGGCAACATAATCAGCCCTGTTGAGTAATACTGTGGTGCGTCCTTTGTTGGCTGGTAGGATCACTGTACTTTTATCTTTCGCAAAGTCATGTATGGCTATCCTCTCCTGAATGGTTATATTACTTCTGGGCAGTTTACTATTCCTTAGAATTCTTGCAACTTTACCCCTCAGACTCTCTGCTACCGAATGATCGGTAATCTGATTACATGCCACTTCGGTACATGAGATAATCTCTACTAATGGTATCAATCATGGCGTGACACAAAAATTTAACCCCTTCATCAGAACCGACTTTTCCACTGGGTTAAGTTTCCTATCTGAAAGATTCACTACCCACTTTTCTTTATCAATGTTATTAGGATCACTAGATTCCAAGATTGTATCTATAGTTTTGCTGGTAAACTTTGAAAATTTCTCTCTCTGGCATTGATGTGAATTTGGAATTCCTTCTAGTGCATATGTGTGAAGAGCTCTAGTACTTCCTTTAATTTTGCAGATCTCAGTTCAATATTAAACTGGGACGAGGGGCTTGAACTACCACCTACCTACACCAGTCTCCTCATATCACATGACCATTATAAGTCACGTGATCAACAGTAGTTGCTGATGAAGTCAGGGTGATATTACTGGAAATTTCGAACTCTAAGATAGTTATGCTCTGAGTAAGGGAAATTCCTAGTAATCGGCTTGATGTAGATTTTTGTATCAAATGAATCAAACGGCTGAAACTATTAGGCATTTAATAAAAAAAAACAAAACAAGAAAAACAAAAAAGAAAGTGCATTGACAGGTCCTATTTATCTAAGATAACAAGATGAATAGGTTAACTGAAGATAAGACAACTTACAATCATGTCTTCATGAGCTGTATCTATTGAGTTGATCACAGAAACCTGCAAGAGGGAACAGAAGAGAACAATAGTTTTTTTCTAACATACTTTGTACAGCAATTGGTGAGATTTCAGAAATCTTCAAGCTTTCCACATGCATCATGGATGGAATAGCAAAATCCACAACACCCCATCTTGAATAACTTATCAGGGCTCTTAAAAGAATGATGAGAAGTCCTGGACTTATAACTCTCAGAACTCAGCAGAAACACTATACTCCTGTTTTCCAAATTGGGGGACACACAATTTCAAAGGGACAAAAAACAAAACAAATTACTATTGAGTACTTGATACACTAGTAATGGTAAAAATATGAGATAATCTTATTTGCTTTCAGTTTTACCATGTTAACTTTGGTTGTTTGCACTGCACTATCATCTTTTCCATGGACACTTATAACACTTAATATCAGAGGTAGAAAACTCCACTGCCCAGGACAACAACAAATCAACAGTGGGCAACCATTTTTCACAATGTGCAAGCCAGTCTAGCAACCCAAAAATATTATTAAAAAATGATAGTGTTGAAATTTTTAATGGAATTTTATTTTTTCTCCAGCAAGAAATATTTGACCATTAAATTGTCCCTCTGGGTACCTGCAGCAAGGTGTCTGAATTATCTCCATATAATTCTGCAGTTGAGTGTTGGGTGATTTCTATCAGTAAGAGGCCACACTAATAGAAATATGTCAGCTACTCATTATCTGATTATGTAATCACAGTCCATACAAAAAGCCCCTCAGGGTGAACCCTTAAAGAAACGAGACTCATGAACCTTCATCTATTGTCAACACACCAACATATGGTTGCAGTATCTTTCATCTTTGACTTGACAATCTTAATGCCTATGATCTAGTATTACACTTTCTCATTGGTCTGTTGAAGAAATGGGCACTCACTGTAGTTTATTGGACAATTGTTTCTGTTGGCTAACTTTAGCTAATAGAAAATGGCAAGTATAAAGAATCAAAGCAATCACAATTGTTGTTGTATACTATACATGTACTGGCTTGAGATGTAATCAAAAAACAAAAATCCCACAAAAGTTTACATTTTGCTGACAGTTTACATACAGGATTAATGGTATCGGATTATCAATATCATGAATTGTAATGATGTAAACCAGGCATGTGCAACTTCCTCTAGGGCATGGGCCAGATAAATGATTTTTAAAGCCACACCCTATTATATAAATAGAAAAGCAGATGTCTGGTCTAACCATTACATGGTAGTAAAAAAAATATCCAATACACAGCACTTTCATTGTGATATCATAGCACATGATATTAAATCTGGATTACACTGGATCCATCCTCCTGGTTAGCATCATCTAAAAACATATCTAGTTCAAAACTGATTTTGTCAGATGTATTTCCTGAAGCGGTTATATAATGATCTTTGCCAGGGAATAGTGATCAACAAACATCGAAATAAAGTACAGAATCGCCATAAAGGTATGCGTAATCAGATTCTAAAATATTACACCTGTAGCTGAAATAGTCAGTATCACATGGATACATGTGACAGAACTGAGAAGTCAGCTTAGGACAAATCAGGAGATTTGCAAAATTTGATTGTGAGTTTTGACTTTAAATGAGGAAGGATTTTCAATGAGAATGGTGAGTTTTTCATTGTGAAACATGTCTTTGACTTTCTTATCTCAGTGAGGACCCAAAGTTTGGGTCACTATGTGAGTAATTTTACTATATAAAACTACAAGGAAGGACGCTTGTCTCCTGTAAATTGTAAGCAACAATACGAGCTACTGTGCAAATTTATCACGCTATGCTGCGAAGTGTAGTTTGAAATAACAGCGTCGATTCTTAAATAGGTCGCGCGAGAAAGGAGAGAAGTGTGTTCCCTTGTAGTTTTATATAGTACATGTATGACTGATAGGTAAATTTTAAGCAACAATACGAGCCCTTGTGATTTTCATTATCGTCCAGTATATGAGTTTACGCCGACACTGTATGTGCTACACCAACTAACTGTTCTCTGCCACTCTTGAATAACTTAATAATGACTACTTACCATTGTGAATTCAGTAAATTGTCAAGAAAGGCCACCTTTATATTTGAAATATTGTATCTGGCTATGCAATATTTGTCGAGTTGCCGGTTTCGTGTTGTGGCGGACGTGGCTCTTAACTTCCGTTTCCTCCAGGGTAGACAACTGCACCATCATTCGGAGTCACCTCGTCTTTTTCCTATGAGAGTCGATAACTTCAACTAGCATGCGTAGACTGGACCATTGTCGTACTGTTGGCTAAAGTTACGATATGTACGAGTATTATTTACCTTGACATTGGACCATGATTAGAGGATAGTACCAATTGTTTTTACATATACCTGAATTCTAACGTTTGGTGAAATAAATATAATTTCTATCCTTCTTCATCATGCGTGTCACACAATGTCAATGACAGCAATGTTAGATTGTCAATTTGACAAGTACAGAACCAGGTACTCCATTGCATTTAAGAGAGATAACTCTGCTGGAACTAAATAGGGGTAAGAGTTATCCAGTCACAACAGGGACATTTTCAATCATGTGTATCACATTTTTAAAAAATCATTAAAAAAATACCAAATATGATCTAGATATGAATTAATATAATCTCACATGTTTACAATAGACTCAACTTTGTTTCAAGCCTGACAGAAACGACAACTCTTAAATAATGCACCAATCACAGCTAGTTTTGTTGTTTATTTCTGAATACACATGTCGCTACACATTAAGCCCCCCCCCCCCCCGGGGTTGTGCATTTGGTACCGTTATACCGGCTAGCATCGTATCTAATGTATATAACATATCGGGTAACAAACCGATCGTAGAAATATTATTACGTACGCTTAATGATAATTTAGGAACAAACCATTTTTATTTTAAGGAAAAAAATAGTGAATGTATTTTGGCGTGATGCAGTATAATGTTTTGGCTGTTTTACCCACTGGATATGGCAAAACAGTAATCACAGACGCACTGCCATTTCTTACCTCAGTTACAGTATTCACATACCCCTCCCCCCAACAGTTTGTACCCCCTTTAGTAATTTTAAGAACTAAATGCATTATGATTTTAATTTATTTTTTTAAAATGCACAAAACTTAGTCATTTTCATTCATCAGTTTATAATTTCTAACCTGGTCGTCTCAATGGGGTCTCTAACACTGTCATCGTGTTCGCGTTTCGAACCCAATGGGTGTTTCTTTACTAATAAGGTCGCCATATTTGCGTGTGGCGAGTCTATTTTTTTCAGGCAACAGATGTGATATAGTTCGCTGTCTTCGATTAGCTCGAAATAATTCCGTAAATTTCATTAACTTTCGGAGTTACGTATTTTGAACAAATGTTTATAAGAGTTACACCTTTTTATTTTGTTCAGACATTTTTAATAGAAATATTAAAACTAGACATTGCATATATTGGATGCAGACGATACAGTTTTTACTGAAAATGAACTGTCGTAGGAACCAGAAAAGTACAGTGAGCAGTCTGGTTGTTTACATCGGCAGCTTCCATTTGGTTTGAAACGTGAACATCTTGACAATGTTAGGAGCCCCCTGGCGACAATCAGGTTAGAAATTAAAAATTGATTCATGAAATGACTAAGCTTTGTGCACCTTTTATATCCTTATTGTTTTTGTTTTCAAAATCGCTTGTGGTACAAACTGCCGGGAGTGTAAGCGAATACTATAATGGCTGTGTTATTGTTGTCAATGGTTTCAACACCATTTTTGAACAGCAAAAGCCCGATTTGGCGACAAGTGTATTGTCATCGATGATGCAGTAGTTAAAGAGCTGGAGAATCATGGAGTTGAAGTGGAAAAGTTCCGTCCTTATGCAAAGGTGGATGGGTTGAGAAACAGTAACAGTCTGTTTGATGGTTTGAACAACCAAAATATTTATAATAACTTTTGTGATTTTATTAAAAAACTAAAAATGACACGAAGCTGAACATTTTCATTGATATTTAAAAACGTGGGTGTCTGCTAAACTTATTTGTAAATTGATTTATAAATTCTGCATAACTTACAGTAAAAATGTACATACAAACAAAAGGGGCAATCTTTAAATTATATTCATTAGCGGGAGTAGTGGTAAACTGGAAGTCTGACTCCACATACAACATTCTTGGCAGCGTGCTGTGTAGAAGACCACGCCTGACTCACCAGTAGTTAAGGGGGGGGGGGGGGGTAAATAGAGCCGTGGGTGGGCACTATAGAGCCGTACGGGAGTTTAACATGGTGGGGGCACTATAGAGCCGTACGGGAGTTTAACATGGTGGGGGCACTATAGAGCCGTACGGGAGTTTTAACATGGCGGGGGCACTCTGGGTACGAGCGGGAGTCGTACCGTAATGTAGTGACGAAGACAACGTCTACTACCATCAAAAAGGGGTGGAGGGTGGGGAGGTGTTTTTGATAGTAGTAGACGTTGTCTTCGTCACTACATTACGGGGTGGGGGGGGGGGAGGGAGGGGAATAGAATTAATCTTTCTTGATAAAGGGTGGTCCTGATAAGGACCATTGGAGGAATATTTTTATTTCCCCCAACATTGAGTTAGGAAGCCTGGGAGGTGGAACTTCTTTTTCTTCTTCTTCTTCTCCTCCTCCTTCTTCTCAGGTATCCAGTCGGGATGATTCAATTGTCTGAACTTGTTCTGAATTTTCATCCAGTTCAAGTTCAGACGATTGAATTGTTTTTCTCTTTTCTCCTTCACCCACATTAACTTGATTTTGGCGACCTCCTGTTCCATAATTTTTTTAATAATGGTTTCCACTCGGAGCAGGGCCGCTTCTTGTCGAGTGAGGATGATGCATTTTAAATGATCATCCAATTTATGGATGTAATCCAAAACTTCTTTAAGAAGTCCTACTCGACAAGGTGAAGAGGAGTTGTTACTCTTCTTAACTTCCTCCTCCTTCTTCACTTCTTGAATTAAATTCAAAATCAAATTAATGTAGGTGAAGTGATCTATTTCCCACTTTAGACTGACTGGATACCACCACATCATTTTTTCCCTATAATACTTAACTTCCACCATCCAGTCCCAGGCTTCCTGTAGATTATCAATGATGTCATTCATTCTTCAGTGTGAAGTGTGAATGGCGCAACTGTTGTTGTTGTTCTTGCATTAGAGTCGCGTTCGACCATTCGGGCATGTGCGACTATATACCCCCACAGCGTGCGAAGCACGCATAGGGGGGTTGAGTGGTCAGGTGTGTTGACAGATTGCAACCACCTGACTCTATTTTCAGTACTCCCCTCCAGCGCTGCACGATTCCCCACAATTAAGGGGGTTAAAATGATTGCGCGCTATTTGAGGATGAGTACCGTCTACACATCCCAGAGGGATGTGTAAATTATTTCTGAGTACACCTCCCCAGCGCAACATGGTTCCCCACAATTAAGGGGGTTAAATGAATGTGCGCTATATGAGAGTGTGTACCTTTATACCTGTCCATAGGACTAGAACCACAATGTTTACAGGTATATATGTGCGCGTTGTAGCGCACTTGTTATTGAATTGCTTCAAGTTAATCAGTCTGGAGCGGAAAAGGCGGCACGGACTAAGCAAGCGAAAGCGAGAAGCGTGACGGAAGCAGAAACGCCAAGAACGTACATACATGATCAAATTCTGCCCAGTTATACTAAGTCGGGCTGTCCCTAATACCAATAAAGTGTAAGCCACTTGTTCAATTATGACAATTCATCGAGTTTCGAAATTTTGTTTAATTAATTCCTAATAATTTTGAATTTTGCGTACATAGTGTACATATGTTGTCCAAAAACAGTATCAATAAACGAGTACAAGTTACTCATATCATTTTTGTATCACGCACAGATAATTACTTAGAGAATGTGTTTTAGACGGTGGCTCAAAATTGATCAAATTTGAATTTTAAAAGAGTATAATCAAAAGGGGTTTTCGAAAAAAGCCAAATTGAAAACCCCATTGATTCAGGCAATGAATTAGCCCTTAGAAGGACTGTTTAGCCCTTAGAAGGACTATTATTCTTGGCGCAACTGTGGAAGGCACCGCTTTATATGCGAGAGGGCGGACGTGATGGAAAACATCCCCCCTTTTTTTCAAAAAGAAACACACACCACATAAAACATACATGGGAGAAGGGATTTTTTTGTATGAGAAGGGGTAGACTATGACAAAACAAAACAAATATACAAACATATAAAAACACACACTTATATAGGCAATATTGGAAAAAATTAATCTTTTCTTGAAAAATGGGTGGTCCTAAAAAGGACCGTTTTTTTGTTGTTGTTGTTGTTTTTTAACAACATGAGCATCTCCTAGAGGGTTTTCTTTTTTTCTTAAACTTCTTCGGACTTCGGGCCCATACAACAAAACCCTCTTTAGACAGCCTTGTCTCTCCACATAAGTCTGTCTATACCATGTAGCTGTGTCTGTAATTTTTGTTTTAGCCCATGAAGCTTTTACATACATAAGGAATGCTGGATTAAACAGCATTCCTGAAACAATGTTGGAGGATTCCACACTAACCCACATGATTTTTTTTAGGAGTGGTCTTGGAGAAAACCGGTGAAGCTTTTATGAAACCAGCGGTTGTATATATACCTTACGATCGGATTGAAATGGATCCAAATCAACTACCAATCCAAACACGCGTTACAAGTCGGTTGGGTTTTCTTCCAATGGGAAGAGAGCGGGGGTGTCACTTCATCTCGGGTATAAAGGTATCGTAGCGTTCGTAGGGGGGGGGGGGGGGGGTATTAATTTTTTCGACAGCCTTCATGGAGACTGAAAAGACAAGTACTACATCAATGTATTGGAGTGATTCTGCAACGATAATGAATGCTGCGGCATTATTGAACTTCCGGCCGGAAGACTTTGATTTAGATTTACTAAATCAAGAGTTTGACAATACTACTACTACTACTGCTACTACTGTACCAATGGTGAATGATTTTAAAAGAAGACAAATGGAAGAGATGGAAAATTTTGTAAAAAAGCAACGGGAAGAGGAAGAAATGTTTCTTCTTCTTCAACAACAACAGAAAGAAGAAGAAGAGAGAAGAAAACAAAGTGAAGAAGAAGAAATCAGACAGCAGCAGCAGCAGCAGTTACAAGAGGAGGAGAAGAAGGAAACAGGAAAGGAAAGCATCAGTCTTCAAGAAAGAACTGTAAGTCTGTTAGAAGAGATATTATATGAGTTAAAATGGATGACCAATGTCTATAAGTATTCTTTAACTCATCAACCACCTAAACGGAAAAGGCCATCACGGGCTAAACAACATTCTTCTTCTAAGCCTTCCAGTGTTAGTGAGATGCCACCACCACCAACGCCACCACCAGTGACTACCACCATAATGAAAACACCATCAGTAGCAGCAGCATTAATAGGATATGGATTAGGCCGTGGTAAAGGACTACGGCATTTGAAGTTAATTTGAAAGTTTTGTTTTGAAACCAAAAACAAAACAACCCAACGGTCCTTTTAAGGGCCCCCGGATTTCTAGAAAAGAAATCAAATTGCCAAAAATCAAGTTAAAACTTTTAAAAAATCCCACCATAGTAAAAGTGTGAGTGCGTGCGTGCGTGCATTTCTACTCTAAAACAAAATAACACAAAACCACTTACTTTTTTCTCTCCAGTCTGGTGTATTCATCCATTTTTTTTTTTTTTACAAAATAATTCAGCAATATAACATATAACACCAAAAAACACACAAGAAACAAAGTTCACTTTCTGTAATGCTTGTCCTTCTTCAATCTAAACACTGGAGTTTCCTTCTCACTGTCTCTCTTGTGTTTCTTCTTCATAGGAATCCTGAGCGTCACAGGAATCATGTCTTCCATTTTTTCTTCTTCTTCTTCTTCTTCATTCTCCTCACTGTCTTCCATTCTTCTTACTCTCTTCTTACTTTTCTTGATGATATGTTCTTCTTCTTCTTCTGGGTTTGTTGATTTTGAATCAACTTCCTCCCTCTCCTCTTCTTCTTCTTGTTCTTCTTTCTTCTGAGGGCATTCCGAAGACCAATGTCCTGGTCCTTTACAATGATAGCAGATATCTTTCCCTTTATCTCTCTTTTGCTGTTGACGTTTGGGACAATCTGGCGCCCAATGTCCTTTCTCTTGACAGATGTAACAAGTATCTTCACTTTTATCTCTAGAGACAGAGGAGGAGTAGTCCTTACTCTTAATGTACGTAGTATACTTTCGAATCACTGTCTGTAAATCTCTCACTAAAAAAGCAATCTGTCTTTTTGACTCTTCCATCTTTTCAGCAGCTTGAAAGTTCAATCACCAAAGACTGATTCTGAAGGTAAGAAGCTCTCTCTTTATATACTCTTCTCTCTCTATATAAAGGTACCTGGGTGAAAACTCAATCAGTTTCAAATCAGAGTTCAAGATGAATAGATCACGTCCAAACCATGATAAATCAGAACCAGAACAAGAACAAACCAAGAAGCCACGGCGACGAAGGTATTCCGTGCCCCCTGAAACACCCTTAGAGGAACTACTGGCTCAAGTCCATGCCAGTGACTTTGAAGACGAAATGAGTGAACAACCTGAAACCCAAACTTCCAAACCAACACCACCCAAAACCAAAACCACTACTACCAACACCAGAACCCCTGACCAAGAAAGTCCTACCGTGGCTCCTGAAAATTACTATAGGATTCGAGAGACACAAAAAATCACTTCTCGAAAATTTAGGACCACGGCGTATACTCACACAGTACACTTCAAAGACTTTAAGTCCCAAGTACCTCCCGAGAAAGCGGCGCGGTTCATTAGCGATTTGTGGGAATCTGTCTTACAGAACTTGAAACGCCAATGTGGAGCCAAAGAAGAGGATCGGTTGAGACTGGCGATTCATCATGACCAATTGAAGAGTCCCGTTTGGATTGAGTTTAGTACTCCGGCAGAATTAACGCCAGACAAAGTCATGTCTAAAATAGAACATGTACAACAATCCAATGACAAATTTACCATCACCGATGGAAAGGCCACCCTTTACATGACACACGTTTCTCCACCTCGAGGAAGTGGTCGAAGCAGAAAACCGTTATTGGTGGACGATCTTCGTACTACCAAACATAGTGTCGTCCAAATTAACAATACTGAAGATTCAATGTGTTTAGCTCGAGCTATCGTGGTGGGGCGTACCTATGCTAACAAGAACGAGAGCAAAGAATGGAAAAAAGCCTGGATGAACATTCGACGATCGCAAAAACCCCAACAACGAAAAGAAGCAGAACTCTTGTTAAAACAAGCAGGGATCCCTAAAGAGACTGTGTGTGGCATTTCTCAATTGCAGCAACTTCAAGATGTTTTGGCTCCTCATTATACGTTAAAAGTTCACCCTCAAGAAGTGCGCGGAGCTCTACTGTTTCGAGGCCCTGATTTTCCTGAGGGAAAATACATTCATCTTTATCACCATCAAGAACATTTTGATACCATTACCAGTATTACTGGATTTTTAGGATACTCTTACTTCTGTGAGAAATGTAACAAAGGGTGTAATAGTCGGGAGAAACACATTGGTTGTGGAGCAAGATGTCGGGGTTGTTTAGCCAACACACCATGCCTTCCTGAACCACAACAACAACACATTTATTGTGAAACCTGTCGACGCCGTTTTGTCAGTCCTTCTTGCTACCAACAACATCGCAAGACCCAAGGTCACCAACAAAAATGTGCTTGTGAGTTATTACAATCGTGTTCTACGTGTGGACAGCTGATTCGTACCAACAACTCCAAGAGACACGTTTGTGCTGGCAAGAAAAAATGTTCTATTTGTCATCAGATCGTCGATTTTGATCATCGATGTTTTATTCAAAAACACGACAAGATAGAGAAGAAAGAAATAAAGATGAAGAAGAACAAGAACCAAGTAGATTTCATCTTCTTTGATTTTGAATGCATGCAAGAAACAGGCATTCACATTCCTAATTTTTGTGTGGCTCATCGGGCTTGTAATCAGTGCATTCAAGAATCGATTCATTTTCACTGTCCTCATTGTAGTCGTATTCCAGGAGGACGTGAAAAAATCTTTCGTGGAGTGAATACTTTGTCTGAGTTTGCTGAATGGGTTTTAGACCCCACCACCCACGACACTTGGAGCGAAGAAGACATTCAACGTTACGGAAGTTGTCATCGGTATGCCACCGTCATAGCTCACAATTTTTCGGGATACGATAGACAGTTTTTACTCAATTATTATTTGAACCATGGAACCGAACGCCCTGAAGTCACTATGAACGGAAAAAAGCTCATCTACATGAAAGTAGGACAAGTCCAATTCAAAGATTCGATGAGTTATTTAGCCATGCCTTTGAGTCGAATGCCAAAAACGTTCGGCATGACAGAAATGGCTAAAGGTTACTTTCCTCACTTCTTTAACACGGAAGCTAATCAACAGGCTGTCCTACCTCATTTACCTGACCTTCATGATTACGACCCCGATGGAATGCGACCCGAACAGCGAGAAGCTTTTCACGCTTGGTACCGTACTCACCAGAACGATCCCTTTGACTTTCAAGAAGAGATGCTCAAATATTGTCAATCGGATGTAGATATTTTAAGGCGTTGTTGTGGAAAATTTCGAGAGTTATTTCTCGATAGTGCGGAGGTCGATCCTTTGAAAGATGCAGCCACCTTACCTAAAGCCTGTTCCTTAGTCTACAGACAAAATTTCATGCCCGAGAACCAACTAGCCATCATTGACTCCAACACGTGGGCCTTTGCCAGTCGTCAATATTCGGCTAAAGCTTTACGTTGGCTTCATTACTTATGTGAAAAAGAAGACAAATGGATACAACATGCTAGAAACGGAGGAGGAGAAAAAAAGATTGGAGGTTATTCCGTGGATGGTTGGGATTTAGAAAGCCCGCACATTGTGTACGAGTTTCAGGGTTGTTTGTTTCACGGATGCCCTACTTGTTATCCTAACCGAGAGATGGAAAGCCCTTATTCCGATTCTACCATGGAACAGTTATACGAACAGACTTGTCAACGACGACTCCAGTTAGAAAGTCAAGGATACCAAGTGGTAGAAATGTGGGAGCACGAATACGATCGACGTTTGAAAACCGATCCTGAAGTTAAAACCATCGCTCAAAGTTACGACGCAGCCGACATCGAACCTTTAGATCCACGCCACAGTTTATTTGGAGGACGAACCAATGCCACTCGTTTGTTGTACGACGTGAATGAATCCCAAGGAGAAGAAATCAAATACATTGACGTGTGTTCTTTGTATCCTTGGGTGTGCAAATATGCTCGTTTTCCCACTGGACACCCTGAAATTTTAACAGAACACATTGATGTGGAACACATTCGTCAATACGAAGGATTAATCAAATGTAAAGTCTTACCTCCGACAAACTTGTTTCATCCCATCTTGCCTCACCATTGTCAAGGAAAATTGATGTTTCCTTTATGTCGGACGTGTGCCGAAACGTGCAACCAAGATCATCCCTGTCGCCACACGGAGGAAGAACGGTCGTTGACAGGAACGTGGGTCAGTGTCGAATTGTTTCGGGCATTGGATCGTGGACACCGTTTATTGAACGTATATGAAATTTGGCACTTTCCAACTACATCCCAATACCAAAAGGACGACGCCACTAATCATCCAGGCATTTTCTCGGGGTACGTGAACCAATTTCTCAAACTGAAACAAGAAGCTAGTGGTTATCCTTCGTGGTGTCAGACTCCCGAAGACCAAGTCGATTTAAAGAAGAATACCGTGACGTCGAAGGAATCACTTTAGAAGACGTAGAAAAAAATGAAGGAAAAAGATCGTTTTGCTAAAGTGATGTTGAATTGTTTGTGGGGGAAAAATGGCTCAACGTACGATCTTACCCAAAACGGAATACGTGGACGATCCTTATCGTTACTTTGAATTGGTGGACAACAAAAGTATACTAGTTAAACACGTCGAAATCGTCCGTGAGGATTTGATCTATGTCAATTTCGAAGAAGAACCCAAGTTTGTTAAACCTGACGACTTTAGCAACGTAGTCATTGCCGCTTACGTGACTGCTCATGCTCGTTTGAAATTGTACGACGAAGCGTTAGAAGTCTTGGGAGATCGTGTCTTGTATTTTGATACTGACAGTTGCATTTACATTCATCGCCCCGGTTGCCCCCACCCTACCATTCAAGGAGATCGTTTTAGAAGCCTGGACAGACGAGCACCCTCAAGATACCATTTTGAGTTTTGCTAGCGGTGGCCCTAAAAATTATGGGTACCGATACCGAGACCCGCAAGGTCAACTTCACACCTCCTGTAAAGTCAAAGGGTTGACTCTGAATTATCGAACTAACCAAGTCGTGAACTTTGAGGTTTTAAAAAATGCTCTGCTGTCTGGACAAGTGAAAGATTTTCAAGTAGCCACGTTAGAACCTCACAAGATTGTTCGCCTACCAAATCATAAAATTGTGACTCGACCTGTTCAAAAAGTGTATCGTATCGTGTACCAAAAAAGAGTGAGACTTCCAGATCACACCACTTTACCTTACGGACACGCCAATTTGCAGAAGTATAAAAAAAGGAAACCCTCCTCTTGAAAAAAAAAAGATGTCTTCAACAACAACATGGGCTTTGCCTGACTATGGTGAGTGTGACAGTCGCTTGAAAACGTTCAAAAATTGGCCTAAACACATGCCTGACTATTGTTATTGTCCTCATCGATGGAGCACCAAAAAACTTAGGAACAATGGATTACCTACTTCCTACGCTTTAGCCAGAGCAGGTTTTGTTTACTTTGGACAAGGAACACAAGTTCAGTGTTTTAGTTGTGGTGCCACTATTCGTATGGATTGTAAGAAATCCGCTCTCGTGGAACATACCAGATGGTCACCAAACTGTGCTTACCTTTCTTTAGCGTTTCCACGGATCACATTACAATACTTTTCGGATGGTACAGTCGACAGGTATAAAAAAGGAACCCCTTCCAAGCCTAACCTTCATTCTGACTTTTCACGTGAACCGAGCAAGAAGAAAAAAAATAGATGAGTATTTTTTCCAGTTTTGAGGAATTTGAGTGCGATGCGGAACCATGCAATGACGAGACCGATGCCGTAAGCGTTGGTATCCCCGAATCACACGATCAGACGGATTCCGTACGTTGTGACATCGTGGATTCAGTCACTCACCGGCGATCCAACTCAAAAGATGCAGGACGCCCTTTATGTTTTTACTAATCGTACACAAAACGGTACTCCCTGCAGACCTAATGGATTGATGATACCCTTGGCTGTGTCTGGCTATTCCAAGTATGAAAATCGTCTCGAGTCGTTCAAAGACAAGTGGCCAAAATATTTAAATGGACCTAAACCCGAAGCTTTAGCCAGATCTGGATTTTTTTACGTGGGAGTTGGAGATCAAGTGAAGTGTTTCAGTTGCGGTGTGAGACTTCGCTATTGGGAGCCTTACGACTTAGCTGACATCGAACATGCTCGATGGTCTCCGCATTGTCAGTTTCTTACCTTTAGTGGCTCGAGAAGAATACGGATACGATGAACCAGATACCAAGAAGTAATACAATGGAGGAGAAGAATACTTCTTCTTTAGAAGAACTTATTTGTGGTTTACCTTTTGAGTTACAAGAACGCATTTTTCAGTATATTCCTCCTACTTTAGAAGATCGTATTGGTAAATTACCTTTGGAGATACGAGAACGGATTTACAAAGAATTTGTTCAGATTCAACTGAAACGTAAAGAACAGTTACATCCTTTACGACAGACCTGTTGTAACCAATGGTATTTGAAGATGATAAGACATTTGATTGCTAAGAAGATATTCAAATGGTCAGACATTGATGAAGATTTACATCACCCAATTTAAGAAATTGGTGGGGGCTACCTACAATGTAGCAGTGGAATATAGAATTCGATGGAAGGATGTGAAGGAAAAAAATGTGACTAACATAGACGAATACCAAAAACTGTTAGAAGAACTGTCCCCTCAAGACGAATCGCCTTTTCATGGTTTGAAATTAGATAGGATAATCACTGAATCTTGTGTTGGATCATATTCATATCCTTTACCTACCGATTCCGTTTGGTTGGTGTGTGAGTATTTTGTCACCAAGAAGCCTACTCTACAAGACCGAATTCGTGACTTACCTTCAAAGTTGCAAAAACGGATTTACGATGAGTTGGTTCAGATTCAAGTGAAAAGTAAACTTCAAGTGATTCCTCGATTTCAAGGCTATGGCTACTTTCGTCGCATCAGAAAATTGATTCTGAACAACGACTATCACAAGTATCGTGAAGAATACAAAAGAGAGGTATTTCTTTCCAAATCGGAAACTTTACCCAAGTACATTAGCGGCATGCCTTTGAATGTGCGCGAAAAGATTTACCAAGAGTTTGTGAAATTACAAGTGAAACGTAAACTCAAAGTCATTTCTCGAGCTGTGAACTATGCTATCTTCCAAAGTCGTAGAAGACTGATTCTGGCAAACTTATATTGCAATAGCTACGTTCACGGAGACTTTCTCAAAAGGTATCAACCTTGGGAGCCTGGCTATAAAAACATGCCACCCAAGATACCAACCTTAGCCATCAACCCCTATAAAAGAGGAGGCGGCACGTCTCTGTTCACGTCACTCGTGAAACGGATTCTGTGGAAGGAAGTCAAACATGAGCCTTCATGCTTTATCGGTACACGAAAGAGAAATTATACTCAAAGTGTTGAGAGTGGTAATGAACATTCCAAGTGGGGAAGAAGACATTAGAACAAATTTATCTTGCCTTGACACGTTTGAAGAAGTGTGCCTTGTTAGTTGGATGCACCAACAACTTAGCGGTTGGAAAGATGTACGTGACTGGAAAAGTGTTGGCTTCGATGCTTGGCTAGAAGAAGTACCACAGTTTGCCAAAGATCTAGCCCGTCACCACTAAGTGTCTAGTATTGTTTGACACAGCCTGGCTATAAAAGAGTGGGTATGCCTGAACTCTACACGTCAGTTGTGAAACGGATTCCGTGGAAGGAAATCATAGATAAAATTCATACCTTAGAGGATTATAAACAAGTGATACAAGAACTGTGTCCATTGAATTTTGGACGTTATGTGGTGTGTGTCATAGTGACTTCTTACCTTGGAATTCGTTTTCCAGGACATTCGTTTGTGGACTATTTTTGAGGACAAGTGTTTGCCTTGGATTCTTTTGAAGGATCCGTGGTTGTTTTGGACTCAATTGTTGAGTTTCAAAAAACAATATGACCGTGTGTTCTTCTTCGGGCTTAGTAGAAGAAGAAGACTATAAAAACTTGATTTTATCAGTCCCACGAAAGAAACATTGTACGTAAAGCGTTGAGAGTGGTGATGAAAATTAGTGACGAACTTCCATGTGAAGAAGACATTCGTCACACTTTATCTGTGTATAAAACATTTAAAGAAGTGTGTTTTGCTAGTGAGTTACACCAACGCCCTTTTCCATTGGAAAGATGTACGCCCCTGGAGAAACCTTGGTTTCCAATATTGGTTACAAGAAGTGGCCCAGTTCAGCAAAGATTTGGCCACTTATCCATAAGGTTCTAAAAGTGAAAAAATGGGAACCTCAATGGGAAACCCTAAAAGAAGAAAAAGAAGAAGAAGTACCTGGCACCACCACTGTGGTTCCAATACCTCTTGAGGAACACCACCACCCTTCTTTACCACCACCACCGCTACCGTCAGAAGATTCAAAAAAAAAACAAAAGACGAGCAGAAGAATACTACCACAAACAGTGTCTTTCATGACTAGGACACGAAACAATTGTTGTACATTGACGTGTTTATATGACAGTTTGATGGTTTTAGTAGGAGCCTTCATTGTGTACCTGATGATTTTACTTGCCTATTTTCTCACTCGTACTGTAAAAGATTGAATGACTTGTAAAAAAAAAATATGTTATTTGTTGTTGGTTGGTTGGTTACTTTTTTTTTTCTAAAAAAATAAACGTGTATGAAAAACGTATAAAATGCCTTGGGTTTTTTGTCTTCTTCTCAAAAATCTTCTTACCTCAATCATGGCTACATCCTCCTCCTCTTCTATTACCTCGTCTGCTTCCTCCTCCTCCTTCTGTGGTAAAAGTGATTTGACGAAAAGTTAGATCGTCACAGTTAGAAGGCTTTGTATCTGCGCCATCCATTTAACAAGTTGAGTGCTGGACCGAGTGGTTCAGGCAAAACCGAATTTGTCAAAACGATTGATCGTTCACAAAACTGATTTGTTTGATTGTCCACCTCAGCGTATCGTGTGGTGTTACAAAGAGTGGCAACCGTCTTACACGTTATTGAAAGAAAGTCAAGGAGAAACCATTTCCTTTGTGGATGGTATTCCTCACGAAGACGATGGAATCGTGTCTGACGTGAGTCAAACTCATTTAGTTATTTTTGATGACATGTTAGGAGAAGACGAAGAAGAAATTAAACTTTGGTTTACACGAAAAGGACACCATCGTAATGCTAGTATTGTCTACATTACACAAAATTTATTTCAACAAAGTAAAGCCCATCGAACCATCAGTTTGAATGCTCATTACGTGGTCTTGTTTAAAAGCCCCAGAGACAAATCTCAAGTACAAGTGTTAGCCAAACAGTTAGGGGCTCCTTGGCTCAATTATGCGTACGACGATGCCACTCAAACCCCTCACGAGTATTTACTCATCGACTTAAAACCGACCACTCCTGACTATTTGAGATTTCGTGCCAGTATCTTTCACTCTTGGGGTCAAGAAGGAGGTCCTGTCATTTACACGTCCCCTTCAGCCCATTTTTGAAAAAAAACAAACTATAAAAACAACCTACGACGTCATTTCTGTCACACACCCTTTTTGGAGAGAAGATGACTTCCTTTCAATCTCATCCTTCGGCTAAATTGATTCGTGCCTTGTATGGTATCAGTCGTGAAAAAAATGCACAAGTCCGTGCTCATTTGTTAGAAGCGAGTCTTAAAGAAGTGTTACGATGGTTTACTTTGACAGCACGTCAATTACTACAAGGTATCATTCACATCCCTCATCAAACTCAACGTTTTTTTCAAAAACATAAAGTAGCATTGTCACAACTGGCTGATCCTAGAATCGATTCACGGACCTAAAAAAACAAATCATTTTAACTCCTGGTGGAAGTGGTTCTTTAGGAGGAGTTATGATTCGTTCCCTTTTGAAATGGATCCTACTGCCAAGCCAAAGTCAAAAAACCCAAATCACCTAAAAAGAAGAAGAAGAAAAGTCAAAAGAAGAAGAAAACCAGCCCTAAGAAAAAGAAAAAGTCGTGCCAAGAAGAAGAAGAAGAAAACCACACCTGCCACCCACCACCACTAACACCCGACGTAAAAGAGGTACTGTAGCCAGGACGCAAACGTACACCCGCAAAACACCACCATTACCCTTGCCATCATCACCACCATTACAGTCCCCCATGATGGTGAGGTCTCCTTTTGCCGTCCACCTCTTCCTCTTTATCTTCCTTCACCACCCTCTTTTACCATGATGCCTGTCAAACCAGACTTAAGATCCGTGTTTCCTAATTTGATGCAAAAATGGAAACCAATTTCGAAAGTCACCCCGTCGGGACCGTCGACTTCAGCTGATTTAGCCATGGCAGCAGCCACCCACAAAGTACCATCCCCTAAAACCAAAGTCCCAGAAATAACTGGCATCTTACAAAGTTTAGTGGATTTATCCAAACAAGAATTGAGACGATTTAGTCCCTTGAAAAACACCTCAACGTCGAGTCAGACCTTTTCGTGAAGTTGGTACGTCGTGCAGACAATCAGTGGAGACGTATTCCAGTATAAAATAGAAGGGAACCCTGCTAAAAGACTTCAGACTTGTTTTCTACCGACTAAAAAAGATGGCTCCCAAACGTGCACACCACGACCACCACCACCAAAAAAAGAAGAAAACCAAAACCAGCAAAAAAGGACGACTTCCCCCCTCGTCTGGCTAAACATTGGGATGTCTTGTCTGTCTTGACCAAATCCAATCCTCCCATGCGAAAACAACTCATTCAAACAGCTCCTAAAGAAATCATCGATACCGTGTGTGAATCTTGTTTGAACGTGTTGAAAGGAACAGTACCTTTGTCCAAGATACAGAAACAAAAATTAGGGAAACATCGGAATGTTCTTCGTCAAATGGTCAAAAGAAAATACCTCTTCAACAAAAGAAAAAAATGTTGGTACAACGAGGAGGATTTCTACCTATGTTGATAGGACGTTGTTAAAAATAGCCGCTCCTTTGTTAGGAACGATTGCTGGACCACTTTTAGGAGGGGTCATGCGATAAAAAAAAGAAGATAAAAAGGACCACCCTTCTCTGAAATGACCACACCTTTTTGGTACCATTGGATGAAATGGAAGGACGAAAACTGACTTTAGTACCTTACAAACGATGAATGGAATTTCATCGTTGGAACGAACAACGGATACCTCATTTACCACCCAATCCTAATCTCAACGAAATGTCTCAGTTACAACAAGAAATACAATCCCTGATGGAACGTAACGATGTGTCCGAAACAGAAAAATCCCAACGGTACGGTCAACTTTTACAACGTCTACAACTCTTTCGTCAAAAAGCAGTCGACGAAACAGCTCCACCCACTCTGAGAGATTTTAATTCTCTGATGAAAAGCGAACCTAAAGTGACTATCAAAAAAGAAAAAGAAGAAGAAGAAGAAGAGTTTTTACTAACTCCACCTCTTAAAAAAATAAAAAAGTTAGCCACCCCGGATTGGATAAAAAAGGAAAAGGTCTACCCCTTTACCCTCAGAAGAGAAAAAGAAAGAAGTGAAGAAAGAAGTCAAAACAGAACCGATGACCCCTGATCAAACTCCCTTTACCCCAGTAGCACGTCGGACACGTAAACAACAATCCAAAAAGATACCTCACGAAGAAAAGAGTATTGGGACTTGGTTAACTTATTCTTGAGAAAAAAATCATCATCATGGAGAAACTGTTAGCTACCATTTATTACAATCCTGGCCATGCTGCTGGTTACGGAGGAGTTCAAAAATTATATCGAGCTGCTAAAAGTCAAATTGAAAAAGTGTACGTTTACCCGAAGTACGACGATGGTTACAAGAACAATCGACGTACACGTTACACAAACCCATTCGACGTAAATTTTCTAGAAGTACCACTCAAGTGGAAGGGATCGATCATCAATGGCAAGCTGATTTAGCGGACGTCTCTCATTTAGCCACTTACAATCGTGGTCACAAATATTTGTTTTGTGTCATCTCGACGTGTTTTCCAAATTGCTTGGGTCGTGCCTTTGACTTCACTAAAAGCAGTTACCGAATTGGTACGGGCCTTAAAATTGGTCTTGAAACAAAGTGGACGCCAACCTTTACGATGGCATACGGACAAAAGGCACCGAATTTCTAAACCAAGCTTTTCTAAAAAGAATTGAAACAAAGACAAATTCATTTTTTTTACGACCGAAAATCCTGAAACCAAAGCAGTATTGTGGAACGTTTTCAAAGAACTTTGAAAGAAACGCATGTGGAAATATTTTACACTATCAACATACTCTCAAGTACATCGACGTGTTACCTCGTTTGGTCAAAGCGTACAATCAATCGTACCATCGTAGCATTGGATGTGCCCCGAAGAGGTCAGCCCTGGAAACGAAGTGTCTGTGTTTGATAAATTATTTGGTTCACCCCAGCAGACCAAAAAAAAAAAAGAAAACACCCCTTGTTGGAGTTAAAGACGGGAGATTGGGTTCGTATCGGAAAAACCAAACGTACATTTGACAAAGGTTATTTACCCTAACTGAACTACCGAATTGTTTCGTGTCACTACCCCCGTCCGTGGACGTGATCCTCCCGTCTATAAATTTGGAAGACATGCACGGTGAAGTACTCAAAGGAACATTTTACTTGCCTGAGTTACAATGAGTGACTAAAAAAGAAGGACACCTTGTACGATATCGAAAGCATTCTCGAACAAAGAACACGCAAAGTTGGTAAACGACGAATAGAAGAAGTCAAAGTACGTTGGAAAGGATATCCACCTAGTTTTGATTCTTGGATTGCAGCTTCTCAAGTCGTCGACTATTAAAAAGAAAAGAAGTAAACTGACAACATGCCATTCAACACAGTAGCCACCCAGACGACGACTTCAACGACTCCTTCACAGAGTTTTCTTCTCTTCAAGAATTACAAAAACAACCACTTTGGGTGTGGTGTGGAGAACGTGTGCCTAAAAATCAAATCGTCTTTTTCTGCCAAATCTTTGTAGGGTATTGTGTCATCGGAAGCAGCGATTGATAATTTGAGTTTACAACAAGGAGACAAACAATTGTGGACCATTTTACTCAGCAGTTGCATCGGTTATCTTTTTACCCAGTCCCTCTTTGAAATTTACGACCACGACCGACCAAACAGTCACCACAACAAACGCCAGTCCATCTTCTTCTTCCAGTCACCATAATACCATTCCTCTTTTGGAACCTTTTGAACATCCTTCTTCTGTCCACTTGAGTGACACCTCGGGACACCAGAACCAACCACTTTGGAACTTATGAATGACCAATTTTATTTAACGTTACCTAGTGACAGTTCCATGGATGTGTTTCCCAACAACAGATTATGTTGTTTCACCACCAAATTGCCTCAATCCATCCAATTGGATCACGATGCTCATTGGGAAGTGGGTTTGGTAGAAATCATTCATCCTACGCAAATCATGAACATCAACAAAAACTCAAAACACTATGGTTGTGCAAATCTTGAACAAAAATATACAAGATGAATTAGAAAAAGACGATTCCTAAAATCTGGGAAGGAGACAAAAAAAATCCAGACATGAAAGGGAGCATTCAAAAAGTTTTCAGATCCAAAAAAATAAAAAGATTCTGACATAAGGGTCTTTGGGCATTATACCCTGAGAATTCCTACGGGGTATTATTTGAGTTGCCGACATTTGTGGGACAACCCTTGAGTCCACCATTGAAAAGCAATTTGGTAAGCCTTGGAAATAAACCATAAACATGTACGAATCGGTTTCAATGAGGTGGCACGCCGTTTTCCACATAGAATTTGCTATGTTTGGATATAACTAATAATGAATACATTGACGACAAAACTGCTAAGAAAGAAACATACCCTCCGAGGAGATGAAGATTCATGAGCATTCGAATTTTCTTCTGGATTGTATGCCATTTTGGGTGGAAATAAAAAGTATACCAATCGAAACATCTCAACTGACATAGAATCCGCAGATGCTTTTAAACACCCTTTGGAATTGAACATGGGACTAAATTTTAATGTTTGTGTACTCCGATGTTGTGGTCCCCCTTAGAGTACAACGTGGTGGGACACACATCTGCTCCCTTACCTAAGAGTCATTCCTTTCAAGTGGATACTGCTGCTGGTGCGTACGAAGAAGGTGGAAACACGTTTTTCCGTTCACCGTGGAATTTGTACATCCTCAATTATCTTTCAGTCAGTAAATCGTATTTTGACAGTGTCCAGATTAGTATAAAAGGAGATTTTAGGACAAGATGTACCATTCATTGACCAACGGAAAAAGTCACGGTGAAACTACATTTTCGAAAAAAACAAGTTCTCTAACGAATGTTAACAAAAAAATGTATCCAGTGTACCAAGGAGTGGCTCGACAAACGAGGACATGGTTTAGGAGATATGTTAAAATCAGCCTTTCGGACGGTAGCTCCTATTTTGAAAACCGATGGTGACTCGATGATTTCATGCCTTAAAGATGAAGCTTTGACACAAGGAAAAGAATTTTTGCAAAATGTCCTCATCGACAAACAAAATCCGAAAGTAAGCCTTTATGAGAGCAGGCAAAAATGTGTTGATGACCACTGGTAAAAGATCTTTTAGGTCTCCGAGAAAATCCTAATAAATACGCTTCACGCTTCAGGCTCTGGCATTACTTCACAGCAGCAAGGACAAGGTAGAAAGAGACGACGACGACGAGCTCGAAATCCTTTCAAAGTTCATAAAAGAACACACGGTAGTACTTCCAGAAAGAATAGGAAAAGAAGAAGAACTAGTAGAGAATTAGAACGTGTTTGATTATTAAAACTGTGAAAATGATGCACCGAGATTCTTGCGAATGTACCAAGTCAGAACTGGATATGTTTACCATGCCTCCCACCATGATGACGATGCAAGAAACCCAATGGGTAGAATTTCATCCTGTATCGTCTTTGTCGGATTCAGCTCCTATCGAATTTGAAATCAAAGGACAAACCGAAGATTACATCGATCTGAATGACAGCTACTTGTACCTGAAACTTCAAGTAAAGAAAAAC
This sequence comes from Margaritifera margaritifera, assembly GCA_029931535.1. Lineage (NCBI taxonomy): Eukaryota > Metazoa > Mollusca > Bivalvia > Unionida > Margaritiferidae > Margaritifera > Margaritifera margaritifera. The sequence goes on along the minus strand of JAQPZY010000956.1, from coordinate 3,972 downwards.
GGACAACAGCCTTCCTGATGGCAATTCCAGAGTCGCTCCCGTCAATAATTTCATGCATTCCTTGTTCAGTGGAATAGATTTTGTACTTGAATAACAAACTGGTCAGCAGCAGTTTGGATACCTTACCCTTACCGTGCTTACTTGGAAAATCTCTTGTCGTACGGGAAAAGATGCCAAGAACACTCATCTGGATGCTTCAGTGGTCTGGAAACCTGACACCAAGGGTTCCTTCAAACGACACAGAGGTGTCAGAACCGGCGAGGATTGAGGGTGCTGATTTTGCTAATGCAAGAAATAAACTCCAGCAGAGTCGCACAATGTGGGATTTAACGACCGTCGAAAGAAAATCAGAGGGGCACAGTTTTAGAAATTGATGGATCGTTTGCATTTGGACATGTGGTTTGCAAGACAAGTATTTACTCAATGGAGTAGATGTACGCCTGAGACTGAAAAGCAGTAGTGTCGCTTTCCATTTGATGGCTTTTGCTAACGAGTGGAAAACCATCATCCAAGAAGCCAAACTTTTACGTGCGACGTGTAGAAGTCTTACCAAAAGTAGCTAACGACATCAGTCAAATCCTTGAGCAGAACCACTGCTAAGTATCCTCTTAGACGTGTTGGAAGTGAAAACCTTTACTGTGGCCGCTGGACTCCGATCCATAGTCGAAGATCACATCTTCCAAGGTCAGCTCCCCAAACGTTTTGATCATTGGTATGGTCAGAAATTCAGCCTTCAACGGAGTCCACGATCAGAATCCGTTCCAGTTTCAGCACTTCAACGTCTCCAAGATAGAAGTCAGTCGAGATGGCAAGACCTTGTGTACCAGACCTTTTGAACCTGACTTTAGCGTCAACGCAAAAAAATTACTTACGATCTTACTTGACCCTGTTTGAAGCCACAGGACAGTTAGGCCGCGACAGTAGCCACGGCATTACGTACGAGGATTTTGCAGGAGGGTATGCCTTGTGGGGTTTTGATTTCACTCCGGACCAAGGCAGCGATGAAGGACATTTCCACCCTATAAAATCAGGCCCCCTTCGTGTGGAACTTCAGTTTACAGCTCCTCTAGCCGAGACAGTGAAACGTCGTCTTGTATGCAGAATTTGATAACACTCTAAGAGATCAACAGTTTGAGAGAAGTCATTCTATACTATTAGAAGAAGAAGAAACAAAGATGCAGAACGTAGAACCTATGGAGATAGATGAGGGATTTTGTGAAGTGATTCAACAGTCACCAACTACTTCCACAAAGGAGTGATGATAATGACGAAGTCATTCATTCAGTACCTCGAATAGAAGAAGAAGAAGAAGAAGAAGAGAATAATAGTGTTCCAATGTTTACTGGATTTAGTGCTTCTCGATGGACAGAACACGAAAAACAGTTAGTGACCTGTTATGCTCAGGAATTGAGTCCAATCATTAACAGTCTGATTAAAAGAACAATGTTATGGATGTCAAAACGATCATCCCATCAGATACAACACGACAAATGTATGATGATGACAGGTGAAGAACAATTGGATGAATATTTGGAAACGGCCTGGTCAAAACTCTCAGATGAACACGTGTTGAAACAAGTGGTATAAAGTCTTGCGGACTTCTTCTTTTCCTCCACTTACTTCTCTGGAGATCAAACGGATCGAAGGACTCATTGAACAGAGTGCAAAGCCTATCCGACGTGAATATTCCTGGAATTACAAGACAGAAACATTCCAGCATAAAGTCAGGTGTGAATTGATAGTGAGTTATTTCCATTGTTGAAGACAAAAAAAATGGATACCCAGGTGAACTTCATTACTTATTGAATCGCAGTCCTATTACTTCTTCTTGGAATCCTGTGGGTATGTGCTCAAAGCATGAACTACGCTCATCGTAAGCCGAAAAAAAAAACGTTCATTCCTTATTGTCATCAATACTGACGACAGTCATTCTACCAGGAAACCCATTGGAATTGCCGTGTACTTTCCCAACGATCACATTGGTGGTGCGTGGAATATTTTGATTCTTATGGATTACCTCCTTTGTGGAAAAAAGGACATCATCGGAGTTGTATAGGAAGAAAGAAATGCCGTCTCGACTCGATTCAATAATGTGAGAACTACAAGGATCAGATTCTATGGTGTGTGGACAATATTGTGTTCATTATCTTCATCAACGCAGTCTTGGAATATTCCTTGAGAACATTTACTGGGACTTATTTTGATAGTGAACTATGTTCGAAACGATGCTAAAAGTACAACAATGGTTTTGTCAACGTTATGGTTATCTCTTGTCCTTTAGCTCACAATCGTAGTGTACATCAAAATGATGATGTATCCATGTAGAAAGTTTCACATTTACTTTACCTTCCCTAACGTTTTGTCAACCTTGTAAATATGTTCCTGTTTGAAAAAATTTACATTGTTACATGGTTACTTTTTAATAATTGTTAGAATAGTTTCTTGTTTGAATAAACAAATTTTTTGTGAATTGTTTTAAAAAAAAATGGTGTTGTGTGGTTTATTTTATTGAATTTGAAAAAAAAAATAATTGAAATATGTTCTTTCTCTTTTCGTCTTTTCTATCGATCTAAAAAAAACCTCTACAACATCTACTGATCTCCCTGTCGATCTGAAAAAAAAAACCTTACCCATGTTTTCCATCGCACGTCCGACGCCGTTAAGCATATAAGGTCCGGTTTCACTGGCCAGTGGAAGTCAATTCTCGTTGACTCGTCAAAGATCTCAACAGTTCCAAGGAGAAAAAAGAAGAAGGAAGAATGGCTGCCACCAAGATTACAAAGCTGAATGAAGCTATGGTGAAAACATTAAATGAGGCGTGAAGAGAATCATTTGTTGGAGATCCAACCCCAGAGAGAGAAGACCCATGACGTTCATTCAAAATGCTCATGATCTAGTAGAAGAGGTCCTGAGAGAAGAAACTAACTTAGAGAAAGAACAGAATGGGAAGCAGGACAACGCCTACAGCAGCAGCAACAGCAACATAACAAGCAGCAACAGCAACAACTTATGCAGCAGCAACAGTCCAGCACAACACTATTTGACGGTTTGAAAGTCCAATGCAAGATTGACTGCGAGGAATTTGGCTTTCTCTTTCACCCGAAAGAAGACCCTGCCTGTTCTGAAAGCGGTAAAGACCAACTATCGCTTTAAAACGTGGCCCGACCTGACCTGGAGCCTGCTACTGCCACGGCTACATCCACCTTAAGAAAGTTAAAAAACATAACTTCTTAAAAAAAACCCAACGGCCCTTCTTAGGGCCACCCAATCTCTAGGAAAAAGATTACTTACTCCTCCAATATTGCCAAAAATTATCTATAAGTGTGTGTTTTTTATGATATGTTTGTATATATATATATATATATATATATATCATCATTTTATATATATATATATATATATATATTTATATAATATATATTATATTTATTTTTCTGATAGTCTACCTCCTCAAAACAAAATAAAAACCCTTCTCCCCATTATATAATGTGTGTGGTGTGTGATTGATGATTGATATAAAAAAAATTTCCCTCCTCCCCAAAAAAACATAAAATGGAGATAGTGAGTTTGTGGGTTTTGATTTGTTTTTAAAAAAGTTTTCCCCTTCCCAAAAAAATTTAGGGATAGGTATTATGTGTGTAAGTTTTGATTTTATTTATCAAAAGTAGTTTCTTTTAGGCCCGCGCATTTTTAGAGTCAGGGTTCGATGGAGTGTAAAACTCCCGCGGAAGCCAAGAATATAGGACGTAGAAACGAATAGACGTCAGAGAACGCAGGGTAGTTGGGGTGATGGTTTTTTTTTTTGTTTTTTAGTTGTAAGGGATGTTTTCCCTTCACGTCCCGGCGGCTTCTAGTATATTAAGTAACCCACGTCTTCCACCGGTTAATCTACCCCGTTTTTATCTATCAAGAATGAACACAATAGAAATTGTGAGACAGATTAGAGTTCATTTAGAGGTGGCCTGGCACCTC